>VMBQ01000569.1:1685-127066 GCA_007657795.1 Dreissena rostriformis | reverse complement strand
ATGTACATTGTTTGTAGACGTCTACGTCGACAGTTTAATAGACCACACTTCATGTATATTGTTTGTAGACGTCTACGTCGACAGTTTAATAGACCACACTTCATGTACATTGTTTGTAGACGTCTACGTCGACAGTTTAATAGACCACACTTCATGTACATTGTTTGTAGACGTCTACGTCGACAGTTTAATAGACCACACTTCGTGTACATTGTTTGTAGACGTAAACGTCGACAGTTGAACTGACCACTTTTCATGTACATTGTTTGTAGACGTCAACGTCCACAGTTGAACAGACCACACTACATGCACATTGTTTGTAGACGGCAACGTCGACAGTTGAACAGACCCCACTACATGTGCATCGTTTTTAGACATTTTACGTCGGTTGAGTGGCATCAGTAGCACTAGGAATGAACACGATGTTTACTTAATGTGTTCATATGTTGCTTAGTAGTAGTAGTTTTTCAAAATTCCAAATAGTGCACCGTCGCACATACGCTCATAACTACCATGTGTGTAAGTTTCAATGTTCTAGTGTCCGTTTAATAAGAGGTAATCTTTAACAATATATTGATATTTTATGTAACCAAATACAATAATTACCAACCGATTTTTAATCCATTAAGTGGTCTGAGGTCTAATCTTTATATAGTGATGTGTAACCTATTACATGCAAATAAAAGAGATCGGAAAGTGGGTTCAGACGAGGTAAAAACAAGTTACAATTAGCTAAATTGCTGAAAAGTTAAATCGGAATAACGTTAAATTTGGTAAATAAACGTTTTTTACATCGATTACAACCGCAACTTACCTGAATATTTCTCATGATCACAGGTAAAACTGCTTCCTGAGAGCGAATGGTAAATGCGTCACGAATTCTGACAAGTAAACAGTAGAGTGTCGTTATTGAAATACGACGAGAACACTGCGAGAATACAGATGCCGACTAAAATAATAATAATAATAATAATAATAATAAAAAAAAGCGTTTGTGATTTGTCAGGATAATAATAACAAAACGATATCGAAAAGATCAAAGCAAATAAATTCGAAAGAAATCGGGATTCAGGCAATACATTTAAGACGGGTTATGTTTACCAAAATTGTGTTTGGTAAAGACTGTCACTATATGTAGTGAACCAGCCTATGGCTTATACCCACTGAAGGCCGGATAAAAGGAAACAGGAATCGTAAACAAACGGAGGCAGAACATGAATACGTAGCGGAGAAAAACATATAATGCGAGAATATTTAGTACGATTCGCAACACAATAATTATTTCATTTGTACACGTTTTCTTGAGGTATGTATTTACACGTGATTGTGCTTATGTCGATGTGTTTTTGATGCTTTGATAGCAAAGCGAAATTATATGTCACATTACGAAAATGTTTGAGATGCATCCCTATGTCTATTGTTTTGTCTAAATTCCCATATGCATAACGCGGTCAACGCCGGCCGCTTCGCGGCATTCTTTGTCCAGTATAAACTGTTTTAATATGTTTAATATATGCTTATGTTTCTTTGAACGTTTTTAAAACGAGGTATAAAATTGGCCGGCTTTCATTTCAGTCAAAAAGGCTTGAAAGTTTAACATACTTATTAAATAAATAATATTTCGATGTTAATTGTGCAGTTATCAACTTTTTTTAAATTTCGTGTGAAAAAGAAACAACGTGTGATAGTATGAGCTCTAAATGTGGTTAAGCCACACAGCGGATGAGTTTAAAATGTACTGTTAATGTAATTTATTTTTTAAATGTCTATACTACTAGTAGCACTGGTGTGACACACACGATTGAACCAGGGTACCAGTACTCAATGGTCTAGATATAAACCCATTTGGATGGAAGTAATTCACGAGGCTGATAACACCTCCACGAAGCTTTGTTTTCACCACATTACTAGGTTTATTAGCACTATGTGCACACACTAATACCAGTAGATGAAAACTAACCTTCTTGAATCAGAGAAGGGGGGAGGAATGCCCGTATACAGAATTTCATGACCAATCGCCACACACGTTATATGACCGCGCCGGGTCTCGAACCCGCGATCCTCGGATTTTTAGTCCAGCGCTCTTCCAATGTTTTCATTAATTTGAAGCTAAGTTAATTTCTGTTAAATGTGCATGAAAAGAAAAAAATGCAAAAAGCCACCATTGGAAAAAAGGCTCAACCCATTACACTTTATACTAAAATGTGGTGTATAATAACGAAAATGCAAACATGTGTTCGATTATATCGACTTGATAAATATTAGAGGAATTTAAATGAGTAATATAATTTGCTATGTTGTTTTCTAACCTATATAAAATACATCAATAATAACAACACGAGCGAACTTTTTACCGCTTTAAATGGAAACTGATGTGTTTGTCAAACACAACCTTTTTAAGCATTTACATTTTTAAGGTGTACATGTTTTTAGGACTTATGAAGTAATATAAAAAATTCTCCAAGTCCAAGTCCAAACATTGCATAACCATTATACAATGTCGAAGCAGAATAAGTATTATCGACACGGAGAAGTACAAACTCAACAAAACATACAACAAAGTATATAGCATCACAGTGCTAACTATAAAGACAATAGTAAAACATTACACATAAAGTAGTTGTACATGAGAAGTGAGGTTAAAAAGTATATATAAAGAGTAAATTAATAAGTGTTTATTCTTGATTTCTCGGCATATTTGAATTCGGCACTATTATATAAACTAGTACTACATGTTGAGTTAAGGAGCAATTCGAATTCATAAACGGTACTAGGCCAGTGAAAATTAAAACGCTTAAACTATTTTATTCTATGCTCCCTATACATTTGGCAAGCAAGTAAAAAATGGTTTCAATTTGGTTCGTGCTACAGGATCAGAAGGTTCGTTCATTCACGTTCGTGTATCTACCTTTTTCAATAGCAAGTTTGTGTGAGGATGTTCTGAATACTCAGAAACCCAAAGGCCACGAGCTTTGATATTTGGTATATAACAGTATCTGCATAGTTTGTTCAAATAATGCCCATTTGGTAAAAACCAGCAACATTCAGGGACTCAAATGGTTAATATAGAATTCACGATCATAATAACGTTTCTTCTCTCAAACCAAATTTTAAACATTAATCATGTGAATGATCCAACTTTTTGCCCTCATTTACTTATTCTTCCCAAACACTTGACACAACCTTGCACTGGCGCCAATACGAAACACGCATTAAATTAAAGTGATACGTGAAATCTCTTATTGCTGTGCTATCAGATTTTCTCTTCATCCCAAATTGATATTAATTTGCCGTGATTCATTTGGTACGGCGTTATAGCAGATGGTGATATAATGCTTCCCTCATGGCATTGTTCATTCAGCACTCGCTACAGAGACGAGATTTATGTTTTCGCGTAGTTAATGAAACTCAGACTTGGCGTTATTAACTTAATCCGCAAAACTTGTTGGCTAGTATTAACACTCGTATTTGATATTTATAATTGGGGAGTATTGCTCTACCGTCTTTTTTAATTTGAAAGACTGTTTTTGCCAGTGCAATGTTTGTGGATGAAATACAAATACAACATGTAAGTGTCTGAATGTGCGTGTTGCGTGTTTTTTGCAAGATATTGTTATGACTGAATACACGTCACGACATGGATTTGATGAGCAACTATTACGTTCGGTGGATGTGCTTAAAGGGACACTGTTACAGTATTTTTGGTAACCTATATAACCTTCATAAAAAATAACAACACGAGAAATAACTTTTCGAGTGGTTTATTACGATGTCCGGGACTTGGTTATGGCCTCGTCACAATCTCTCCAAGGAGGTTTTCCTATTAACATATATTTACCAATTTTATTATCTATATTNAATAACGTTTCTTCTCTCAAACCAAATTTTAAACATTAATCATGGGAATGATCCAACTTTTTGCCCTCATTTACTTATTCTTCCCAAACACTTGACACAACCTTGCACTGGCGCCAATACGAAACACGCATTAAATTAAAGTGATACGTGGCATCTCTTATTGCTGTGCTATCAGATTTTCTCTTCATCCCAAATTGATATTTATTTGCCGTTATTCATTTGGTACGGCGTTATAGCAGATGGTGATATAATGCTTCCCTCATGGCATCACTCTATGTTCATTCAGCACTCGCTACAGAGACGAGATTTATGTTTTCGCGTAGTTAATGAAACTCAGACTTGGCGTTATTAACTTAATCCGCAAAACTTGTTGGGTAGTATTAACACTCGTATTTGATATTTATTATTGGGGAGTATTGCTCTACTGTCTATTTTAATTTGTAAGACTGTTCTTGCCAGTGTAATGTTTGTGGCTGAAATACAAATAAGTGTCTGAATGTGCGTGTTGCGTGTTGTTTGCAAGATATTGTTATGACTGAATACACGTCACGACATGGATTTGATGAACAACTATTACGTTCGGTGGATGTGCTTAAAGGGACACTGTAACAGTATTTTTGGTAACCTATATAACATTCATAAAACATAACAACACGAGAAATAACTTTTTGAGTGGTTTATTACGATGTCCGGGACTTGGTTTTAGCCTCGTCACAATCTCTCTAAGGAGGTTTTCCTATAAACATATATTTACCAATTTTATTATCTATATTTCTTTTGTCGTTTTTCAGCGACCATTGCGATAAAAAATAATTATTGACGGGCCCAATTCGAACACGCAATGATTATGAAGTATGAAACGTACAACAGACATCCACGCGGCGCCAGTCCCCGTTTAATAAGATCGATATTTATTCACAAAATGGTAGAAATCACGACGTGTCAGCTCGCCGCGAATGTAACAAAACTGTCATTTGCGTAGATGGCGTGTTGGGACATCCCGAGTCCGATATTACTGCGATGAATAAAAAAGAACTTGATTACACGATTGAACATAACAATTGTTGCTCTTCTATTACTTCTCTTGCTTTATCTCAAATGTAAACACAATAAAATCGCATCCCTCAAGACAAGAATAGTATCTTGTTGTAACGTCATAGCAGACGTTATAGTGGAATATGTCGGTTTCTCATTCATATTATCTGACAGAAAAATATCAACTATGTTCAGAAACGGGCATTAGTCAGTTTGGGTCTGATATTAAATCCATGCATTTCTCTTACAATTATTAATATGATTGATTTAACGTTTCAAAAAAATAATTCGATGGATACATACGGTGTAAAAATATATTAAATCATCACGAATCAAACTTGCTTGCTGTAAATGTTTTTCTTTACAAATACACGTATTACATATAGTGGTAGCATTTGTTTGCATAAATTAATATGTACACTATATATTCCTATGCGGAAGCTAATGCTTCTATGACATTAACAAATTCGATTGCTGACAATTGTATTTGGCAGCAGTGCGATTCCAATATGTACTTGTAAAGCAGTATACATTAACTATTGTTCAGACAAATACTTTATTTTATACGCATGTTTGACCATTTACAGATATGTATACAACAAGCACACTTGTTTCAGATGAACCTCTGCTGATGCAACCCCTTCACTCAATATGTCAGCAAATACAGAACTACATGTATGACAAGACATTAGATTTGTCCATTAAACTTGGTAGATTGTGACATACGAGTTCGATGCTTTTCCAGTATAGAACTTAGGCCTTATCGTCACCTGCCCGAACGTTTGTTTGCATATCGGTTTAGAGTATTCACGTGGAATATATAATG
The DNA here is from genome assembly GCA_007657795.1 of Dreissena rostriformis. Classification (NCBI taxonomy): domain Eukaryota; kingdom Metazoa; phylum Mollusca; class Bivalvia; order Myida; family Dreissenidae; genus Dreissena; species Dreissena rostriformis. The sequence goes on along the minus strand of VMBQ01000569.1, from coordinate 121,347 downwards.
TTCAAGACAGCGCATGCGTTTTTTCGCACCCATAATTTATTATGCACATTACCTGCTCTGTTGAACATAAAGCACATGGGCAATTTATGCAGTTAAATAGACATAGCAAGTTCGTGTAATATGGATTATTAGCTAATTGTAATGATCTAGGATACCGTTTAATGGAATTTTCACCACAAATCTCTGTGATATTCAGTGATGATAATTTTTAAGTCATTTACATAACATCTTATTTTTATATTATCTTCATAATGTATTATGTTCAGAGACTGTCAGCCGTAGAGCTAATTTGTGTTGTGCGTGAAACATTTGTTAGATCTTTCTTATCATCGTATGGATCAAAGGGCTATACCTGCGTATTAGTTTAGGATCCTCGATAGTTCATCTTGTCTTGCTTGGTAAGATCTCCCAATTCTGTTTGCGTATTCACAGCTGTTTAACTTATCCTTTAACGCGTTTGAATAGTAAGTTTTGGTAAATACTACGGACACTATAATGATAGCTTCTCTATGTTCTTAATAATGGTAACGGCTTTCAGAAATATCCCAATAGCGTCAAACACTAGGACACACGGAGACTTGAAATAGTATATTTAATACTTGATTCTCGCCACACCAAGTTTCCATTTTCTGTCTGTATAAGGAACTACGAATGGGATCGATTAGACTTATATTAAACTGTTGTCTTCTAGCAAACATTTTTAAAAAATGTTAAGAATATTCAATCAAGCTACGTTCACCACTAATTACGACAGTCACTTCGTTCACAGACAATTGATGGTCAGGTGTGTTTTGTAATTAATTCGGGGCCGATTTTGAGGCATTTCGTACCTTTAAACATGTTTATAACCCAACGCTTTGCAATAATCGTTGCAAATCGGTGACACCAGTTAAAACCATTTTATCCTGAGTGCTGTATTGTGTGTATTCCCCTATATTTTATAGACATTATGCCGCTTTAATTTAATAAAATACTACCGAATGGTACAATACTATTTCTATTGATATTTTTTCTTGAGTTGCATTACTAAAATATGGTTTTATGCCGAATGTATCGTACTGTTGACAGGCAACTGGTCTTAATGCCTCAAAAATCATCACTGTGTGTGAATAAGCTTCGTCATCAAATGATATATTGGAATGATTTTACGTGTTCAAATCAAGAGTTAATATATAAGCATATGTTTTGTAGTAAGTACTAAGGAAAACTAATGTTAACCGATTTTTAAAATCCATAACACAGTTTTGAAATAAGATGTTGCTCCCAAAATACCATTTTTCGAGCATAAATCTTTCAGAATGTGTCACATACAGTAACTTGTTACATTGTTTTTATATTTCACGCGATTGTGAACACTCTAAATTATATTTTGTTTTATTTATGATGGTGCAAAAAGTTGTCTTTAATATTCCATTTCGACTAAGGACATATAAAGGAACAAGAAACACCCTTAAAACAACGATATTCGGCGTCTGTAATTATTTGAATGCTAACAATACATTAAAATGAAGCTCGCATAAAACTGTTTTAAACAATATAACTAAACTAATTAATTGGAATTTCACGCAATACTCTAATCACTTAAAACAAGTTCAGCTCCTAACATGCTGGTTGTTATAAGTGCATTCTGCATGTATTTAAAAGATTTGTTACCGAACATATTGTGTGTTTAAACTTCATTATTATACATTTTTAGTTCATTTATTAACAATTATTAAATAGATTTAGAAAACCGAAAAAGAAAAGTTTGTATGATAGAATGAATTCAATATAATAAGAATAAATACGAGTCAAATATACGTGTAATATGCCAGTATTAACCAAAACACATGTGTTCGAAGACCAAATGCGTCATAATATTTGACATATTTGATCAGTTCATTTGCGTTGATAACAATGCATTGTATTGAGTGAATGAAAGTTTCTCAACTCGCCTTTATGAACAATTCGTTAGCTTGACAATAGAGGTCATAATATACTCAGTTAAATCCTTGTTTCATCACAAATAAAATCAACATTTTGCCCGTATGGACCGCCATTACAATATTATTTTTTTAAGAGCATTTGAAGCTGACTAACTAAGAAACGTGTGTCATGTGATATGTAAGAAAGAACTCGACGGTTATCAAAGATAAATGTTTATCGAACTGTTTTCCGGCTACCTTTCAGCTGAGTGCAATCCACATTCAATCAAGATTCCCGATGCAGTATCCAATCTGTAAACACAGCAGTGGTAACTTAGTGAAGCACAAAGCTTTCCGCACACACAGGTTAAGAAAAGAATACCATAACGATTGACTTTAAATGAAAACTTGTCAGCATTCTCAATAGAATCTCTGGGAGAATTGAAACATATGTTATTTATAAAGGGAATCGTGAACATATATTCTGCATAATTAAACAGTCGAATGTATGATTGAGATAATGTGTTTAGATGAAAATGAGGGGTATAGAATGTAAATAACCCAGCATTAAAACAGTATACACTAACCAACCGTTTTTGTTCTAACTATTTTTAAGTATGGAAAAGTATCATATATAACACATTTTATCTGCTAGCTCTCAAATGCTCTTATATATAAACTCTTATGTTATTACAAAATGTTATAGTTAAGTAACCTGTGAAAACGAATATACGAATAACGTTATATAGTCCCTTTATAAACATCCGTCAGTCTGTCTGTAGCATGTTCGTGTCCGTTTTATGTTTACTTTTAATTTTCGAAAGATTTTAGTGACACTGGCTCTATTGTTTTTGTCATTGCGACAATATGCGAAAGACGTCGATTAGTGACGCCTGTTAAAAGTGAAACTCACACTTGCTTTCGAGTGTCCGTTCCATTATCGCATACCGCAATCGATGGAATTTTATGAAACTTGGAACCATGTGTAAATCATTTAGCAGATCTTAAAAAAGCACGAATAAGTTCTTCGCATAAAGGCGAAGGTCACACTTGATGATAACAGGATATTAGAAATTCTCCACCTAAGTATTAAATGATTATATAGTGCGAAACATAAGCATTTAACATTTTCCCGTAAATGGCAACGGTCTATTAGGTTAAGGTTATAAGGTTATTATATTGTTCATTTACAAATAAATAAGTTTGATGCTAGGATCGCCTAGGCAACACAGCCGTTTAAACGAAGCGTGGGATTGTACCTGGATGCGGACTTCATTTATAGTCTTGATAGAACAGCATGCCGTGACGTTAACTCTGTAATAATGATCTCCTAAACAACAACCAACATAGAACGCACATACACGTAGGCCTTTTCTCCGCCGCAAAATTGCAATGACGAGAATCGTCTTTCAAAGTAAACAGTAGATCAATTCTCCTCTTTTATATGTTTTACACACGCTGGTTAATACCAACCAAAAGGTCGCGTGTATCATTAATTAATAACGCCCAGACTTAGTTTAATAAACACCTTGTCAACATAAATCCTTTCTCGGTAGAGGCAAGGCGATTGTCAAAGGAATCTTTATATATAGCCGTGCCATGAGGGTGGTTTTATATCACCGTATACAATAACACCATGCCAATAAATCACGGGATATTAATATCAATGTGAGATGAAGTGAAACTTCGAAAGCTCTCAAAGTAAAGAAAGCTGCACGTATACAGACATTTTATACGTTTTAATGTTTTACGTCAATGCCAGAATGCGCGAAGTTGTCGGTATAATAATTATATCGCTGATAGAGTAGATATATTTTTGGTCACAACATCAAATGAATAAGTAGCGAGTGTTTGCCAGAAATATGCATTGAAATGAAATTCAATTTCAGACTCTTTTAATTTAATTTTCCTTAAAAACTTAGATTATTGAAAGTCTGGATTCTCCATAGGGTATTCTTCTCTGTTTAATTTTCGAACAAGAAATCTCTGCTTTACGGTGGCATATTGTTTCCATATCGTTCTACCGATACGATTAAATGACACACATACCCATCATAACGACCAAAATAATCCACGCATATTACAGAGTGTTACTTAAATACCCTTACAGAAAATAAAAGCTTGGAGTACAACAAGTGACAGCTGATGTCACCATTTTTGCCCTTCTGACGCCATATACAGAACTCAGTACAGGACAAAACATTTTAAAGACGGAATATGTTCAAAAATGGTTTTTCCATTTGACTGAGGGTGTTAAGCGTGAGGACTTGTATCACCTCTAGAGCATTACCAGATGGTTAAGTCATTTTATTGACCCAAATAAGTGAAGAACAGAACATTAACGACTGGACGACTGATCTATTAACCACTTCACGTTTGAACCTGGGCGACCTAGGCTCATTTATTTTAGATACCAGTTCTGTTCATGACAGTATATTTTCTGTTTCGACGTTTAATTTATTATGTCGCATTTATTCATGTTGTGCTTTAAAAGAGATTCGACAAAGGTTCGTTTTTATATGCTTTTATATGTTGAATTAATAGTACGTATGATATTTGTTCAAACGCGAGGATTTAGTTGATGCCTATATAGCTTCAGAAGATTGCAATTCTTTTACTCTGGTGAACACATGAAAGGCATGTGCAATCAAATTGTGATTTCATGAAATAAAGTTACGTGTAGTTTTTTTTTTATGAGCTATGATGTTACACGTGCGCGTATTATTGATGATTTAAACAAAAGAAGAAAAAAATATGAATTTCGACATGTCGGTAAAGCTCATTTATACACTTAATATCGATGCCCATAGCAATGTTCTGTTATTTTTGCCGTTTGTTGTACTTTGGTATTTCTCTGCATACATTTAATAGAGACAAGGCGAATGTCAATACATGTTCGCTCTTCAGTTTTTCATATCGAAGTTTTTTTTTACCTGTAATGAGTAATCAAGTTTAAAAAAAAAAAATCTTCACCAGATATAATGTATATGTTCATGTATGTTTCTCATACAAACAAATCGTATGTTTTACGCAGTAAGAAATGATTAAATAACAATCAATGAATGTTAAACTTGTATTTTACACAGTTTATAAACTTGAGGTTGTTGTCCCCAAAATACAATTCGTCGTTCATAACTCACTCAACATGTGTCACATACAATAACGTGTTACATATTTCTTACTTTAAGCCACGGGGAAGGCGCTGAATGAATGTTGAAAATAAAGGTCAACATTTTTAGTTATTAACATTTGAAATATGTGTACACCTTATATGTTTTATACTAAGTAAACTTATAGCGCATTTACGAGTGTTTATAACGCCTTGTTGAGCGCGATTTATCGTCGCCCTAGTATAGATAAGACTTATTAAATTTAAAAAAGAAATATATTTATGTAGGATTAGCATGTCTGCGGTATATAATTGACCAATTCAAAATACATACTTGCATGAGAAGCAATAAGAACGGAATATATTGACAGAGATAAGCAAAACATATGTATAAATTAATTTTTAATGAGTAACCAGTGTTTACGAGCAACAAACTAGAACCTACTAGTTTTAAGTTGATAATAAAATAAATCTATATACAATAAGTAAATAAATCATTAAATGTATGGTTTCTCTAACTAAGGCTAAAGTTAAATTAATGCTATTAAAGTGACTCAACCAGCCTTCTGAATATCAGACTTCACATGGCCGATCTCTAGTATAGTAGCATGGGTAACTTACATTTATCATTCATTTCTCTGACAATAATTTATCTTGACAAGTGAATTCGATACAATCTAAATTTAGTTTAGCTGTCTTTTAGAATTGGTGATACATTTAGCATAAACGTGATAAAATAATTGGTATATCATTTGGCAAACTTCATATGAAACTATATGCACGTGTACTTTTTTCAACGAATGTATTCAGTATATTTTAGCTATTTCGTGATATAAACACAATATTGTTACCAAATGAAAAAAAAAACACACCAACAATCTACAAACGTAACACATGGTCTAGGTATATAACTGTAGAATAATATTTTAGAATGAGGACACAACTGTTCAAGCAAATTTCCTCTTCCTTAAAATACAATTGTGTGTTTCTTCGCACTGACTTGTCTTTAATGTCAAAGCACTGAAGATTACAAACACTATATTGTAGCGCAGGACGCCGGAGTGACAAAGTGTGACACAGATAAATTGCTCTTTACGCACACAGAAAGGTATGGGCATATTTATAATTGAATTCGCGGATGGTTTAAAACCCAAGTGTATGAAATCATTTTATCTTCTCGTAGAAACAGTTCTATACGAATTCAAATGTTGGTTTGAATACAATTTTAACCTTCAAACACCAATCAGTTTATAAGCAGTTTTCCGAAACTGATCGGCATCTGTGCTGAGTAAATTGCGTGTGTTTTGTCGCTCAACAAAATGCATGATAAAATAAAAAGTTAAAAACTTAAATTACACCACTTATAAAAAGTTATTACATATACTACCATCGCCAAGAAATCAAAATACTATTTTAAGAAAAAATGTCCGTACCACTGTCTATTTGTAACAATCCGCTTCATTTGAAGTTGTTTAAGTTGACTGTTTTGTTATCAAAGGATATTCAACTTGTTCAAATTAGTTTTTCTTAACATTTTATTCAACAACAGATTTGATATATTTGACAATCTATGTTAACTTAACAATATATTTCTTTGCTGCGTGGATTCGCTAAGTAGTATTTGATAAATCGTAGTAGTTTAATGTGTCTGCAATATCTCGTTTCCCTTAATAAACATTTTACTTCCCATTACCGACTTTTGGTCTGTGTTGTGTAATAGTAAAGAAGTAACACGCAGCTGTTGTTTGTAGCCTTAACCTTCAGACCAATCAAATTCCAATATTGCAATTCAGATAACTGTGTAGGAGGATTCAATAACGTTCCACAAACCCATTTTCTGTATAATAATTAAAAGTTATCAGCCTTGGAAACTCAAAGCCCATTAACCGACAAAAAAGCTTTAAATACAAGTACATCGTATATGTTGCAAACATATTTCTGTTGAATGTTATTTTTGTTTTTTATCAAACTAGAGTTTATTTTCAAACATGAAAAAAAAGCAACTTAGAAGACGGAACACATATGATACTACGTTTTTTAGTTACAGTTTTTGCTACAACACAATTTACTGGCAATCACCAAGACTATTACAGCAAACTGTCATATCAAACAAGGAAACTTAAAACATGTTCTTGTTCCGTTTAAATTATTTGACACATAACGCTTGCTACATTTGCGTTACTGGTGTTTTCTTTGTCAAAGCAAAATGAATAATTTTCTGGCGCAATGGTCGGGCGTGAATCTTCCTGCGTTATTTGTCGTGCGGTATGCGTCGTCAACTCGAACTCGTTATCGCACTAGTAGCCACATTTTCCATCCAATTACGTTTAAACTTATTTAGCATGTTTATCTTTAAAATATCTAGATTGAGTTCAAATATGGGTTACGTTCGTCTAAATACTAGATCACCAGTTCAGATTTTAGAAAAACCTTGTTATCACTATAAAGGCATCGCATATGTCTCAATTTTGATGAACCTTTGTTAGAATGTAAATCTTGACAATATGTAGACCAATTTCGTATCAGAGTCATGTGCGTCAAAAAATGGTAACCAGGTCAAATCTTAGAAAAACCTTGTAACCACACTAGAAGCCACGTTTATGACATATATCGAGTTATACAAATAAAAATAAACATCGTGCGTCTAACAGACAGAAAAAACATGCACAGAGGCTTGTTCACAAAGTAACATATGCAAAACGAAAATCTGCAAATACAGGTTAAAAAAAAGTGTTTTGTAACCATGGCTGGAATCGCGTGCGAAAAATTGCCATAAATGTCATCGTTCGTTTCCTGAAGTAATTACTTATGGAATAAGCCCCAACCAACTGCATCGAAGAAAAACTTGTACAGTACAAATAATATTTACCAGGGAAATTATTAATTCTAACGCATGAAGAAAAAAAGCATAATTCTATTTTCTCTTTGGTATAAAATCCATTTAGCAAGCGGAAATGTCTTTTGTGGTTATTTCCTACAGCTTATGTGTTTGCAACATTTGTTTTTGCATTTCAACACTGAATGGTGAACGATTTGCGTGCATTTGTTACATACTGGGCTTTTGTCGAGATTTCACAGCCGAACCCTAGTATTGGAGGGTGTCTCCATTCAAGTGAATTGCATTTGCTTAGAAAGGAGATGATACATCTTTTTATTGCATGTTTTGAAACAGGACATTATCGTCTTAAAATGGATTATATTTAATAAAGGAAAGGCAAAAAGCATTGAAAATTGGCCGTTTTATCATGGGACCCTAAATGATTTGGATTTACTCAAACCCCAAAGAAAACAAAGTACAGTTTCCACATTTACAGAAAATCACAATGGCCTGTGCTATTTTATCGATTGAATTGATTTATTAAGCGATGGAGCTGTTTTCTTTCAAAAGCGATTTTTAAAGCGATCTCTGATTTTACGGAAACCCGCCTTCAGCCTCTTATAGCGCATCAGAACGTATTTTAAGATACCTGTTACGTTTATCACGTCATTGATGAAGGTCGCAATAAAACAAGTCTGCATGGCCTGTTAATCTGGATGTTTTATTGTATTAACAGCGAATATAAGCTCAAGCTAACCCGATTAGTGATGTTTTCATGCAAATGATATAAATAATGTGTATAATACATCTTTGACGTGCTAGGTGTCTAAGTGTTTTAACCTACTGTTTTTATTTTCTTTGTTCAACATGAACATTTAATTCCGCGCAGATACTACTGCAGTATACTGAATTACATTAGTACAAGGCTAAGTCGTCATCTGCGTCATCATTCTTTTAACCACTGTTGATGTCGTCTGTCGATAAACTTTGGATAGATATACGATATTTGATACCGATTGTTGTAAATGAAGCTCGCATCATGACATTACCAGTTTGAACGAAGCATGCAGAAGCGCATGAATGCAAACACAATTTAAATCAATTCTTGAAAAAACAGTTTTGAAGTGCTCACGTACATTACACTGTTGCTATAATTAGGCTTTTAACTGTGTGTGTACAACTATTCGGCTTTGATATCAAGCTATTTTCAGAATGAGTACTTGTATTTAAGAAGATATTTAACCAAAAATACATTTATTCTAGTGACAATAGCTCAATGACATTACCCTTCTCATGCCATTTGAGATACGTTAGGTTAGTGTTAACGATGCACTCTCAGAAACATTGAGGCTATTAAAGCTCAAACTTATTGTCACAATATCACCATCTGTCTCTGAAATATAGAAATAACACTTCACTTACAGATATCTCATTTTAATAGCATTTAGTCTAAACACATCAAGCCTTGAGTATTACAAACATTCTTAAACAACGATCTACTTAACAAGAGAGCAGTAATTGTGTGAACATTTGCCCAACCAAAACCCAAACAACAAACATCAATTCAACTGTTTGGGCGCTATATTAACTTTGGATAGTTTTATAATATATTTATAACATTAAATAATGTCTTATTTCGTAAATGATTATTTATCTAATTCTTCCTCAAGAAGACGTGATACTTATGTATACGATTCTCCAGTCAGCCATAATTTATAAAGTTAAGTGAATTTGATCTTATTGTATGATAAGTTTGGTGAATTTATTGGTCGGTTCAAGGAACAGTGCATCTCAAGAATTAGAACACCATTTGTTTGGGGAAAATGAATTTTGACATGCACTTATAAAAATAAAATCAAAGACATATGCATTTATTTTCAGAATAAAAGCTCGGCATGTTTCGAGTGTAAACCCATGAAGCAAATACATCATTGTGGTAAAATTACCAAGGTTTAGAGTTACAATTATTCAATTACATTTCAGGGGTTAACATTAATTGCATCGTCCTAAATCATGGCATGATGGTTTATCATCGCGGACCCTGAACGTCCAATCACCGGAACACAACCAACAATATAATGCTCTGTAATAACCTCTTTGACGGCAGTACCGTTTATTGATAATTACACGTGTACAGTGAGGTTTTGCTATGTGTTGTGCATGGATAACCTTACCCAAAATTATGCAATATCCACTTTAGTTTTCACGGACATAATTAGCCGCATGGATTCTGATTATATGTAGTTTAAGCTTATTACAATGAGCTTAAGAAACAACAGTTTTTAGTTGTTCGCACTAGCGGACAACTCATGTAGAGGTAGTTTGCAATTCAGTATGCTGCTAAACTACACCAGGAACGATTACCACCTCATCTGCCTGTTTATACAGGTACATTGCAGACAGATCTTGCGGAGTGTCTTCTCTTTAAACCCGCTGTTAACATTTAAATCATTTAGCGGTTTATCGAGTGTCTATCTAATAAAAAGTGTTTAACAGCTTGTGCGACGACATTGGAGAGTTTATCATTGAAATCTGTACATACTGGCTGCTTTCAGGGGAAACAGGGCTTAATGCATGTCAAATAAGATTAGCCTGTGCAATGCGCACATTTTGTCTAAGTTATCTTTATAACATAAATATGGGGATAAACGGTGCTCACGAATCTTGACCTGTGCTTTAAGACACACTCTTTATAAATTTGAATGGGTTGTGTTTATTTCAAGCTTGCGATATAAAAAGCTATAACATAATTTTGAAAACTGAGTTGCGTCTTAGATTATGCAATAGCGAACAACTTCAGTGCCTTCAGCGCTTTGATTAATATTCCGAGAAACATCAATTGATAAGCTTCATTTCTTTTAATGAACAGGAAAGCAAGGTGAATTATTCTCCTGTACTAGAATTTCGATCACGTTGATTCGACTACCAGATTACGTAGTATTCACGTTTTAAACGCCGCCTAAAGACAGTGGTGAATTGTTCTATTAAATTATCATTTAAACACATAATGATACATTTTTTATTGATTTTTTGTTATGTTTTTATTCAATTTAAACATACATCTCGTATACATATGAAAAAACAAGGTTATACATTTACAACATAAACATATCAATTATTGTTATTAAAGTATGTTAATATTATATACAATTTCTGCATAAAAGTTAAAGTATTTTTTTTTTGAGATGATGCTAAAATATTATATAGACAAAAAAATGAAAAGAGGAGGACGATAGTAAAAAATGGGGAACATGAGCTTTATATAAAAGTATTATTCAGTTTCAGTTTATTGGCAAAATCAGCAAATACATGCCTTTGGCCACATAGTAAACAAATATACATAAAGATGACCACACAAATGAACAAAATAAACAAAAAACATTTCACATAAATGGATTATTAAATAAATACGTGAATACATGATACATAATTGGGTTTCAACGTTAACAAGAAACAACAGAGTAGCTAGCTAGCAAGGTAATCATTTCTTTTTAACATAGCATTGTAAATAAATTTGGAAATATTTCTTAATTTTCTAGAGTTAGGACTTGACATCATAGATACGAACTTGTTGACAGTATAAAACGATTGGTTAACAGTATACTTAATTCTTAAATCTTGATAAAGCGTACAAATACATAAGAAGTGATATTCTGTTTCGACCATGTTACTGTTACACAGTTTGCATTTTCTGTTTTCTCTAGGAATGTTATTGTATCTACCAGTTTCAATTTCTAAAGAATGAGCGCTTAGTCTGAATCTTGTTAGAGCTTTTCTATGGCAATCATTATCAACACATTCCAAATATTTTTCAAATGTATAATCCTTTTTAAATTTAACATAATAATATAATTTACTTTGCGAATTTATCATATCATTCCATGACTGGACATATTGATCTCGAAGACGTTGTTTAAGTTTTGGATAATGGTCTGTTATGTTAACATGTTCATGCAATACATAGCTAAAGCCTAAATTGTCAATAAGGTCTTTGATAGCTTTTGTCCAGCATAGTTTTATATTAGTGTTAACAATCATGTTATCTGTGATATTCTTATCGTACATAGATCGAATAAGTGAGTTTGGTGAATTAATAATTTTGCACCAGAATTTAAGGGACCTCTCTTTACATATAATAGNTTGCTATATAAAAAGCTATAACATAATTTTGAAAACTGAGTTGCGTCTAAGATTATGCAATAGCGAACAACTTCAGTGTCTTCAGCGCTTTGATTAATATTCCGAGAAACATCAATTGATAAGCTTCATTTCTTTTGATGAACAGGAAAGCAAGGTGAATTATTCTCCTGTACTAGAATTTCGATCACGTTGATTAGACTACCAGATTACGTAGTATTCACGTTTTAGGCGCCGCCTTAAGACAGTGGTGAATTGTTCTATTAAATTATCATTTAAACACATAATGATACATTTTTTTTTATTTTTTGTTATTTTTTTTATTCAATTTAAACATACATCTCGTATACATATGAGAAAAAACAAGGTTATACATTTACAACATTAACATATCAATTATTGTTATTAAAGTATGTTCATATTATATACAATTTCTGCATAAAAGTTAAAGTAAATTTTTTGGAGATGATGCTAAAATATTATATAGACAAAACATGAAAAGAGGAGGACGATAGTAAAAAAGGGGGAACATGAGCTTTAAATAAAAGTATTATTAAAAAGATACGCTTTAATTTGTAAGAAGTTTCAGTAGAAAAAAAAAGAAAAGGTAAGACGGAAAGGAATACTACGATATAGGCAAGATCATGTTAGCGTGTGACAAATTTCTGCCATTTGTTTTTGTGTAAATCTATTTTATTTTTTTCAAACGCTATTGTTTCTTCCAATTTTATTTTCATTGTGAGAGCATTTTTGAAAGTCTCAATATTTAGAGATTCATGTCTATTTTATATATATGATACATTTTATTGATGTATAAAGGTTGATTTACATGAAAGAAGTAGGGATATATAATTGAAAAATAAAGCCACATATGTTTTTGACGACTCAGATGTGATGCATGTTTATAAAACGCATTAATCGTCTTATGCGTTCATGCTTGGTATAATATGTTTGTGACTTCAGATTTATTTGAAGAAAACCACTAATTCTTGGAAAAGCTTTTCTGTAATATTATTCCGTTTAGAATATAATATATATGCCTCACCGATAAATGTTTTAATGTCGAAGGTATCCCTGAACAGCTTAAGGGTATAACTACTTAAATATTACCTTTTGTTTTTAGAATTTAAAAACAATTTTAGACCTGCTAGTTTATTCCTACAAATCAGACTTGAAATACCGTGGTGTTTGTCATTGATTACAAATGGTCATTTTTTAATTATATGCTAGATGCGAATTTCAGTATGTCTTCAAACCGGTTTAAACTACAAATGCGTTGGGCTTTACCGTACAAATGTGACACCAGTAATACTATGTTTTATATGTTGTTTTGTATTGAGTATGTATCACCCTGTCTTTTATATGGAATCGGTTTATACATACGACCGTGACATGCATTAATTGTTAATTCCTGGTGTGTCGGTACGTACATAATATTCCCACAATTTTCAAAGTTTGAAATGTTATGCCGCCAGGTTAAGTTATTTACTTTCTTGTTATACACACAGTTGTTTTAAAGGTTACGCCGACCTAACATTGGTACGCAATAATTTATTATGTCACAAAATACAGACATCTGGTTTGGACGGATGAAGTTAAAGTTGACACACATATTCCCAGTTCGCTCGAATGATGCAAAACATATTCAGGTATCGTTTAGTTAATATTTTTTTCCTTTTTTACAAGGAAAAACTTTTAATAAAGGTACACGAGTTTTATGTTAATTGACACAACATAAGTAATGAAGCTTTTTGGTGAAACATATTTCAATATAAGTAAGGATACCAAAGCATTTGAGAAGAATCAAATTTGAAACCGGATTGATTTTCAAAAAAATAAAATTTAAACCAACAAATATTTCTACCAACTTTGAATGAACTGGATATATTCAGGAATCAATCCCTTGGTTTTCTTCTGAATTAAACAAACTTGATACACAATGTATGGTTTCGTCGAATAATAACGAAAACAGTTTCACTAATTCAATCATTTGTATTAATGGTTGATTCCAGATGGCAAACAAATCGCTAAAAAAAGAGTAAATCACAGTTATTTCTCACGCTAATACAAACCAGACATGTTCTCAACAAGATTAGTAGTTCAATAGAAGACGAGCCTATTAGGTTAGGGTTAGTCTGAAAACAGGACGTAAAATACAATTTATTGAAGTTATTTGATGGTCAACAGCATTCCATTAATTAACAAGACCATTCATAGCACTTGGTGAATGTATGTTACCGTAGAAGGAACTGCAATATTGACGCGTCTGCATTGGAACGTTGTTTAAATGATTTATATCGAAACGAATTATTTGAAAATATATTATGGAAAACAACATTGCAGTGTTTATTTAAGAACATTTTTTTTCAAATTAGCCATATGTAAATGTATGTAACTATTTAGTAGAAAGGACTGCAACGTCACACACAATATGAGAATCGCACCTCGAAACCAGGCTTAATTCATTTGTGTAAAGTATTTCCCCAGATAAGCCGTTACAGTTCATACAGTCTAATCAGGGACGACACTTTCCGCTACGTAAACATTGTTTAAAAGGACTTGTTCACAGTTTATAAAAATGAATTTTAATTCTTTTTGTCACAGATTCAAGAAATAAATGAACAATGTGCATCAGTGTGCGAAATAACACTATTGCCGCAGACTTATACTTAGAATACACTCTCGTTTTCGAAAAATCATCGTTAGAAATTGAAACAATTATAAAGCGTCTCAGACGCGAAACGATTTTTTTTTTATTTCTTGTGTTTTCGATATATTTTGTTACAACACGTGGATGGTTATACAGTAAATATAAAATAAATGGCAACCCATGTGAAGACGGAGGGTAAGGTCCGCACATAATGTAGTCGTTAAGACACAACGACGACCTGAGAATTAACTCTGAATAACACACATACACACGTGAAGACGGATGTCTGAGTGGTGAAGGCGCTTTGCATTTACTCCATGGGTCAGTGGTTCGAGCCCTGGTATATGTAAATACCTGACAATCGTTATATAGTACCATAACATCTATGAAATCTTTAACGAAAAACTTTTACTTAGATACCAACATTTAACTCTACTTTTTTCAAGAACGCAACATTTCTGTCCATGTGTCGTTTGAACTTATCAGCACAGTCTAAATATACATTTATGTAATCAGTATAAGGATTTTCCAACAATGTACATGTCTCGTGTACACGCAGTAGTTTTCTGCTGTACACAAGAAACTTCTTTTCAATTGCACAAAACTCAATTTTCGTTTGTTTGTTTTTTTGCAATTACATCTTTTGAAATTTATTTATAGGTTTTTATTCATCAACGTTAAATCTGTTTTGAAAAAGAAGAGATAAGATCGTATATTCTTGCCTTAGGAAGAGGAGTTTTCTCATTTATAAAATTAAAATTTAATTATATTCATTATATTGATGATCTGAGAAACATATTATTTCTTCAGAAAGCCACGCAATGATTCGTGGTCTCAATAGCGGACAGAGTAGCCCCTGACCAGACTGCGCTGGAGCTACCCTGCTCGCATATGCCTTAACGCTTATTTTCGCATGACGCGACTCATAACTCTTGAAGCTCACGTTAACGTTGAAGCCACACACCTTATTTGGCACAGTAAATTTAAGTATAAATAAGAGACATATTTTATCTATGCCAATTAGAATATATTTGTTGGTCACAAGGTAGAAATCCGTCTTTTTTGCGCTTTAAAACTTAAAAATAATCGCGTTTGTCGAAATGGACGTTTACGTCTAGAAATCCTATTTTCAGTTTTAAAAGCGGTACCGTTTGAACAATAATAGATTACTTGCTAACTAGGCTATAGATTTAATTTTATCTATGCCAATTCGAATATATCTGGTGGTTACAAGGTAGAAATCCGTCTTTTTTTGCGCTTTAAAACTTAAAATGAATCGCGTTTGTCGAAATGGACGTATACGTATAGAAATCCTTCTTTCTGTTTTAAAAACGGTACCGGTTGAAAAATATTAAATTACTTGCTTACAAAGCTATAGATTTACTGACAATTTTGCACACTTTCAAATTGCATCTATATAAATGTATTAATCATCGTTGTGTGAATGAATAAACTGGTTATACAGGTTTTTGAAGATGATACATGTCCAATGGTGCGGAAATCAAGATTTCCTCGTGCACAGATTTGTAGGTTTGTTCATTCGACAGGCAGCAGGGTTGAGCGAATGCGTGATTTAAATCGTTTTATTTATTTATGCTCTGTTTGTTTTGAGGTTGATATTATGTTTTATGTGTTTCAGTGAGTTTTATGAGAGCAGGCGGATGACTTGAGATAGAAAAGGGCATTGGTTCAGGACATATTACCATGGGATTTTCATGGTTTTCTAAAAAGAATACTTAACGTTTACGATATAGTAACAGCTGATTATTTGTAGATTTCGCTAAAATTAGAGGTTTCAGGAGGTGATGAAGGCACCTAGACACCTGTCTAGAGCCATGGGTCCTAATACGTCCCCCTGCCGTTAAAAGAAAAATGAAAAATGAGCAGTAGGGTTGCGTATCCCGCTCGCGGTTTAACCTGAATCGTTCGTTACTACCGATTATTGTTTGGGTGAACGTTAAGTCATGTGCACTTCTCTTAATTGGTGGTAATGGATAAATCTTGCAATTATCGCAGCTACTTTAACCAAACTAATGCTTCACTGTGTGTACTTTTCGTAAATTGGCGTGGTGGATGGGCATAGGGGGCGTCTTGTGTGCGCTTTCGGCATCGGCGGCGGACGGGCGGTTGTTCGGGCCGTGGCGTTCTTTGGCTTGTGCTTTTGAATTGTGTAGTTGAATTTTGTAATTGTATGATTTTGAGTTAAGGCTTGACGTCTGATGGGTATAAATAATATTTTACTATTCGCATGAAACGCATGTGCATGTTTAATGATACGTATAACGCCATGTTCTACAGAATGGATTTAGTATCGTTTCAGTTCTTAGATATATGAGAAATATGTCGCAACGTTTACTGACGTCTCGAGACTCTAGAACTGAGCGTTGCCATTGGGGTCGATCTCTGTTGCGCATTGAACACATACGATCGTCAGAAGAATTGTTTCTTGCATTTATGTGAAGAACGCCCTGTCAAATACAAACACCCACTCCGTGCGTGTGTTTCAAGAAATAAAATACCCTGCTTGTCATGACACCTAAACAAAAGTGTTTGTTTCTTATTCTAAACGGTTAGATGATAAATTATTTATGTTTATCATAAAATGTAATGTCATATAAAACATAAATTGATTTACATGTACATCATTTCAAGGTGTGTGGCTTTAAGTACTACAAACATTTGACGTAAACCATACCTGTTTAACGGATTTATGTACAGTTTGAATCTGATAAAATGTATGTGTGGACCTTGAACGTAAATAAACTAACCACCCTATCTGATACTCATACATATACATTTAACCTTAATAAACAAAGCGCGTGAACGTGGATTCACTTTCAACAGACGTGATTTACACTGCTCCAATATGGCGACCACACTTGACAAGAAATTATTCGGGAAAACATCGAAAGGGGAGGACATTTACAAGTAACATTTTATTGTTATAAATCATTCATTTTACTTTTAGATCTCAATATGAAGATGATTGCGTGCTGTAAAAATATGCGATATTGTATTTTTGTGTAAACGATAAGGGACATGCAAACATAATTATTATAAGAAATAACGGAGGAAAACATGCTATTTATGAGCTGTGTTTCATTGAGTATAAAACGTAACAAAAACACAATAACAGATTGTTTGCCAACGTTATGATATATAGTTGAAAGATACGGTATTTTCAAGTTTTGACCTGGGACTATGTATGATAGGTTTCTGCATAGTTGCAATAATCCAACTTACAGCTACTGACCCACCGGGTCGCTGGTGGATGTATCTATTTACCCACTAAGTTTAAAGCAGTCAAGCTGAACTAGGTCACTGACATGCAAACACTTAATAAGAAGACAAAATTACACGACTGGATCCGTGGTCTAGCTGTAACAATAAGGCGCCATAAACGTAGGGATCTCAATTTCGATCCCCGCAATCTCCGCAGCTTTGTGTTGTATTTTGACGGTTATGTTCACGTTATGTCTTCAGACCACATTACGTTTTAAACCCTCGCAACTTCATAAACGTTATATATATATATAATATGCGCATATAACGTGAGCATTACATTAATGCGGAATAGGGAATAATGAAAACCCAGAAGGCTTTCGGGAGAGAAAAATTTGTTAATATCGTTTTAAGCGTATCTCCAAATGAATATAGAGTACAGATCATAACTGGTTCATCGCCTTTGACACTGTCTGTGCAATTGGAATCATCATCATCTGAACATTTCTTATTCATCGATATACGTCTATAATATGTACAATTCAATAAATTAAATGTGCTTTAAGTTCTTGACATTATTGCATCAGATCATACCTCGATTACATACGGTAAGAGGTTAAGGTGCGAGTTTCTTTTGTTTTTCGCCTTATAATGCGATTAATACACATTGTGAATGCATATACACAACTGGTAACAAGTTTAAACAGCGTTCAAGTGTGCTAGCATTTCCCCCGTATGTCAAAGCATATTTTACGGGCCCGACATCTTTCGAAACTCTTAATTCAGGTTTACGTTCACTAACGTCAACAACGTCAGCATAAGTATTCTGACCTTTGGGTGTGTCGTCTATGAGATCGATCTTCCCGACAAGGACGGCAACGTCACTGATGTCAACCTGGGCTTCGACAACGTCAAAGGTACTGAACGGCTCGTGAACAGTGATAAAATTGAAATGAGTCACGCTATGAGAAAATGGTGTTTAGTTCATATGCGTTAAGCGTTGTCCCAGATTAGCCTGTGCAGTCCGCACAGGCTGATCAGGGACGACAATCTTCGCCTAAACTGGTGGATTTTCGTTTAGCAGAGACTTCCTTTAGACGCAAATTACAATAAAAGCGGAACGTGTCGTTCATGATAAGCCTATGCGGACTGCAAAAGCTAATCTGGGACGACACTTTACGCACTTGCATTGATCCCACTTTTGCAAGAACGCGGACCAAATATAGATATCGGAATAATTCTGATCCTCATAATGTTTGGTATAACTGGCCATCTTTATTCACAGAAATGTGGAATTAAATTTAACATGAATCTCGCCGATGAGTTTGCTGTATTATTTCAATATGATGTTTGCCCAATGTCTGGTGTAATTATGTGATTGCCATTTATGCGTGGAATAATGACGTCATTACCATTTATTTCTTACCGATAAGTTTTTTGTAATATTTTTTTTTCCATATATTTGGAGTCTTAGTTTTTCCTTACCATTAATATTTTGTGTAAATATGTCCTTACAATTTATGTTAAGTTTAATTATGTCCTTACCTTCTATGATTGTTGTGAGTATGCCCGTATATTTTATGTTTTCTCAATGTATTTGTTAATGCCATGCCAGTGATTTTGAGTTGCCTATAATGCCAACCTTCGAATTCGGTATTTTGGTTGGCTGATGGCGGTCGGTTAAACATAATTCGTAGTTTTACAATACGTATCGTTCATTAGCTCTGATATTTCGGACTATTTCATAGATTATGAGGTTAACAACAACAATTTCGGAGTGCTGTGTGGCCGCGTGGCCAACCGGATAGGTGGTGGAGAGATGACAATCGATGGCGTCCAGTACAAGCTGTCTAGGAATGATCCGTTAGGGGGACACATCTGTCATGGCGGCTTCGTCGGATTCGGCAGGGTTTGACAATTTGAGCATCGTTCTGGGAAACCTGGGCTTAATCCAATGTCGTCCCAGATAAGCCTGTGCAGTCCGTCGCTTTTCGCTTTAATGGTGTGTTTCGTTTAAAGAAGGTCTCTTCTTAGCGAAAATCAAGTTAAGGCGGAAAAGGTCGTTCCAAAGTAGCTTGTTAGCACGTGCATTAAGCCCGGTTTTCCCATAAAGAGGCTCATTTGTTGATTGTTGGTTCCACGAGTTTGTTTTTGAAAGGGATCGATTGGGAAAAGTGAAAGATCCATCTCTTACCTTCTTGTAACCGGAGTTAATAATAAACTATTCAATGTGCCGATATCATACGTTTTCGTGTTTACAACGTTTTAAAATGAATTAACAACAACAATATGTACATTTAGAGGTTTGAACATTTCAATACGTCGGTAGAAAATAACGTTGTAAGGACATACTTTAAACTTAAAACATCTATTATTATTTCGTTTCTTTTGCGAATATAAACTTACTTGTTCCATTTAAATAAATAATTCCCGTTCAAATAAACTACATGTATTTTTTGAAAAGATATGCGAAAAAATAAAGGCATGAGCACTTGTATACCGAATACTACAATGAGTGAACCTGATCACCAGCACCCGATAGTATAAACGCTAGAATAGTGGGTAATCACGTGACAGTCAAAATTGCGACGTCCGCTTCGAAATTTCTTAGCGGGATCACAAAATTACAGCTCCCGCTAAGAACATTCGTAGCGAGTAAAGTCGAGATATAGAGCGAATATTAATACGAAATAAACGAAATAAATCACTTACTGATATGGCTGGAAAGTAGGCGGCATTTAAACAATGAATACAAGTAATAAAGGGTATAAAACGGCGAAAAATACCTGTTCCGGCATAGACGTCGCCATCTTGATTGTCAAGTGATAACCCCCTCTGAACAGTATGCACACATATTTCAGCGAGTGTGGGACTATGACGTCAAAGACGAGAAGCTCACACTCTCGTACGTGGACGCAGACGGCAGCGAGGGGTTTCCCGGTGAAGTCACTACTCACGTGACCTATAGCCTCGATTCCGATAACACACTCAAGATGGAGTACCGGGCTACCACGAACAAGCCCACTGTTGTCGATATGGGCAGTCATTTTATGGTTAATTTGGCGGGTCATGTAAGTTTGTTTTGTTCATTATGACACAAGTCGAAGATGGCGAATTATCAATAGTTTACTTATGGTAGTGGTAGACCACTGACGTTTCCGATCTGTATGTCCACACCCCCTGTACGTCGATAATCCAAACTGAGTAGGATAATTTAAACTGAAGAAAAAAATGGTGACAGAAATAAAGACTTCAGTCATTTATTTCGAAGAACACGTTTATGTAAGGTAAGTTGTGACATAATAAACGTTTCTTTTTGATAAAATGTTATTTTCCGGATACAATTCGCTGATAAACCCATAACAATTATAAGCAATAACGTTGAAATAAAATGAATATGTTTGAAAATCTGGAAAAAGTAAATGAAATTGTCGAAAGTTTTAGGCAAAAAAGCAATTATAACCAAATGTTTTTAATGTTTAATGCTTGGACTTTTGTATTAACCTTTATGTATGTAAAACATTTGATTGGTGTAAATGCTCGAAAACGCCAAATATTCGTATTTGTTTGGGACAAGAATATAAAATAGGATAATGACCTTACTAGTGTATGGACTATTTCAAACTAGCATTAGGAAGTCGATGGATAATGACCAAACTGCAAGATGTCTTTATGTAAAGATCTATGTAAAATGAACACTCTTGTAAAATATTTAGAGATTTATTTAATTGCTGACAACAAAAAGCATTTTAGCACATTGTTAAACAATCGTCATAAAAAAAATGATTTTTTTTTCTTTTCAGGTAAAACAGAAGATAATGGAAAATATATAATGAAAAATCAAATATTCAAAATTACAAAAAGTCCAAATTATATTAACATAAAATCGGAAGGAATAATACGTAAGTGATGAAATCGGAAAGAAAAAAAAGTTAAAAGTCCACACATATTATTCCAACCAAGGTTTCAATAATGTTCAAAGTCATTCCATATAGAACTCGCAAGCTTTCTATGCTAAAATACCGTTAAAAGTCGTTTATCGTAAGTGAGCATGCGCATAGCGGGGTTCTGTACAATTCACCCGTAAATATTTTACTACTACTTCAATTTTACCGCGACGGCGAAAAGGGTCACGGGGAAAACTTTTTATTATTATTAAAATACATAATTTACAGAAGATTTTTAATAACTTTGTCTGTGTATTGAGAAATCACTTAATATGTTCATTTCAATGTGTAAATACATTTCGTAAAGTAAAATGCTATGCTAGCCGTCGATATGCCTACCGAATATGTGTGAACCATTCGATGAAATCTCTCTGATATAATGTATAATGAATCAGATCAGTAATGCCTCAAATAATATTCGAAAACTCTAATATGGTGACAAATACATGAATCAGCGGGGCAAGTGCCACTTTAACCTGCAGCTTCGACTCGATTCCATTTAAAGGGGCCGTCCAACAGGTTTTGGCATGTATTGAAGCTTGTCATTAAATGCTTTAAATGCTTTATATTGATAGATTTAAACATTTGAACTTAAAATCTCCAGTAAAAAAACAACAAGAATACGATTTAAAAAAGGAAAAAAAGTAACCCTCAACAGGGCTCGAACCACTGACCCCTGGATTCCTGGAGTAAAAAGCTACCCGTTAAGACCACACGACCATCCACGCTCATGTTTATAATGAATGTATTTTTTAGCTATATAAGCACTCCTCGTAGTTTCCCAAAATATCGTTTCGCGTCGTGCGACGCTTTATCTGTTAGACGGCCCCTTTTAATCAAGTGATTACATAATAAGAATGGACATTTTTTAATTTCTATGCTTTTCATGCTATCAAAAATGACATGGAACACGTGTTATGGCATCTCTGTCTGTACGTGGAATGCAAATTTCGCATGCTTAGTTTGCTTCTAATCTCAATTGTATATATATATATATATATATGCAAGTTCCGTTGTAATGGATTTCACTAATAACAAATAAATGAATGTTGATGTTCGTTGAAAGTATTTTTTTATATTTTATTATACACATCGTGTGAGTTTTTGGCTATAAATAGTTGTTTTCAAATAAAAATATCCAACCTGTATTTGGAAAACATGTTCCATACATCGCAGTTTGTGCATTATCCATTTTGAGTTTGGTTATTGTCTACAGAAATGTTCATATCAGTTTGGATTTATCCATAAACTTTTATACCCGTCCTGCAATCACATGATTTTAACACAAAAACACACTAGGTGTAAAAAGTTAAATTTTAAAGGACATTCATGATATAATTTGGTATATCTCTGTTACAGTTTCGTTCGCTCTTTTGTCAATTAACGTGTAAATAATTCAACATAAAGGTCGCATTTCATAAAAATAAGCATTTTCCGAAGACAAATTTATCGTTTTTTACTAGAAAACTATTAAATCATTGCAAAACTCATGTGTGTGTCACACATTCATTATCACATGTGTAGAACAAGTACGTCCTTATAGTAACTAAATTAGCAGAAATGATAAAATAATCACCTACGTTTCAGTATCAGTTCAGTTTTGGCCGACATTTTTTTCTTCAGTTTGAATTATCCAACTCAGTTTGGATTATCGACGTACAGGGAGGGGGTGGTCCATCTGATCTTCACAAAATTTCATGAAACTGTAGGCGAGCATAATCTCGATCGTATTCGGCTTTCAGTTAAATTGCTAAAAAGAAAAAAAGTAAACCACACTCATGGTTTGTACAATTAAATATTGCATAACTGTCGTCATTTTCCAGATAAGCTTTCGATTAAAAAATCACAGATCGAAGTATGTTATACGTGGAATTCGCGTCAACAACCCTCCGATCATCATGTCAACTTCCAACCATCTTTTTGGCATTATTTTCTTACCTCGTATTACAATGTTCAATTGCTTTTCATATAAGATTTCTCTTAAAGTTATATAAGACCATAACGTGCGTTTTATATATGCTACCAATCGGCATATGCTTTGTGTTTTAGGACAAAGGTCCCATACGGGATCACGTGATCACAATTGCCAGTGACAAATATCTGGACATAGGGAAAGATTTCCTCCCGTCTGGTATGCCTTTGCTTAAAACACCTAAATCAGTTTATAATTGGCTTTAAGTGTAAGTTAACAATATGTAAAGGCTATCTTCCAAGTCATCCTCAAACATGTTATTTATAAATGAAAGTATACAAATAATTTAAATACCATGAAATACGGACCAAGATGTATTGAATTTAATTGGGAAAAGACTGCATCCTCATAACAAAAAGTACGAAGGGATTTGAGATTTGGTTTTCACAACAAAAGAACATTCCGTCCTTGATTCCTTGTTGTTTTATTTCAAGGCAGAACCATTAGTGTGGAGGACGACACAATCATGGACTTCCGGTCGCCGCGTGATCTTGGCGGGGAGACACTTGAAAAGCTGAGCGGCGAGTGCGCTTTTCACCACGCCTTCCGGTTTGACAAGAGAGGCGAGCGAAAGTTCATGGCCAGGTATATAATACATATAGGCCTCGCTCTGTGAAAAGGGGATTTAATGCATGTGCGCAAAATGTCATCCCAGATTAGCCTCTTCAGTCCGCACATGCTAATAAGGGACGAAATAAACCCCCTTTTCACTTAGCGAGGCTCATATACTGTGGTATATTGGTATGACGGTATAGTTTTCATTCTTAAGTAAGCCTCATTTAAAGAAATCATTCGAACAGACCAAACTGAAGAGGTTATCACATAATAGACTGTGCTTACTTAAATTCAGCAGGAAGGAATAACTAGAGCAATTTTGTGAATATCTTTTAAGTTAACGCACAATTTGGTTTGTCAACAACGTGAACCGTATGTTTCTATTGCGTGACTCCCTCGATGCTTTTGGGAAAATAACCTTGCTCGATAGTTGGGATTAGATGTCAGTGGCACGCCATCAGACGATGTCAAGATGGGAACCAACTTCAGCGCTGATATATGACTGGTTCCAAGCAGAGGCCTATCATTACCCTGCCGCCATTACACTCAACTTTAAGATGGTTGATCCAAATATTATTGGAATTTTATATCATTTAAAAGTATTTATTTTTTGTTTCATATTACATGCTCGACTGTGAACCATAAATAAAGAGTTTGCTTATGTAGAAAATAACACGAATTTGCATACAAATATATGTGACCGCTGTCATAAATTTATAAATTGTTAGCTCGGCGTGGCGTAGCGGATATGGTGTCCGCCTAGCGACCGGGAGATCACACGTTCGATCCCCACTTGTGGAGCGTTCTTTCGATCTCCCCCAAAGACACCAAGAACGTGTTATTAGTCCCAGAAAAACGGACTCGAGAGCGTTTCAATATGCCTTAGACTTTCGATGTTATCGAGCTTAAATAAATATGTTTAAATTAACACTAAAAACTAAATTGTTAGCTGTAGTGTATATGTACCACTCTTATGTTGATACCAGACAAAGTCAGTATAGAGTAATAGACTTTCGATAAGAAAGAGCCATATAATTATGTATTCAGGGTGCAGGATTAACGGGGTTCACAGGGGTTTACAAACGGGCTGGGCAGAATGTCAACACAACTTTTGTTTCACACTTACTGTGAACAGTCACGGCCTCGACTTGCTTTCAAACAGTTACCACATGCAAGTCAACCTGATATACGAGTTTAGGGTCAAAAGACTCAATAACTCAATAACGCGCATAACAGTTACATCCATCGTTTAATCATTCTTCATTATTCAATATCAATTCATTCAACGATAACGATTGAGATTGCGGTTATCTGAAATAAACAATATTACAAAGAAATAACAAAAGGAAAAGAAACACATACCATGCTTGATCTTGACACATGTAAATTAACAATTAATATCAATTACGCATTCTGAAAATAAACTTAACTTCCATTCATAAAAAATAAGGTTTAATAATAAATATGAATACACTTCTAGAAGACTTCAAAAAATTACCAATAATCCACAAAAAAGTACATTGTGACTTATTTGTAAAATAAGCTCAATACAATACTGAAGACAAAACACACACAGAGAAATACAGATAAAACTTACTGAACAATGCTTAATTTCCACTAAAACGTACACAAGTCAAACAATACGACCCACTTGTTTCAGAGCATTTTCAAAACTGCTGCCTCGGGCGATTCTAAGAGANCCATGCTTGATCTTGACACATGTAAATTAACAATTAATATCAATTACGCATTCTGAAAATAAACTTAAATTCCATTTATAAAAAATAAGGTTTAATAATAAATATGAATACACTTCTAGAAGACTTCAAAAAATGACCAATAATCCACAAAAAAGTACATTGTGACTAATTTGTAAAATAAGCTCAATACAATACTGGAAACAAAACACACACAAAGAAATACAGATAAAACTTACTGAACAATGCTCAATTTCCCATAAACGTACACAAGTCAAACAATACGACCCACTTGTTTCAGAGCCTTTTCAAAACTGCTGCTTTGGGCGATTCTAAGAGAACGTTCAGCAAAAAATGTACATAATTTAATTAATATTCATAATGGCCAACCAATGAAAATATCGGTCTAAATATATCTTTTACCAAATTTGGAGTCCCGGAAATGCCATCACCATATTCGGAGTGTCGAAACCTCAAAGAATTGTTAAGCTTTAGATGTGACATAGCAATTAAAATATATGGATGGTCGACCTTCCCAGTCCCGGAACACCGTTATTTTCTCATCATCATTGAAACAATTGTGCTAGTCTGCAACACCTTTAAGAACTTTAATTTTTGCAAATATCTTAATTTATTGAATTTTTTTAACAAACATATTTATTACATAAAATACCATTTCTCTTGCAGTTTGTGTCGATATCTTAAGATTTACGAATATATCATTGAATACGTCTTAAATCGGTGCCAAAATTTCACGTTGAGTGCAGCATAGCCGTGTACATGAATGCTGTACACATCGAGTTTTTGGCCAAGAACTCAGGCTTATTAAATAAAATTATTCTGAAGTATTTCACATTGCCATAAGCAGCATAAAAACTGTCTTTTATTGACTAGTTGAAGTTCGTAAGAAAAATGGTTTTAAAACGTTTTTTTTTATTTTTTAAAGCACCACTTACCGGTGTGTGTGTACATCCTGTTACGTTTAAATGTGAACCCCAAAAAGTGACTTTATCTTGCACCCAGCATTGAACCATCGCAGTGTGAGGCAACGGTTATGCTCTGCCTAAATGTATCGCCTTAACGGCTGCAAATGTTAAAAACAAATGTACTCGTTTTTCCTTTCGGACGATTCGAATCATTAACAAAAAAATAAGTTTGAGTCTATCGTATATTGGCATTATTTTGTTATTGTGTTTAGTAAAAAGTCACCGTACAAGTTGTGTACGCCTGCAGAAAATACTAGCATTTTGAAAAGATTTGTTTCGGCATGATTTCTTTTATCGTTCTTGAGATATGCCCTATTTGAAAAACATAACAACTACCCAGCAAAAATCAAAATAGATCAACTAATGTTTGTACAGGTAGTAACTTCAGAAGTTGTGTAAAATCATTATGAAAATTTGATTAATTTTTCATAGTAATAAAAGGTGGAATAAAATCAATTTTCTGCATACTTCCTTTTATTAAATGCGAATGTGCACTTTCATTTCATTTGAAAGCGATGTGTGTTTCCAATTTTATTAGCTGCGTACAACAAACATTTAGCAATCATGTGTTTCTTCATGTTTTCCGCATTTCTTAATTCTGGAGCTATAGCCCTTTGTTAAGCAGCATATGAGCATCGCTCTGTGAAAAGGCGGACTGCACAGGCTAATCTCGGACGACATTTTACGCACATGAATTAAACCCCCCTTTCACTGAGCGAGGCTCATATGGATCGGTTAATATTCCAGGGTCGACCATCCGGCCAGCAAGCGTTTCATGGAGGTGTACTCCACTAACGCGACGGTGTTCGCCTATAGCAACCACTTTGTGGACGTATGTGTCGGTGACAAGCCTTGCAAAGGGGGCGTGGTCTACCAAAAATATGGCGCCATCGAGTTCATGCCCATGGGGTATCCAAACTCCATTAAAATGGTAAGGCCAACAATAAAATATTTGTTTCCACTTACATCGCAAGAATCATTTGGGAGGTCGGCTTAACTTTTTTTCTTATGTTTTTTATGATACACTTATTAGTTTCTTGTTCAATAAGCATATTAAATACAAATGTAATATTATATATGTTGCAAGCATCATCGCAAACGAATTAATTCGTGTATAATAATTAACACACTAGTAATCGACTGATGCAAAACAGATTTTAAAACAACTAAATCAGGAATAAATCGAAAAAGAAAGTTACTGGTCGTCACCAAATATTAGTTTTACAAACCACATCGTGTACGCCTTATTGTGGTTACCTTTAAGTTGAAAATGTATTAGAGGGAACAAAATCGTGACATTTGGAATACTCTAAAAAAATTATGAAGAATACAATATTAGTAGCATGTAAAACCGTATCAACGTTAAACAAAGATAACATTTTATGATTGAAGATTATTATGATAATGATGATATATTGATAGAATACATTCCGAGTCGGAGTAGGACATTACCGATGATGAAAAAAATGTCGAGCGGCAATAATAGCCAGACCGTTGATAATCACGATGGTGTTAATGTTATGTATGATATTAATGATTTTGGTAGTGTGGTTATGATGATTGGGAAAATAACGACGACAATCTCGACATTACAATGACACCTCCGATTTCAATGGCGATAATGCTGAAGACGATAACGATTATGTTGAGAATGATGATGACGATACTTATGATGACGACTCTGTTGATGGCGCTAGTGATAATAACGATAATGATGATATTGACGATAATGATGGTATTGGTAAGGATGGTGACGATACATGTGATGACGATAATGATGGCGATAACGACAATGACTGTGACAAGATGATGACTAATAGAAGGGTGAATATAAAATGCAGAGATGAATTTAAACAAAAGATAGCGATGATTATAGCTATTATTATTTTTTTGTTTGTTTCAGCCCGACTTTCCCCAGTCCTTGTTGAGGCCTGGAGAGGAGTACCATGAGGTCGCATGGTACAAGTTCGGTGTGTCTGAGTAGTGCCGCGAAATAAACCCCTGATTGCTGCATGCTGAGTGCCGCTGTGCATTAGACGTTGAACAATATTTGAACATGTATGCTTGATTTATATGCAAGAGTTGTGTAGCAGTAAATTGCTATTCTGTGTATATTTTAATAATAATAACCAACATAACTCTATGACAAATTTGTCAGTTACGTCAACAAATAGAAAGAATGTCATTGTTTAGTGTTTTAAAGTACGAACATATAATACCTCAGTTCAGTGGTTCTTCATTTTAAAAGAATAGACGGAACTACAGTGCATGTTGTTTGGGAACGAATATATTTACATCATTCCAACCGGCCTCATTATACTTATTGCTGCCATTTGCATCGTTTATAAACTTACTAATAAGGACAACAAACAAATATACGGTTTATTTTAAAATTCTGAACATGCTTAAATGATTCACCACTGGAAAGAAAAATAACAAATAGTTCATATAAACACACCATATTGTTTACGGTTATGACATCCATTTATAGAACAATTAACACAACTTTCAAGAAACCGGTAACCAAGGAACATAATGCATGTTAAATAACTCTTTTGCTTTGATTTAAGTGCATTCTTGACAATAAACAAAAATTAAACAACAACAACAAATAAACATGGAATATAACGCATGTTAAATAACTTAATTTCAAATAACACTTTCGCTTTGATTTAGGTGCATTTAACGGGTACTTGAACATCAACAAAGTTCTTAATAAACCAATTAACATGGAATATAATGTATGTTAAACAACTTAAATTCGAATACCACCTTCGTTGTGCTTCAAGTGAGACTGTACGATTTTGTCAAATATTTATGAATTTTTATAAAATGTGTAAAAAACGTATTATACATATATTTCAATATAAATTAAAATAAAAGTTAAGAGGAACATCTGTTGAAAAATGCGAAATAAGCCAGATATTTAAATCTGAAATCGAAAATGGCTGGAAGTCGAATTCGCCAGCATATATATCATGCATGTACAATGTGAATCTGAATTGAGTTTTAGTGCAGATTCGTTCATACGACACAAAGACATAATTTTGTTTTCTAACAAATACGAGTAAAAGTGTCGGCATCGGCTTTAACCAGCGCTTACTTGTCTTTGCTGCATTTTATGAAATTCGTCTTCAATGCATAATTTTTCTTGCCTATTTTGTGTTATTGTAACATATTTTTATCAATATATTACAATTTAACACATATTAAAATCGTGCATACTCACTTGAAGGTGTATTGCACGGGTATTTAACATTACAACGAAACAAATGTAATACACAAAGAAAAAAGTTTGTTTTCAGACAAGTTTCCAAGTCTCAGCATCAATACTAGGAGTGAGTACACAAATACTGTATCTGCTATACATTATCATACCTTTACAGTTTTTGTCATGCTTAATCCTCCCATTTGAATTGTTTGTATGCTAAGCACTCAATGTATACGATCTTCAGCAGAATCACGCATCAGTCAAACTCGCAGACCCCTATCTCTGCCTGGTCCTTGATTGCAATCCTCTCCGTGGAATACGCCAAAAAACTGAACCTCGATCCCCTTTTTGTATCCACTTCCGGTTCCGTTGAGAGGGCGTTTCTGAGAACCGAAAGTTCCGTTCTAGGTTCGACTTCCGGTATTTCGGTTTTGTACAACTCTCGCAAAAACCTCCGGTTGTCCGGCGGAAGGATTTGGTCTTGGATGAATTGTTCTGCAAATACAACTTGTGTTTGTTTTTTCCTGTATGATTGGTAGGGATGACAAAGTTTGGTGTCGGCATACATTTAAACAAACGTAAATGTACAAAATACAAGCCTCTAGTATTCGTGAATACATAGTTTGATGGTAGTTTTAGCGAATGAGTACTGGAATTTAGAAAAGAGGACTGAAACGAAAGACGAATGAAAGAGTTACCGAATTGAAGAACCATGTAAGTATTTCAGCAACGAATGCACGAAATAAATTACAAAACACACAGATGGCCATAGTCAGCAATCTAACTATAGTTCGATATGAAACAATCATATGCTACGAAGGTTGAATATGTCGTTCATAGATTGACATTTCTTGTGTGAATTTCGAAGTTTATGAGGTCCTTCCGGGCCAGAGGCCGCATAATGTGAAGACCCGGAGTGTGTCCCAGCACTCAAACCTTATTTGCTTTCTAGATTCACGAAAGTTGGAGTGAATTTTTTTTTATAGCTGCAATTTCCAGCTAATTAGTGTTAACTGAACGCTATTCAATTAAGATCTGGCCCCGTGTTCACAAAACGATTTTGCAATCGAAAATCGATTTTAACTGACATCGATTTTCATTTTTGCCTATCAACTACAATGGAACTCCATTTTCAATGACAAGCAAAATCGATTTTCGATTGCAAAAAATGTTTTGTGAACACGGGGCGTGGTCTTATGCTGCGGTGGGAAACCGGGGTGCCTTGAGGAAACACAGCTTGACATTTCATGCAGCAACTTACCTTTTATCTCTGTTAATGATCCGTTGGTCACACCTCCCCCCAGATAATCATCCGGTGACGTCGATATGCTCGAACACCTTCTCGTACTTGTAGCCGTGGAGTTGAATCTGGAAAATAACACGTGCTTTACTTTAATTTAATAGATATATCTATGCTCTGTGATGTTTATATCTGTTGTATATAGTCTCGCCATTAAATCTAACACCGTTCATATACGTTATCATCCTGCTATGAATTGTATTTAAACCTCCAATTGACAATCTATATAACGCAATTAGCGTAGTAAAAAGTACATGCCACCTCGAAAAATCTAGTCTAGATAACTCATTCAGTTAATCAAGCTAGCTCCTACAGTTTGTGTAGATAACCCTTACAGTTAATATATAAAGCTCCTAACCGTATCTAAATAAGTCTTACAGTTTAGCCAAATAACTCTTACAGCAATTATAGCTCTCTCTTTTATAACTGATCTAGCTAACTCCTACAGCTAATCTAACTACCGATTACTCGTAGCTTTCTGAGAAGTTTGGTGGTTATAACCGTCTTAACGGATGTACAATCCAGGGGAAGCTGATCTAGATAGACCCGACACTAAATCTAGCTAACTCCTATAGCTAACAAGTATAGAACGCTATGCAGTTAATATTACTAACGTATACATCTTAAATAGTAAACACCCGCTGACGCGTTGTGCATACATTCTGCCGGGATATTAATTTCCAGCATCCTGCTATAGCTAATCTAGCTAATCTAGATAACCCTACACCTTTTCTACGGGATTTTAACGACCTTCCCTGTTGGCGAGTTTGGTGGTCAGCACCTTCTTGAAGACCTCGAGGAATAAGCTTATCACGCGGTTGTTGTTCATGTAGTGGACCTGTCGGATCCGTATTGGGTAGCTTTTCTAGAAACAACACGGCGGGGGAGTGATATCATATAGTTTGTGTTTATTATTATATATAGTATTATATGTGGACTGTATGTGGATAAATTTGATTTAAAGCGATCTTTTAGGACAAATTTTTATGTAAACTATCAAATGTATCGCATTATTATACGACAATGAAGAAAGAAAAGCTGAAATAATGTTGAGTTGTGTTGCGTTTTCTTTTTATTATTTTAACATTTAACATGACTTACCATGTTGTATACAGACTGTATGTTTTTCTTAATATGCCTATCTTAGTCATTTCAATAAATCTTGTATTATTATATATAACGAAAATGAATGAAAAAGAACGAAAACGGTATTGGTTGATAATTGGTACCGCAAGTTAGTTCCCTACCTGCATAACAGTGAAATGTTTGCAGCTGTTGTCGAACCCAAAGAACAGCAAGTGCTTCACTCGGACCCCCTTTGCGTCCATAAGGAATGTGATCCCGTGGGTTCGAGCCTGGTGGTCGAGGACACAGACCGTGTCGAAGACGAGCGTGATGGCACGAACCAATTCCTCGAATGTGTAACTGTCTCCGCTTACATCCAGCTGGTCTGAACATATGATTCAACTGCATGCATATGTTTGTTTACATTTTGATAAAGAGTTATAAACATAGCAATATTACAAATGCTTTACGATTTATAATTTACTTTTATATACAACCGAATTTAATAAAGTCGTTGCTGTAAAAGGCATCATGGTTCTGTTCTGTTCTGCAGAAGGTTACTTCGATCACTGATTTCCGGCTGTACAACTGAAATCGCCCGTTTCACGTGCATATATATATAAGGCTTAAAAACAGGGTGTGTTTCACTAATCCGACTTAATTGTGTTTGGCGTCCTTAATGGGACTTGTTAACAGATTTTGGCATGTTTTGAAGTTTGTCATTAAAAGCTTTACATTGATAAATACAAACATTAGAACTAAAGAGCTACACTATACAAAACAAGAATAAAAGTAATTTATTGTTTGAAATGTATATACTACTAGTAGAACTGGTGTAACACACAAGATTGAACCAGGGTATCATGAATCAATGGTCTTCCTATAAGCCTGTTTGGATGCAAGTAATTTGCTAGGCTGATAACACCTCCACGAAGCTTTGTTTTAACCACATGACTAGGTTTAACGGTAACCTCACAGTCATATTATATATTCCAATTGCTTTGGGATTACATAATTTACATGAATCGAGTGATTTAAAGATAGGTTTTTGCTTGTATTGTTTTGGCAGCTTTTTCGCCGTTTTTACCAGTATTTCAGTCATAACATTGCGGACAGCTTACCGACTGACTTTTCCTAGCATAGCTGGTTTATCAGCACTATGTCCACACACGTATGCCAGTAAATGAAAACTACACTTATTGAGGTTGAGAAGGGGGAGAGGAAATGGCCGTAGAAAGAATTAAATGATAAATCGCTACACATGTAATTTGACAGCGCCGGGATTCGAACCCGCTATCATCGGATTTGTAGTCCAGCGCTCTTCCAATGTTGTCATGAATTTTTAGCTAAGTATATTTCTGTTAAATATAAATGAAAGATTAAAATGGAAAATAGACTCCACCCACCAAACTGTATACTAAATTTTGGGGTAAAAATAACGAAAATGCAATAATTTTGCAATTTAAATGAGAACTTTAGATTGCTATGTTCTTCTCCAACCTATATAAAATACACCAATAATAACAACATGAGCGGTTCTATTGTCGAGTGGTTTCTTACGATGTCCGGGACTCGTCACAATATTTTCGAGAAGGTTTTTACAAGATACATATATGTTCCAATTTTATTATACATCTTTATTTGTTGTGTCGTTTTACAGCGACGTTTGCGATACAATATAATTATTGACGGGCCCAATTCGAATACGCAATGATTATGAAGTATTAAACGTACAACAGACATCCACGCGGCGCTAGTCCCCGTTTAATAAGGTCGATATTAATTCACAAAATAGTAGAATACTCGACATGTAAGCTCGCCGCGAATGTAACACAATTGTCATTTGCGTAGTTGGCGTATTGGAGCGTCCCGAGTCCGATATTACTGCGATGAATCCACAAGATTGAACATAAAAAAACGTAAATTGTTGCTCTTCTATTACTGCTCTTGCTTTATCTCCGATGTAAGCAAAATTACATTGCATCCCTCAATACAAGAATATTATCTTGTTTTAATATCATAGCAGACGTAATAGTGGAATATGTCGGCTTCTTCTTTATAGTTTCTGACAGAGAAATATCAAGTATGTTGAAAAAGGGGCTTAAGTTAGTTTGGGTCTGAACTTATATCCGTGCATTTCTCTAACAATTATTGCCATTATTGATTTAACGTTTCATAAATATTTCGGTCGATACATCTAGCGTTAATATATATATTTAATCATCATCGTGAATCAAGCCTGCCTGCTAGAAAAGTTTTTCTTTACAAATACATGTATAACATATATTGCTAGCATTTGTTTGCATAAATTCCTATATACACTATATATTTCTATGCGGAATCTAATGCTTCTATGTCGTTAACAAATACAACTGATTGCTGACAATTGTATTTGGCAGCAGTGCGATTCCAATATGTACTTGTAAAGCAGTATAAATTATCTACGGTTCAGACAAATACATTATTGTATACGCATTTTTGATCATTTACAGATATATATACAACAAGCACACTTACAGATGGACCTCTTGCATAACATAGAAGCTGTGGTTGTTGATTCAATCCGTTCACTCATTATGCCAGCAAATACAGAACTAAATATTTGGCCGGACATTATATGTGTCCGTTAACCCTTTGAGCGCTGGAACCGGATTTTGAAGGCCTGTGCAAACAGTTTGGATCCAGATGAGACGTCACAGAACGTGGCGTCTCATCAGGATCCAAACTGTTTGCTATTCTGATAGTATTCTTTGAAAAAAAATCAAAGAAAATGCTAATTTTAGACATTTAGCAGACAACATTTTAGCAGACGACAAATTTCCCAGCATGCAAAGGGTTAAGGTTGGCAGATTGTGACAAACGAGTTCGATGCTTTTTCAGTATAGAAATCAGGCCTTGGCCCGAGCGTATGTTTGCAAGTTTATAAGCGTTAGCCATAAAGTTTTCGAGTAATTACATGTACTAAATAATTTTCAAGACAGCTCATGTGTTGTTTTGCACCGATACTTTATTATGTCACTTGCTCTGCTCTGTTGGATATAATGCACCTGAGAAATATATTTTCAGTTAAATAGAAATTGCAAGTTTGTGTATTGTGGATTATTCGTAACTTATTGTGACGGTCTAGGATGCCTTTAAATGGCATGTTCACCACAAATCTCGATGATATTCAGTGATTGATGAAAATTTTAAAGTTATTTACACTGCATCTATTATTTATATCATCTCCATAATGTATTATGTTCAGCGGCTGTAAGTCGTAAAGCTTATGTGTGCTGTGTGCGTGAAACCTGTGTAAGATCATTCTTATTATCGCACGGATTAAATGGCTGCACCTTCATACTAGTTAACGATCCTCGATAGTTAATTTAGCCTTGCTTGGTAATATCACCCGATTCTGTTTGCGTATTTACAGCTGTGAAACATTTCACTTTACGTGTTTTAATACGTTATTTATATCTACTACAAACGGATACTATAAGTATAGCTTCTATGTTCTTTGTTATGGTAACGGTAAAATATCCCAAATGCGTCGAAAACTAGGACACATGGAGACATTAATAGTATATTAAATACTTGATTCTCGCCACGCGTTTAAATTGTTTCCATTTTCTGTCTATATAAAGAGCTATTTATGACACCGACTGGACTGTTGTCTTCCACCAAATATTAATGATAAATGTTAAGAATATTCAACCTAGCCATGTTTAATACTAATTATGACTTCTTTCACAAACATATTGACGGTAATGTATGTTTTGTAATTAATTCGGGGCCAAGTGTGAGGTTTTTCTTTCCTTTAAAATGTCTAAAACCCAACGCTTTGCATTTATCGTTTCAAAGCGGTCACACCAGTTTAAATCGTGTTATCCTGAGTGCTGTATTGTTTGTATTGCCATCTTTGTAATAGGCAATACGCCACTTAATTTAATAAAATGCTACCGAATGTTACAATACTATTTATCTTGATAATGTTTCTTGATTTGCATTATTAAAATATGGTTTTATGCCGAGTGTATCGTAATGTTTACAGGCAACTGGTCGTAATGCGTAAACAAATCACCACAGTGGGTGAATAAGTTTCGTCAAGAAATGATTTATTGGGATGCCTTTACTTGTTCAAATCAAAAGTTAATGTATAAGAGTATGTTTCGTAGTAAGTAATAAGCAAAACTAATGTTGAGCGATTTTTAAACTACACAGTTTTGAAATCGGTCGTTCCCATAATACCATTTTTCGATCATAAATCTCTCATCATGTGTCACATACAGTATAGTGTTACATTTGTTATATTCGATGCGATGATGAACACGCTAAATTATTAGGCTATATTTTAGTTATGTTGGTGCAAAATGTTCAGTTAAACATTCCATTCCGCCTTTGAACATATTTAGTAACAAGAAACATCCTTTAAACAAAATAATCGGCGTCTGTAATAAGTTTAACGCTAACAAGACATTTAAATGAAACTCGCATTTACCTATTTTTAACAATATAACTTAAGTACTTAATTAGAATTTCACTAAATAAAAGTTTAGCTCCTAACATACGTGTTGATATAAGTGCATTATGCATATATTTTAAGCATTGTTACCGAACATATTGTGTGTTTCAGCCTCATTATTATACATCTTTACTTCATTCATAAACATTTATTTAATAGATTACGCAAATTGAAAAAGAGAATGTTGTATGATATAAATTATTTAGTATAATAAAGATAAATACGAGTCCAATATCCGTGTATGTCAAAAGCCAGTATTACCCAAGACACAACAGTTCGAAGACCAAATGCGTCATAATATTTGACATGTTTTATCAGTTCATTTGCGTTGATAACAATGAATTGTATTGAGTCAATGAAAGTTTCTCAACTCGCCTTTACGAACAATTCGTTAGCTTGACAATAGAGGTCATAATATACTCAGTCAAATCCTTGTTTCAT
Organism: Dreissena rostriformis; assembly: GCA_007657795.1. Taxonomy (NCBI): domain Eukaryota; kingdom Metazoa; phylum Mollusca; class Bivalvia; order Myida; family Dreissenidae; genus Dreissena; species Dreissena rostriformis. The sequence continues at coordinate 83,829 of VMBQ01000569.1, read as the reverse complement.
CACAAATAAAATCAACAGTTTACCCCTATGGGCCAACTAAACTATACTTCTTTTAAAGAGCATCATGTGATGTGTAAGAAAGAACTCGACACTTATCAAAGTTCAATGTTATTCAAACTGCTTTTTGGCTACTTTTTAGTGTAATCCACCTTCACACAATTTTCGATATGCAGTATCCAATCTGTAAACACAGCAGTGATAACTAAGTGTAGCTCAAAGCTTTCCATGCACACATGTCAATATAAGAATACCATAACGATTGTCTTTTAATGAAAACTTGTCACCATTCTTAATAGAATCTCTGGGAGAATTGAATCAGATGATATTTTTAAAGGGGATCGTGAACCTATTATCCATAATAAAACAGTCATTCGTATAATTCAGATAATTTGTTTGAATTAAATGAGAGGTATAGAAGTAAATAACCAATCCTAAAAACCTGAAAGTGCATACAGTAAACACCAATCAACCGTTTTTTGTTTTAACTATTTTAAGTATGGAAACGTTTCATATACAACACAATTTATCTGCTAGCACTCAAATGAAAAGGTGACTTTAACGCAATCGCTCAAGTCCAAGGCATTTCATAATTGAAAACAATCGTGCCACAGAAAGTTGCATCGTCCCTTTATTAACATCCGTCAGTCTGATCGTAGAATGTTGGTGCCCGTTTTATGTTTACTTTAAATTTTAGAATGTTCGTGCCCGTTTTATGTTTACTTTAAATTTTCGAAAGATTTTAATGAAACTGGCTCTATTGTTTTGGTCATTGCGACAATATGCAAACGACATCGATTAATGACGCCCGTTAAAAGTGAAAGTCACACTTGAAGATCAAATGCTTGAGCCTGTATTTTAGTGTCCGTTCCTTATCGCATATGTCCAATCGATGGAATTTATGAAACTTAGGACCATGTTTGAATCATTGAGCAGATGTGAACAATACATAAGTGAGTGTTTTCGCATAAAGGCGAATATCACACTTGAAAATCACAGGAAATTCATAATTTTCCACTTAAGTACTAAATGAGTATCTATAGCGCGAAACATAAGCATTTAAACTTTTCCCGTAAATGGCAACGATGTATTAGAATAATTCGATGTTTTATATTGTTCGCATAAAAGGGAATAAATTTGATGCTTGGATCGCCTAGGTAACGCAACCGTTAAACGAATGGTGGGGTTGTACCTAGATGCGGACTACATTTATAGTTTTAATATAACAGAAAACAAACAACAACATTTTATATAGTGGCCACATGTCAATGTACTCAGACTGTTTATTGAATCATCATAGTTTTCCATTCAAAAACTGTCCAAATGTCCCTTTAAGAGTAACTTATGCACCGAGAAGTTGTCATCAAATCCATGCCATGACGTTTACTCGGTAATAATGATTTCCTAAACAAAACCAACATAGAACGCACAGACACGTATGCCTTATCTCTGCTGCGAAATTGCAATGGCGAGAATCGTCTTTCAAAGTAAACAGAAGGTCAATACTCCCCTATTTTATGTATCAAATACGCTGGTAAATACCATCCAAACGGTCGCGTGTATCATTAATTAATAACGCCTAGACGTAGTCTAATAAACAACGTGTCAATATAAATCTCGTCTCGGTAGCGTCAAGACGATTGTCAAAGGAAACTCTCTATTTAGCGGTAGCATGGGGGTAGAATTATATCCCCGTATCAATAACGCCATGTCGAATATATCACGGGAAATTAATATCAATTTGAGAAGTGAAAATCGGAAGCTCTCTTATGAAAGAAAGTTGCACGTATACAGAAATGTAATACGTTTTAAGTGTTGACGTCAATGCCAGACTGCGATAAGGTGTTGGAAGAATGATAAAAACGCTGAAAGACTTTTGGCGACAAAATTAAATGAATTATTAGCGAATATTTGCCAGGAAAATGCACTGAAATGAAATTTAATTTCACTCTATAAATATAATATTCCTTAAAAACTTAGTTTAATGAAAGTCTAAATTCTCCATTGGATATTCTTCTCTGTGTATATGTCCACCATAAAATTTGTTCAGTACATAGGCTGTTTTGTGGCCATATCGTCCTGGCGTGTTGACGGCTTTGAAGACGTTCGCCAACAAACCAGCAAGATTGAACGACAAAGATACCCACCATGACGACCAAAAGGCGCTCTGGTGCGACAATAATGATATGTTATCATTCGGGTATGTATGTCGTGTTCTTGTGTTGGCGCACTTCAAACCCGCCAACACGCCAGAACCATATCGCAGATATCAGCCACCATACCAATCATTATGTTTCATTTGTTCTCTCAGCTGACTAAGAAATGTTTGATTGCGATGTTTATATCTCAGCCTGGATTTGATGTCAGCTGATAAGGTTCTGCTGCAGTGTGACCACAGCTGGGAACCAGCACACAGAAGAACAATACCATGTATTTAAGGGCGGGTCAAATACAAATAATTAAAATACGCGTTAAATACCATAATGACTTTATAGGCTAAGTTTGGTAAAAGCGATTTAGTATGATTTAGCTTTTTTATTGTATTTTGAGGAAAGATCAAAACATCCGCTGCCCCTAATGAAACCTCGTCTGGGTCTATTCAGTCACTTAACGTTTGATTAAGAACTCGACTTGCTGGCCCTGTTTGGTAGTGTTGCGTTCAATTCTATCCTTTTTTTCCATCCTCCCTTTGTTAAGTTTATCTGATGGGCAATAAAGTTAGGATTAAACGGGGTGAATCACATGCATAGTTCACAATGTCTTCGTTAATTATGCCATAATTTGATAGTATGCGCGCGTTTGTGGATGGAACTACATTTCATTTTTATAAAGCTCCCCTTACCCCCTATATTGTTGTTGGTCTTTTGTTTACGTTGTTACTATCAAACATATAAATATATATGAAAATCTAACGTGGTATTGGTAAGAATATTATGATTATAGAATATTTATAATTAACGGCATTAAACACGTGAACAGTATGAATGACGAAAGTATCACCCACCAAAAAATAAGCGCGTCGGAAATCAACATACAGCCCCCTTTACATTTTCCATTTTTAAAACTCGCTAAATGCATGGGTTTGAATAGGTTTCGACAATAACATCGAACATTCGAACCCTTTGGACTATAAGGAATATAGGCGAATTGGATGCAAATATGTGTCATCATTTGTATCGGCTGAAGTTAAAATAAATTACACCTTTTCCATGTACATATAAATGTGGACGTGTTTCGCATTATTAACAGTTGAAGTTACATGAACGCAATTAATTACAGAGCATTTCGTTTAAGGTAGAACGATTCCATTTCAAATGCATAAGAATGAACATTGAGCTCGTTGAGCGACATGAGCTCGTGCGATTAATGCTACGACTATAGATTCGCCCCTATCTATGTACGGAGGTTATCACGGATGAAATATAAATCCTGCTTTATTCATCATGTTTCTTTTTCATGTAATAACTACTTTTGCAAGAACAAAAACTCCCCATTCAGCTGTCCATTTTGAAAGCACCACCACTGTTATGCATAAGACGCACAGCTCGCATTCATGCTGTTTAATATACAGATTTCTCAAATCCAATAAGTTCATTGAAATTAAATAAACTATGAGCTGCGCGTTTTGCGTGTTGTCACCACTGGGGGCAGACGACGTCAAAGCGTATTCCGTTTGTCTACGACGTCGGATATATGTTTTACTACGAAACATTGTGTCACATGCCACCGAAGTACAGATTGATGTACTTCGTTGAGTAACCTATACATTATATTTGTAGTTGGTTGCACAACCAATTCATACTCTTTGCAAAACCAATACATAAAGCGACTTGTAATTTACTTCGAAACAAAGCATTTGAATGATTAAAATATATGTTCGTAACCTGTTTTGTACTTTAAAATGTTAAATGTATAGTGTATCAAAGTAGTTTCGTTTAAGTTAAGTTACTGTAATTTGCTATTTAACAGAATAACCACCTTATGCATTACTTCAGATCAACATATTTCGATTTTAGATCAAAATCAATGTAAAGGTTGCAACTACGCGCATTTGTAATTAGTTTGTTATTGAAAATAAGTATCTACCATTACTGGATATTCCGTTTTCTAATTCATAAATACCAGAAAAGATGAAACTCGCCTGATTAAGAAGTGTATTGACACAATGTTTCGTAGTAAAACATATACCCGACGTCGTAGATAGACGGACTACGCTTTGACCTCGTCAGCATCCAGTGGTCACATCATGATTCCAACCAGTTTATAAAATATAGTCGCGCTTCATTTTCTTTATTTAATTTATCATCAACAATGATAACATAATAACATTGCGCCACTCAAGACTAGAACAGTTTTACACATGTTTACGTCAAAACAGATTCTTGTGGTAGAATTTATACGCGGTATAAAGTGCTGGCGTTAATTTTATCTGATATAGTTATATAATATGTTAAAAAGAAACAGTCAATATAAATTTCTTTCGGACTGAAATCAAATTCATGCATGATCATGTGTTTTATTAACGCAATGTGTAAACCAGAAATTCAGTGAAGATTTATTATACATATAAATAAAACCATTTGGAATGCAGCCGGCTTGGAATATAGAATTGTTTTAAAAGTACAATATTGACATGCAATATAAGATATTAACCCTTTCACTCTTACCCCACGTATTGTGGGTGTGCGGGAGTAAATGTATCTACATCATTGTCAAAATGTGATTGATACTGTCCACATTATTTGACAGCAGTACGATGCCCATTTAAATGTGTAACGAACTATATACGATTTACTCAATAGACCAGCCATTTGTTTCATACCGTTTATGTGCTGTAGTCAATTATAACTCATTCTTGTATTATTCATTTATATGTTTACACAATGAATCCACGCATATTACAGAGAGTATCATAAATACCCTTAAAGAAAAAAGAAGCTTGGAGTACATCACGTGTCAACTGATGTCATCAACCTTGTCCTTTGGACGCAAAATAGAGAACTGAAAGCAGGGCAGACCATCTTAAAAGAGGAATATGTTCAAAGATGATTAGTCCATAAGACTGAGTTTGTTAAGCATGAGTACTTTTATCACATCTAGAGCAGTACCAGATGGTAAAGTAATGTTAATTGACACAAATATTTATAAAACAGAACATTAACGACTGGATATCTTAAGCTTATTTATTAACCTCACGTTTGAAGCCATATGGCGCCCTGGGCTCATCTATTTTATATACCAGTTCTGTTCATGACAGTATATGTTCTGTTTCGACATTTAATTTAGCATGTCGCATTTATAAATAGTGTGCTTCAAAATAGATTAGACAAAGGGTCAGTTTTACATGTTGAATTAATAGTATTTATGATATTTGTTTAAAAAAAAACTGTACACGAAGGTTGGTCTGTTCAACTGTCGACCTTGACATATAAAAACAATGTACATGAAGTGTGGTCTGTTCAACTGTCTAATTATAGTCTAAAAATAATGTACATGTAGTGTGATTTGTTTACCTGTCGACGTTGCATTGTATATGATTACTCTCCACAAACTTTTTACCGCTCAAAATAGAAACTGTTTGTCAAACAAAACCTTTTAAAGCATTAGCATTTTTAAGAGTAACATGTTTATAATACATTATGTAGTAATATGAAATATACTCAGAATCCTAAAAGAAACGAGCTTTGATATTTGGTATATAAAAGTCTCTGCACAGTTTGTTCAAATCATGCCCATGTGGTCAAAACCGGATACACACAGGGACGCACATTGTTTATATAGACTGTATAATGATAATAACGTTTCTTCTCTAAAACCAAATTTAAAACATTAATCATGGAAGTGATCCACCTCTTTGCACACATCTACTTATTCTTCCCAAAAACTTGACACAACCTTTCACTGGCGATAAAACGAAACACGCATTAACATATGGTTATACTTGAAATCTCTTATTACTGTGCTATCAGATTTTCTCTGCATCCCAAATTGATATTAATTTGCCGTGATTCATTGGGTACGGCGTTATATCAGATGGTGATATAATGCTGCCCTCACGACATCGCTCTATAAAGAGATTCATCCGGGAAACTCCTTTCTGCTACAGAGACGAGATTTATGTTGACGCGTAGTTAATAAAACTCAGACTTGGCGTTATGAACTTATTATTCGCAAAATTGTTGGCAAGTATTAACAGTCGTATTTGATATTTATAATTGGGGAGTATTGATCTACTCTCAATTTTTATTTGAAAGACTGTTCTTGCCAGTGCAATGTTTGTGGCTGAGATAGAATAGAAATTTAGTGTCTGAGTGTGCGTGTTGCGTGTTGTTTGCAAGATATTGTTATGACTGAATAAAAGTCATGGCATGGATTGGATGAACAACCATTACATGCGGTGGATGTGCTTAAAGGGAAACTGTAACAGTATTTTTGGTAACCTATATAAAATGCATAAAAAATAACAACACGAGCGATTCTATTTTCGAGTGGTTTATTACGATGTCCGGGACTTGATTAAAGCCTTGTCACAATCTCTCCAAGGAGGTTTTCCCATAAACATATAATTACCAATTTTATTATCTATATGTCTTTAGTAGTTTTACAACGACCTTTGCGATAAAACATAATTATTGACGAGCCCAATTCGACCACGCAATTATTATGAAGTATTTAACGTACAACAGACATCCACGCGGCGCTAGTCCCCGTTTAATAAGATCGATATTTATTCACAAAATGGTAGAAATCACGACATGTCAGCTCGCCGCGAATGTAACAAAACTGTCATTTGCGTAGATGGCGTGTTGGAGCATCCCGAGTCCGATATTACTGCGATGAATCCAAAAGAACTTGATTACAAGATTGAACATAAAAATTGTTGCTCTTCTATTACTTCGTTTGCTTTATTTCCAATGTGAACAAAATTACACCGCATCCCTGAAGACAAGAATATTATCTCGTTTTAACGTCATAGCAGGCGTTATGGAGGAATATGTCGGTTTCTATGTCATATTATCTGACAGAGAAATATCACCTATGTTGAGAAACGGGCATTTGTCAGTTTGGGTCTGATAATTAAATCCACGCATTTCTCTAACAATATTAATATGATTAATTGATTCAACGTTTTTAAAAATAATTCGATGGATACATACGATGTAAATATCTATTTAATCATCATCATGAATCAAACCTGCATGCTCGAAATGTTTTTCTTTACAAATACATTTATTACATACAATGGTAGAATTTGATTGCATAAATGCCTATGTACACTTCACATTACTATGCGGAAACTAATGCTTCTATGGCATAAAGAAAATACAAATGATTGCTGACAATTGTAATTGGCAGCAGTGCGATTCCAATTTGTAATTGTATAGCAGTATAAATTAACTACTGTTCAGACAAATACTTTATTTTATACGCATGTTTGACCATCCATTTCCAGATTTGTATAAAACAAGCACACTTGTTTCAGATGAACCTCCTAAAGAACATAGAAGTTGTGGCTGCTGATGGAATCCTTCACTCATTATGACATCAAATACAGAACTACATATATGACACAACATTAGATTTGTCCTTTACGCTTGGTAGATTGTGACATACGGCCTCGATGCTTTCATTATAGAACATAGGCCTTAACATGTTTGATGTTTACAAGCGTAAGCCGTAGCGTTTTACAGTATTCACAGGTAATATATAAATGTATATAATGTTCAAGACAGCACATGTGTTGTTTTGCACCCATACTTTATTATGTCACATTCCCTTCTCTGTTGAACATTATGCACGTGAGAAATGTATATGCAGTTTTATAGAAAGTGCAAGTTCATGTATTGTGGATTTTTTTTTTATCTAATTGTAACGGTCTAGGATGCTTTTACATGGCCTTTTCACCACAAATCTCGATGATATTCAGTGATGATAATTTTTATGTTATTTACCTTACATCTTATATTTATATCATCTCCATAATGTATTATATTCAGAGGCTGTTCGCCGTAGACTGCTTCTGTGTGTCATGTGCGTAAAGCACGTAATTCGCTGTTTATCGGACAATTATCAAATCTTTGAATTTGTTCATTATTTATATCATCTCCATAATGTATTACAAAATCTATGAAGCGGATCGATTCAACTTATAATAAACTGATGTCTTCCAGCAAATATTCATGATAAATGTAAAGAATATTCAACCAAGCTATGTTCAAAACTAATTACGACTACTTTCACAGACACATTGACGGCCATGTATGTTTTGTAATTAATTCAGGGCCGAGTGTGAGTTTTTTTTACCTTTAAAATGTTTAAAACCCAACGCTTTGAATTAACGGTTTCAAAGCGGTGACACCAGTTTAAATCGTTTTATCCTGAGTGCTGTACTGTTTGTATTGCCATGTATTTTATAGACAATATGCCACTGTAATTAAATGAAATACTGCCAAATGATACAATAATATTTCTATCGATAATATTTCTTGAGTAGCATTATTCAAAGATGGTTTAATGCCGAGTGCACCGTACTGTTGACATGCAACTAGTTCTCATGCGTTAAAAACACCACTGTGTATGAATACGTTTCGTCACCAAATAATACATTGGATTACTTTTACTTTTTCAAATCAATATCTAAACGTATGTTTCGTGGTAAATACTAAGGAAAACTAATGATGGCCGATTTTAAAAATCCTTTACACAGTTTTGAAATAGGGCGTTGTTCCCCAGGTACCATTTTTTGATCATAAATCTCTCAGCATGTGTCACACACAGTAAATTGTTACATAATTTATATTTCACGAGATGGCGAGCACGCTAAATTAATATTTTTATTTATGATGGTGCGAAACGTTGTGTTTAACATTCCATTCTGCCTTTGGCCACATTAAGTAACAAGAAACATCCTTAAAAACGATATTCGGTGTATGTAATAATATTAATGCTAACAAGACATATAAATAAAGCTGGCGTTTATCTATTTTTAACAATATAACTAAACTACTAAATAAAAATTTCAAGCGATACTCTTATCACTGAATAAAAGTTCAGTTTGTTGATATAAGTGCATTATGCATGTATTTTTTGATATCGAACACATTTTGTGTATTAGCTTCATTATGATTTATATCTTTAGTTCATTCATAAACATTTATTTAATATATTAAGCACACAGAACAAGAGTATTTTGTATGATAGAAATTATATAATATAATACGTATAAAATACGAGTTAAATATCCTTGTATTAACTCAAACACATCTGTTCGAAGACAACAAGCGTCATAATATTTGACATATATTATCAGTTCATAATGCGTTGATAAGTATGACTTGTATCGATTCAATGAAAGTTTCGCAACTCGCTTTTATGAACGTTTCGTCAGCCTGACAATAGAGGTCATAATATATTCATTAAAATGGTTTTTCATCACAAATAAAATCAACGTTTTGCCCGTATGGACCGTAATTACCATACCTTTTTGAAGAGCATTTGAAGCTGAATAATTAAGAACGGTTTGTCATGTGGCGTACAAGCAAGAACTCAACACTAATCAAAGTTCAATGTTATTCCAACTGTTTTCCGGCTACGTTTTAGCTGAGTGCAATCCGCCGTCAAGCAAGTTTACCGATGCAGTAGCGAATCTGTAAACGCAGCAAGGATAACTTAGTGAAGCTTAAAGCTTTTCCTGCATACAGGTCGAGAAAAGAATACCATAACGATTGTCTTATAATGAAAACTTGTCAGCATCCTCAATATAAAATATGGGAGAATTGAATCAGATGTTATTTATAAAGGGGATCGTGAACATATAATGCATTATAACACAGTCGAATGTATAATTGTGTTAATTTGTTAAGTATTAAATGAGGGGTATAAAAAGTAAATAACCATCATAAAATCCTGAAAGTGCGTACAGTAAACACTTAACAACCGTGTATTGTTCCGACTATTTTTGAGTATGAACAGGTATCTTATACCACAAACTTTATCTGCAAGCACTCAAATTAAAAGATGACTCAAAAGCAATCGCTGAACTCAAATGCATTTCATCATTAAAAACAATCGTGCCACAGAAAGTAACATCTTCCGTACATAAACATCCGTCAGTCTAACGCTAGCACGTGCTCGTTTTATGTATACTTTGAACATTCGAAACATTAAAATGACAATGGCTCTATTGTTTTGTTCAATGCGAGAAAATGCGAAAGGCATCGATTAGTGACGCCGGTTAAACGTGAAAGTCTCACTTGAAGATCTAATGCTTGAGCCTGCATTTTAGTGTCCGTTCCATATCGCATATGCTCATCGATGGAATTTATTGAAACTTCTCACCATGTTAAAATAATTAAGCAGATGTTCAAAATGAATGAGTAAGTATTTTCGCATAAAGGCGAATGTCACACTTGAAGATCACAGGATATTCGTCATTCTCCACCTAGGTAGCCAATGCGTATCTATAGTGCGACACATAAGCATTTATTTTTTCTCTGTAAATGGCAACGGTGTATTAGAATCATTAAGTTAATATATTGTTCGCATTAGTTTGATGCTAGGTTAGCCTAGGCAACATTGTCGTTAAAACGAATGGTGAGATTATACTTAGCTGCGAACTACATTAATAGTCGATACCTCGATTTGGAACCGAGACGGAAGTCAACAAAGTGGTATATACATGTCAGCAAAACCTATCGAAATGTTTGACAAAGAGTAGCTCCGATTACGAGTCAATTAATGCGTTTTAAAGAACAGGCCTTGACGATGCTGTGTGCAAAATATTATCTAAACATGTCCACTATTTATCGCGATACGCAGTCTTGAACATCAACCCGCTATGGGTAATGATCCGGTAATGGTAACTTGTCTGTACTCTTGGTAGAATTTTCACTCTGTATATCTCGCTGGCGTCATCTATTTTATTAGAAATAAGCGGTCAGTATAAATTGCTTTCGGACAGAACTCAAATCAATGCAGGCTCATGTGTTGTATTCACTAAATGTTAATTTCAGAAGTTCATTGTAGATTTATTTTAAATAAAAATAACGGTCTTAAAAATAATACCAAAAATAATGCCTGCTTAAAACATAATTGTTTTGAAAGTACAATATTAGTTCAAACCTATTTATTTTAGCTCGATTAAATCGAAATCCTTAGGCTTATTCATGCTCTCGAGTCCGTTTCCTGGGACAAGCACCAGTAGTTGGTGTCTTGAGGGGTGATCGAAGGAACGTTCCCAGTGGAATCGAACACGTGACCTCCCGATCGTTAGGCGGACACCATATACATTACGCAACGGCGACCTATTGAAAGTACAATATTGAAATACATGTATATGATATTTACCTTTTCACAAGAGCACCATGTAGTGTGGTGTGCGGCAGCTAATGCCTCGAAATAATTTACAAACAGTTATTGATTACTGTCCATTTCATTTGACTACAGTACATTTCCTTTTAAATTGTGTATACAATTAAAAAAAAGGGGGCAACTAAATAGACCAATCATGTGTGTCATATCGTGTATGTGTATGTGCTGTAGTCAATTTTAACTCATGCTTGTGTTATTCATTTATATGTTTACACAAAACCTCGAAGCATATTACAAAGAGTTCCTGAAATACCCTTAAATAAAATAGAAGCTTTGAGTACAACAAGTGGCAGCTGATGTCACCAACTTTGTCCTTTTGACGCCATATACAGAACTCAATACAGGACAAAACATGTTACAGACGAAATATTTTCAACGATGGTTTTGTCCATTAGACTAATGGTGTTCAGCATGGGTACTATTGTCACATCTAGGGCAGTGCCAGGTGGTGAAATGATTTCGATTGTCACACATAAGTGAAGTACAGAACAATACCGACAGGATATCTTAAAAGTTATAATTAACCGTTTGAAGCCTGGGCTCATCTTTTTTAAAATACCAGTTCTGTTCATGACAGTATATGTTATTGCTTGAGGTTTTATTAATTATGTCGCATTTTGTAATGTTGTGCTTTGAACGAGATTAGACAAAGGAATATATTTGTATATGTTGAATAAATATAATTTTTATATTTGTTACAAAAGCGAGGGCTTAGTTGATGTCTGTATAGCATCGTACTTCAGAAAGTTGCAACGCGTCCTGCTTCGGAAAGTTTCAAGCCTTTAACTCTGGCGAATACATAAAAGCATGTGCAAAACAAATTTGTGATCAAATGAAATAATGTTATTTGTAGCATTATTTTGTTTGATGTGTTTCGATTTTACAAGTGCGCGTAGTGTTTATGATGAAACAAATGAATTTCGACTTGTCGAGAAAGCTCATTTACACACATTCATTTTCTGTTATTTTTGCCTTTTGTATACCTTGCTTTTTCCCTTACTGCACTAAACAGAGTACCGGCGAAACAGGTTGCTCTTCCGGCGATATTTTCGATTTTTTTCCTTTTCTTGTAATAATAAATCAAATTTTAGATAAAACTGTAGCATAACCAGATATAATGTATGTGTGTATGCATGTTTCCATTAGAAAACCTCATTCGTGTATTTAACGTATAACGAAATGAATTACATAACAATGAACGAATGTTCACCTAGTATTAAACACAGTTTTTAAACTTGAGGTTGTTGTCCCCAAAATTCCATTTGTCATTCATAAATCACTCAGCTTGTGTAAAATGCAATAACATATTTATTATTTTACGCGATGGGGAACGCGCCTAATGAATGTTGAAAATAAAGCACAGCATGTTCTGTTATCAACATTTGAAATAATTGTATACCTAATATGTTGTAATACTTTGTAAACTTACAACGCATTAACGAGTATGTATAACGCCTTGTTGAGCTCGACTTATCGTCGTATAAGTTCAAGTTCGTATTTTTAAAATTTAAAACGAAATATATTATGTAGGATTAACATGTCTGTGGTATATAATTGACCATGTTAAGCAATGATTCACGGTGTTGCTGTTGTTATAAAAGAAAATACCTTCTTAAGAAGCAATAAGAACGAAATATACTAACAGAGATACGCAAAACAAATGTTAAACGACAGACCAGTCTTACGAGCAGCAAAATAGAACCTATTATTAGCATGTTGATTATAACATTAATCTATATAAAATAAGTAAATACATCCTTAAATTGATGGTTTCTATGATTATTAAGGCTTTTATTTCATTAATTTATATTAAAGTAACTAGCTTCGCTACCAACCTTCTGAATATAGGACTTCAAAGGATGATCCCAAGTAGTATCATGGGTAACTTACACTTCTCTGTCCATTATTTATCTTCACAAATGAAATTGATATAATCTAGATTTCTCTTAGCTGTCTTTTAGAATTGGTCGTTTAATGATAAATTTAGCATAAAAACACAATAGTGTTACGAAATGAAAAAACAACACCAACAATCTACAAACGTCTGGACCCGATACCTTACCGTTGAAAAATATTTTAGAATGACGACATAAATGTTCAAATAAATGTCCACTTCCTTAAAATATAATTGTGTGTTTCTTCGCACTGACTTGTCCCAAACGTCAAAGCACTGAACATAACAAACAATATATTGTAGCGCAGGAAGCCGGAATAACAAAGTGTGACAACTATAAATTGCTATTTACGCATACATGCAGATTTACTGAATGGTATGGGCATATCTATAATTAACAATGTAGATGGTTTAAAACACAAGTGTATGAAATACTTAAATCTCTTCATTGAATCAGTTCTGTGTGATTACAAATGTTGGTTTGAATATAACTTCAACCTTAAAGAACCGTTCAGTTGATGAGCAGCTTTTCGAAACTGATCGGCATCTGTGCTGCGTAAATCTCGTGTTGTTTTAGCTCGATAAAATGCATAATAAAATAAAAAGTTGAACACTTAAATAACACCATTTATATAACTTAAATATATCTACTTATGTCATCAATACAAAAAGGACTAGTTTAAGAAATCATTTTTTTACGCCACAAATGAATAAAATAATATTGCACTACTTATTATAATGATATTTTCAAGTGCATAATTGACCACTGTGTTCCAGTGACAATAGCAATATGGCAATTTCCTTCTTATGCCATTTCAGAGAGTACGCGAGGTTAGTGTCAACGATGCACTCTCTGAAACATTGAGGCAATTACAAACTCAAACTTCTTGCCACAATATCAACATCTTTATCTGAAATATGGAAATAACAACTCACTTTCAGATGTCCCGTTTTAATAGCATTTAGTCCAGGCACATCAAGTGAATATTTGTTCAACCAAAAACCCAACAACATACAACCATTAAATTGCTTGTGCGCTATATTATCTATTGAAAGTTGAAATATTAAATTTAGCTTTTTCTGCTATCTATGTCCCACGACATTCTTGAAAGAATATGATGTTATATGTTAAATAGATTCAACAAAGATTTAAGCAAACATCAAAAACCCAGAGGGATTAAAAAGTCATTAAAACATAAATTTCAAATTAATTTAATGCACTTTCCGTGTGATAGGCACAACATGTCCATTTGATATACACCACACCTAATATTGTTAAGATTACTGATGACTGATGACCTTGACTTGACCATTAATGATTTATAAACATACACCTTTCTATAAATAGATCAATACAACTTGTAAAATGAAAATCATTTTGACAAAAATAAGACCAGTTAAATTCACAAAATCACGAACAAGTAAAAAGAACTGTTACCACTAATATATATTTAATGAGATCTATATAAAGTCTACTCTCGATATCTCGAAGTCGGCGGGAACAAGAAAAACTAGCGAGATAACGAGAGCTCGAGATATCCAATGAGGCGTTTTGAAAGAAAAAGTGAGACGAAAATTAACCTTGTTTTTAACATCTAAATACCTGCTAAGTGGTCTAACTAAAGCCGTCACCGTGTGGCATAATACTCACAACGGCGTAATAATTACTGTATGAGATTCAAAGCACGTTTCTTACGATTCTTTGGTGGAACACAAATACTTAACTGTGCATGTGCATTTTGCAGTTTGAAATGCGAAGTTCAATCTATTATTAGTACAGGATAAAATAAAAATGAAAAACCATTTTGAGTCTTATCTTTATTATCTTTATTAGCATTCCGACCAATTGTCATGCAATAACAGAGCAGCACATAGCCATGGGCGATCATTTAAATCACAACAGTTTCAACTTGCACTGCACACAACACTAGCACAACACTTCACTCAACATCCCCAGATCTAGTTTGAAGAATTAAGTAATGTCGGCAGGCTGTGTATTAATTTCAGTTAAAGTGACAGGCATTACTCAAGTGTTCATGGCTAACGACATTAGACACGTGTGGTCATTGATGCAATTAGCGGATCAATTATCTACTGCACAGTAACGGGAGCAGCCGGACGAAGCGGGGCGGTGAAGTATAAAAAAAATCTCACCTTTGCCGACACTGGGACAGTTATTCGCACTTCGAGATAAACCACAGTAAATACATGTAAAATCGGGACTCGGGACAAATTTTTATATCGAGATATCGAATTATTCGAGATAACGAAAATCGAGATATGCGATGTTAATTAATAAAGATAAAGAAGGAAAAAAGTTGGGACATTGAGCTTACCTCGACATATCGAGAAAATCGAGATATGCGAGGTCGAGATAACGAGAATAGACTGTATATGATTATCATTATATATATACGTAATTTATTTAACGTCTTACCTCACGTTTCCTCTCAAACGGCATGAGAAGAAACATGCCATTGAGGCATTGTTTCTAGAATAATAGTATTTTTTGTTATAATATCTTCAGAAATAAAAAGTATTCATTCTGACAGAAGCTTTACATCAAAGCCGATTAGTTGTGCACGCAACATTTTAAAGCCATACAATTTTAACAACCGTGTAATGTCCGTGAAAATTTCAGAGCAGTTTTTTTTAAGGATTGAATTAAATTATGGTTGCATTCATGCGCTTCTGCACACTTCGGTCAAACTGGTAATGTCATGATGCGAGTTTGCATTTAATTTTGCAACAATCGTTAGCTTGGATCTAATATCGTTTATCCATCCAAAGTTTATCCACAAATGACATCACTAGTGGTAAATAAATGATGATACAGATGATGTATTAGCCTCGTGATAATTCAATACAGTATTCTGCAGTAGTATCTGCGCGGATTTGAATGTTCGTGTATATGCATTTAAAACCGTACAGCACAGATGCCGATCAGTTTCGGAAAACTGCTCCTCAACTGAACGGTCTTTGAAGGTTGAAGTTATATTCACCCAAACATTTGTATTCGTATAGAACTGATACGAGAAGATCAAAGTATTTCATACACGTGTGTTTTAAATCATCTGCATTGCACATTATAGATATGCCCATACCTTTCTGTAAATCCGCATGTATGCGTACAGAGAAATTTATCTGTGTCACACTTTGTCACTCCGGCGTCCTGCACTACAATATAGTGTTGGTAGTGTTCAGTGCTTTGACGTTTAGGACAAGTTAGAAAGAGAAACATTGTATTTTAAGGAAGTGGAAAGTAACTTGAAAATGTGTGTCTTCATTGTAGAATATTCTTTAACAGTTATATATCTAGACCAGGTGTTGTGTTTGTAGAGCGTTGATGTTTGTTTGTTTTTTCTATATGGTAACAATATTGTGTTACGAAATGTATGCATTTATCTAAAATATACCGAATACAAAAGTAGAAAAAATTACAAGTGCATGCTTTTATGCTAAGTGTATCACAAAGCGACCAATTATAAAAGACAGCTGAAAGAAAATCAGATTATATCGATTTAACTTGTTAAAATAAATAATTGCCAGAGAAGTTAATGATAAATGTAAGTTACCCATGCTACTACTAGAGAACGGCCTTTTGAAGTCTTATATTCAGAAGGTTTGAAGCGTAGCTAGTTACTTACATAATTAAACAAATCAAAGCCTATCTAAGTTATAGAAACCACAAATTTAATGATGTCTTTTCTTTCCTTATATAAATGTGTGTTATAATCAACGTTAGACTAATAAGTTCTTTTTTGCTGCTCGTTAACACTGGTTATTCATCTAAAATTAAGTTAAACATGTGTTTTGCTTATCTCTTTTAATATGTTTCGTTCCTTTCGCTTCGCACGAAAGTATCTATTTTTATTACAGTAACACCGTGAATCATTGCTTAATATGGTCAAAAATATACCGCAGACATGTTAATCATACAGAAATATATTTCTTTTTTTGAATTTTTATAATCCAAACTTGTTCTAAGGCGACGATAAATCGAGCTCAACAAGGCGTTATATAAACTCGTAAATGCGTTTTAAGTTTACTAGGTCTTAAAACATATTAGGTGTACAATTATGTCATATTTTAATAACAAAAAATGCTGACCTTTATTTTCAACGTTTATTTAGCGCGTTCCCCGTAGCGTAAAGTAATAAATATGTAACAAGTTCTTGTATGTGACACATGCTGAGTGATTTATGAACAACTAATGTTATTTTGGGGGCAACAACCTAAAGTTTGAAATCTGTAATAAATACTAGGTGAACATTTGTTGATTGTTATTTAATTCATTTCTTATTACATAAAACATACTTATTGGTTTTTGCATTAGAGACATACATAAACATATACATGATATCTGGTGAAGAATAGTATTTATTTAAAATGTGATTACTCATAACAGGTAAAAGAAAAATTCGAAATTATCGCCTGAAGAGCAAACCTGTATTGACATTCGCCTTTTCTCTATTAAATGAAGGCAGATAAATAGCAAAGTACAACAAACGGCACAAATGACAGAACATTGCTATGGCCATCGATATTGAGTATATAAATGAGCTTTAACGACATGTCGAAATTCATATGTTGTTTATTTATATTTTGTTTAAATCATCAAGAATACGCGCACATGTAACATCATAGCACATCAAACACAATAATACTAAACATAACTTTATTTCATGTAATCACAATGTTATTGCACATGCCTTTTATGTGTTCACCAGAGGTAAAGAATTGCAACTTTCTGAAACTTATTTTTCGCTTTTGAACAAATAGCATACGTACTATGAATTCAACATATAAAACGACCCTATGTCGAATCTCTTTTAAAGCACAACATGAATAAATGCGACATAATAAATTATACGTCGAAACAGAACATATACTGTCATGAACAGAACTGGTATCTAAAAAAGATGAGCCCAGGTCGCCCAGGTTCAAACGTGGAGTGGTTAATAAATCAGTCGTCCAGTCGTTAATGTTCTGTTCTTCACGTATAGAGGTGGTGCATGTACTCATGCTTAACACCCTTAGTATAATGGAAATCCATTTTTGAACATATTCCGTCTTTAAAATGTTTTGTCCTGTATTGAGTTCTGAATATGGCGTCAAAAGGACAAAGTTAGTGACATCAGCTGCCACTTGTTGTACTCAAAGCTTTTATTTTCTGTAAGGGTATGTATAGAACTCTCTGTAATATGCGTGGATTTGTTTGGTCGATATGATTGGTATATTTGTCGTTTAATCGTATCGGTGGAGCGATATGGCAACAATCTCCCACCATAAAGCAGAGATTTTATTTCGGAAAATTAAACAGAGAAAAATACCCTATGGAGAATCCAGACTTTCATTAATATAAGTTTTTAAGGAAATTAAATTAAAAGAGTCTGAAATTGAATTTCATTTCAATACATATTCCTGACAAACATTCGCTACTAATTCATTTGATTTTTTAACCAAACGTATATCTACGCTATCAGCGATATAATTATTATACCAACAACCACGCGCATTCTGGTATTGACGTCGAACATTAAAACGTATACAATTTCTGTATACGTGAAGCTTTCTTTCATTTGAGAGCCTTCGAAGTTTCACTTCATCTCAAATTGATATTAATTTCCCGTGATTTATTGGACATGGTGTTATTGTATACGGTGATATAATACTACCCTCATGCCACCGCTTTATAAAGAGATTCCTTGGACAATCGCCTTGCCGCTACAGAGACGAGATTTATGTTGACACGATGTTTATTAGACTTAATCTGGGCCATATTAATTAACGATACAC
This sequence comes from Dreissena rostriformis, assembly GCA_007657795.1. NCBI lineage: Eukaryota > Metazoa > Mollusca > Bivalvia > Myida > Dreissenidae > Dreissena > Dreissena rostriformis. The sequence goes on along the minus strand of VMBQ01000569.1, from coordinate 64,769 downwards.
GCGACCTCCTGGATGGTATTAACCAGCGTATAGGATACATATAATAGGGGGGTATTGATCTACTGTTTAGTTTAAAAGGCAATGTTCGTCATTGCAATTTCGCGGCTGAGATGTCTGACTTACATGTCTGTGCGTCCTATGTTAGCTTTGGTTTAAGGAATTCATTATTACCGAGTAATCCCGCGATATGGCTTTGCTGAACAACTGCTTGTTGCAGAAGTTGTTCTGAGAGCGACATATGGACAGATCTGGGGTTTTGGGGACTGAGTACATTGACATTTGGGCATTATATAAAATGTTGTTGTTTTTCTATTACACCAAGAATATTAATTTCGTTCGCAGTTAGGTATAATCCCATCATTAGTTGTAATATCTGCGTTACCTAATCGATATTAGCATCAAAATAATTTCTTTTAATTTGACATAGTTATTGATAAGAATTCATCGTTGTCATATTACGGATGATTATCGAAACCACTTACGTTTGCATTTCAAACATCTACTCAGTGATTTAAACATATGTGCCAAGTTTCTTAAAATTCCTTCTATGGGCATTTGTAAATGTATTGAGACAGTATCAAGAAATATGTGTTTTTTGTAAACCACATATTTTGTTGCGTGTCATCGCCTATATTGACATGCAGTGGTGTCATGGTCTTGAAACACTCAATGATTTCCTTAAACGGGCCAATACTTTCCACAACTCTATTAAATTAACCAGTGAAATTCGAACGAACAACGCATAGTTCTTGAAACTGTCTTACGTTTTGAAGGGGAAAACCTTGGGGCTGACCTTTATTAAAAACCAACAGATAGTCATCACTACCTTCTTCCATCAAACTGCCACCCACGGTACTGCTGCTTAACTATTCCTTTCAGCTTAGCAATCCGTATTAGACGCATATGCACCCAGAAAAGTACCTTTGATTTAAGAACACAAGAGCTAGCTCAATACCTCCGCAGGCGGGAATACAACGATGATATTGTTTCCCGGGCTATAGCTAAAGCGAGCGCAATGCAGAGGGAGGAATAACTTACATACAAAACAAAGGTAAAAATTCAAGAATACCATTTGTAGTCACTTACCATCCGGAGCTTCCTAACATTACTGCAATTATTGACAATCAGTGGTCCAAAATCATGACATCGACAAAACTACAATGATTGTTCCCTGAAAAGCCCGCTAAAGCCTACCAAAGGCCGAAAAGTCTCAGGGACATACGTGTGCGTGCCAAAATTACACCCGAAACTGTTACAAATGTCCCAGGTAAGTCAGTCCCATACAACACTGCTCGTTGCCAAACATGCAAGAGTATGACACCAACACAGACATTCAAGAGTATATCAGGCGCCATTACGTCCATCAAGGGTACCCACAACTGCAAAACTGAAATGCAGTATACCTCATGACGTGAAATGTGTGCAACAAACAATCTGTTGGTGAGACAAAAATGGCTCTGAGCAAATCCATTAACTTACATAGATGTATGTATGTATTTATTTTGACCTTGCAGTCAAGAATAACCCATGAAAGTGCAAGCACTTATTTCCAATGGGGTCCTTTGGTTTTTGCTGAAGAGACAGCGGGTATAAGAGACAGTGTTTGAGAAACAAGGAATCCGGGTGCGATACCCTAGCTCTTTGCGAATAGATCCCTTGGTTCTTTTACGTGCTCAGTGTATAGCACCGATACACGCGAGAATTACCTGGGTTTCATACCAGTACATCTCTAGTTGGGTGGGAAACACTTGAAGCATTTTTGAAATTTCCAGTGCCCCGGCCAGGGATTGAACCCACGACCGCTGGAATGGTAGACCAGTGTTTTACCACTCGACTACCGACCACCCATAGATCTGATTGGAAAACACGTACATTTAACAGATCCCCCGTTGCAGCACATTTAAGCGAAGCTGATCGCAGGTTTGATAACATCGTCCTGTGCTGTATTGAAGCTAATGAAAAATGGTCAGATTGAACACGAAAGCGTCGAGGAACATACTGGATAAGGCGACTCAACACTCTTCAGCCCCATGGAATAAAGAAAAACGACACATAAATATATAACAAGACTTAATGCAAAAAGTTCACTTTCATTTTTACCATTTAACCGTTATATTGATATAATATACATTTTGGGTGCCAGTCTATAACACACAGTTTTGGGTGCCAGTCTATAACACACAGTTTTAATCAGCATAATCAGCGTAAATAACTGAACGCAAAAACGAAACATAAATATGAACAAAACTGAATTTAAAGCGTTCACTGAAAATTGTACTTTTATTATATCGATAAAATGAACATCACGGGCGCCAGTGTGTAACACACAATTTTAATATGCGGAAATACATAAATACAAAGATTTACAACGGCACATAAATATAAATACATGGATGTTAAAAAGTTAACTCAATTTTTACAATATAATCAGTTTAATGAACATCCCGAGCGCCAGTATATAGCAAATAGTTTAAATCAGCGGAAAGTCGTTTCCTGTGGCTGCAGGGTTTAACAAGGCAATTGTTCGATTGTGCATTCGAACTAATGAATCGTGAACTCATATCTGTAAACAGCCCTGAAGAAGACGTAAAATCAAAAGCGCTAGGGTATAATATTATTAGTTTTTACACTGTTTGAACAATTCGTACAAATACCTATTATGCCCTTATATAAACAACTAATGGTCTGTTTGGAGCTGAACTTGTATTAAGTGATTATATTATTGCATGAGATTCTTATTAAGTATTTTAGTTATATTGTTACAAATATGTTCATGAGAGCTTAATTTTAAATGTCTTGTAAGCATTACAAGTATTACACTCGCCTCATATCGTTGTTTAAGGGATGTTTCTTGTTACTTAATTGGCCCAAGGGCAGAATGGAATGTTAAACACCCCCCCCCCTGTTCACACATTCATAAATAAAAATATTAATTTGGCGTGTTCACCAGCGCGTGAAATATATATTAACAAAATGTAACAATTTACTGTATGTGACACATGCTGAGAGATTTTTGATCGACAAATGGTATTTTGGGAACAACCGATTTGGAAACTGTGTAATGGATTTTAAAAATCGGCCAACATTCGTTTTGCTTATTAATTACAACGAAACATACGCTTATATATTAACTTTGTATTTGTAAACGTAAAAGCAATCCAATAGATCATTTGGTGACGAAGGTATTCACACACAATGGTGATTTGTACGCATCAACACCAGTTGTCTGTCAACAGTACGAACATTCGGCATAAAACCATATTTTTATAATGCAACTCAAGACAAATTATCAAGATAAAGAGTATTATACCATTCGGTAGACTTTTTTTTACTGCCTATAAAATACTGGGCAATACAAACAATACAGCACTCAACATAACATTATTGAAACTTTGAAACGATTAATGCAACGCGTTGGGTTATAAACATGTTTAACAGTAAGAAATACCTCACACTCTGCCCTCAATTAATTACAAAACATACATGGCCGTCAATGTGTCTGTGAAAGAAATCGTAATTAGTGGTGAACATAGCTAGGTTGAATATTCTTAACATTTATCATAAATACTTGGTGAAATACATCAGTGGAATACTAGTCTAATCAATCCCATTCATATTTCCTTATGCAGAAAGATGATGGAAACCTGTTTAACGCGTGACGAGAATCAAGTATTTGATATGCTATTTCGAACACTCCGTGTGTCCTAGTTTTCGACTCATTTGGGATATTTTTGGAAGCCGTTACCACAACAAAGAACAAACAATCGAAATAAGCCGATCTTTTATTCCGAAAATGAATGCATATGTATAAGATTTTGTTTTTATAAGTGCATGCCAAAGTTCGTTTTCCAACAATTGGTGTTCTAATTCTTTTGATACAATGTTCCACAAACCGACCAATGATTCACCAAACTAAACATAAAATTCACTTAATGATATAAATTATGGCTGACTAAAAAATCCTGAATATAAGCATCACGTCGTCTTGAAGAAATTAGATAAATAATTATTTACGAAATTAAGGCATTATTTAATGTTATAAATCATTAATTCTCGTGATATTTGCTATATCGACAATGTCGCTAACATATTGCTTTACTTTTCTGCATATAAACGTATGTTTTTTTGTCCCATTAAAACTGTTAATTGCTTATCAAGATAAGAATGCTTGGTTTTAATTTTTACACTCTTTAAAAGTATTTTTATAACACAAAAACGTCATATTCATTAAGAAAAAAAAAGATGTAAAACGGTATATGACACGTGCTGAGTAATTTATTAACGATGGTTGGGTCTGATTCCATCAGTAATGACTTCATTCAGGGCAACCTTCTGAACGCGATTCCATCAATGTTTTAAAACACTTTTTTGAAACCTGTATTTGCAGATTTTCGTTTTGCATATGTTAGTTTGTGAACAAGCTTCTGTGCATGTTTTTCTTTCTGGTAGACACACGATGTCTATGTTTATTTGTATTTCTCAAGATAAGTAAAAATTGAGTAATACATGTGGCTTCTAGTGTGGTAACAAGGTTTTACTAAGATTATACCCGGTGACCTAGGTTTTTGACGTACATGACCCAGATTTGACATTGGCCTATATATTGTAAAGCTTTACATTCTAACAAAGTTTCATCAAAATTGAGACATACGCGATGCCTATATAGTGATAACAAGGTTTTCCTAAAATCTGAACTGGTGCTCTAGTTTTTGGACGCTCGTAACCCATATTTGAACTCGATCAAGATATTTTAAAGATAAACCTTCTTAATCAGTTTAATTGAAATTGGATGGAAAATGTGGCTACAAGTGCGATAACGAGTTCAAGTGGACGACCCACATCGCAAGACACATTACGCACGACGATTCGCGCCCGACAATTGCGCCCGACAATTATTCATTTTGCTTTAACAAAGAAAATACCAGTAGCGCAAATGTATCAAGCGTTATGTGTCAAATAATTAAAACGGAACAAGAACATTTTTTTTTCTTGTTTGCTATGACAGTTTGCTATTATAGTTTTGGCGAACACATGTAAATTGTGTTGTAGCAAAACGGTATTCAAAAACGTAGTATGATATGTGTTACGTATTGCTATTGTATCCTGTTCGAAATAAAATCTAGTTTGATAAAAACATATCATTCCACAGCAATATGTTTGCAACACATACGGTGTACTTTTATTAAAAACCTTTATGTCGGTAAATAGGCTATTAGTTTCCGAGACTGAAAGCTTTTAACATAGAAAATTTGTTTTTGGGACGTTATTGCATCCTACTAAACCATCTCCGTTGTGTTTTAAACCACGTGAGTTTTTAATTATAAATATGCCCATACTTTTCTGTGTGCGTAAAGAGCAATTTATCTGTGTCACACTTTGTCACTCCGGCGTCCTGCGCTACAATATTGTGTTGGTAGAGTTCAGTGCTTTGACGTTTAGCACAAGTTAGTGCGAAGAAACACACAATTGTATTTTAAGGAAGTTGAAATTTACTTGAACATTTGTGTATTTATTCTTTAATATTCTTCTACAGTTATATATCTAGACCATGTGTTATGTTTGTAGATTGTTGGTTTTTGGTTGTTAGTTTGTTCATGTGGTAACAATATTGTGTTTCGAAATGAGTGAATTTATCTACAATATATCGAATACATTCGTAGAAAAAAATGACACGTGCATGTAGTTTCGTATAACGTTTATCAAATGATATATCAATTTGTTATCATTTTTTTATGCTAAATGTATCACGAAACGACCTATTCTAAAAGACAGCTAAAAGAAATCTAGATTTTTAAAAATTCATTGTCAAGATAAATTATTGTCAGAGAAGTGAATGATATATGTAAGTTACCCAGGCTACTACTTGGGATCCCTTGTGAAATCTGATATTCAGGAGGTTTGTAGCGCAACTAGTCAATTACATAGACATAATTGAAGTTAGATCCTAAATTATAGAAACCATCAATTTAATGATGTATTTACTTATTGCATATAGGTAAGTGGTATAATCAACTTCAGACTAATAGGTTCTATTTTGCTGTTCTATTGAACACGGGTTTGTCATTTACAATTAAGTTTAACATATGTTCTTCTTATTGCTGTCTATATATTCCGTTTTATTGCCTTTCACGCAAGTATTTTATTTTTTAATAACAACATCAACACCTTGAATCATTGCTTAACATGGTCAATTATATACCGCAGACATGTTAATCCAACAGAAATATATTTCTTTTTGAATTGTAATAATACAAACCTGTTCCTTGGCGACGATAAGTCGAGCTCAACAAGGCGCTGGTATTAAAACATATCAGGTGTACAATTATTTCAAATTTTAATTAAAAAAAACTGCTGACCTTTATTTTCAACATTCGTTAAGCGCGTTTCCCGTCGCGTGAAATATCAAATATATTATTGTATGTTACACATCCTGAGTTATTCATGAATGACAAATGGTATTTTGGGGACAACAACCTTAAGTTTAAAAACTGTGTTACAGATTAAATATAAGGTGAACATTCATTAATTGTAATGTAATTCATTTCTTTCTACGTAAACCATACGAAAGAGGTTTTCTATGAGAAACATACATAAACACAAACATTATATCTGGTTATGATATAGTTTTATCTAAAATTTTATTTATTATTACATGTTAAAGAAAAATTAAAAAATATCGGCGGAATAGCAACCTTTTTCGCCGGTACTCTGTTTAATGCAGAGGCAAATAGCAAGGTACCAAAAAAGTAAAACAAATAATACAAAATTAATGTGGCATTCAAGATGTATTGTTTAAATGAGCTTTCTCGACACGCCGAAATTCATTTTTTAATCATTAACAATACGCGAACATCAAACACATCAAACGAAATATTGCTACAAATAATATTATTTCATGTAATCACAATTTTATTGCACATGCTTGTATGTATTCGCCAGAGTAAAAGGCTTGAAACTTTCTGAGGCAGGGCACGTTGATACTTTCTGAAGTACGATGCTTCACAGACATCAATTAAGTCCTCGCTTTTTGTTATAAATAAAACAAATTCTATTAACTAAACATATAAAAATATGTTCCTTTGTCTAATCTCGTTAAAGCACAACATTAATAAATGTGACATAAACAATTAAACGTCAAACAAGAGCATATACTGTCATGAACAGAACTGGTATTTAAAAATAGATGAACCCAGGGTGCAATATGGCTTCACACGTGAAGTGGTTTATTAATACGTTTACGATATCCTGTCGGTATTGTTCTGTACTTCACTTATTTGTGACAATCGAAATCATTTCACCATCTGGCTCTGCCCTAGATGTGACAATAGTACTCATGCTCAGGCCCGTAGCCAGGGTTTAGAAAGGGGGTGGGGTGCGAATTTTCCCATCATGCGGGAGGGCGTGTCCCCATCCTTCAATCGGGGGGGGGGTTTGGTTGTCCTCCATCTAGAAAATTTTGAAAATTAAACGTAAAATCCTGCATTCTGGTGACTTTTTACCTGTATTTAGAGACTGCAGTTATTGACCATTTTTATATGAAATTTCACTTTCATTGACCATACTCAGTGACTGATCGACATGAATATGATATAAATACATGTATTCCTTACTACCGTTTTTCAATAACAACCTTTTTCGATCTGTTACTGAAATACATTGTATACGGTGTTTAACCCGACACTTATATGCGCGCACACACTTTGTGTACATATGCAACAATACATTTTATACGGTGTTTAACCCGACACTTGTATGCGCGCACACACTTTGTGTACATATGCAACAATACATTTTATACGGAGTTTAACCCGACACTAGTATGCGCGCACACACTTTGTGTACATATGCAACAATACATTTATAGAATGTAAAATCAACAATTAGAACGGTATTAAATATCATTATTTATTGGAATCTTGGAATCTTGATAACATTGGTGTATTTTACCATTCCAAAATTCTACCATTCATAAATCAAGCAAATTAAAAGGAAATATTTGACCTTCTTTTCAAAACAATTGTTTGTCTGCTACTATGGATAGTACCAGAGGCCTAGCATTGCTCTTAACGTGCTTATATTGTTTTGTACAACAAACACTGAATAATAAAACTGGGTCTTTTCTAATCAGCATCAATACTAAAAAAACAGAAATCTAAATGGTATAACTGGTAACGTTTATCTTTTTAAACTATTTTTAACTAATAAGTTATCTTTTTCTAAACGAATTTCAGAAACATATAACAATTTAGGCTTCATAAAGACCCTATGGACGCAAACTTCTGGCCCTATGGCCTCAAAGTCCTTAACAATGTATACCAGTACGTTGAAGAAAAAAGATGGACTTATGTGCCCATTATGTTCAAGATCCGTCACAGTTAATAAACATTAAACGTTAACGTCCACCTGATCATATGTTATAACGTTTTAAATTCATTAAAACAACTATTTAAGAGTAGGACATATTTCCTCATATATATGTTCTGAGCAATATAGTTATTACCCACAAACAACCATACGCATAGTGAAGATTTATTGTAAACGAATTTTAAATGAAATTTACTGCCAATTGATTTTATTGAGAATTTACATAAATTATACATTCCAATGCCTTTAATTTGCTCTTGTTTTTTAGGTGTTTAGTTCGGCAGCAGTACGTTATTAGGGTTTGGATCAGTCACAATATGGGGCTGAGTCGCAGTACCTAAGTGTGATGGCTGATTAATATTGCATTTTATAGTTCTGAACAAATGAGCCTCGCTGTTGATTTCAACAACATCATTTCTTTGGATGTCCGGCATATACTGCGCAACTTCCCCCCTGTGGATGATAATTATAGATGTAAAAAAAATAATCCTTTTTTAAAACCCAATGTCGGAATAAATAATTTAATAATATATTCTTGAGACTTTCGCATTTTTTTTATTCCTTTTTTCTCAATGATTTAAAGAGTCATTTACAACAATCTCGTTAAATCTCTTCACCGTTTGGTAATTGGTTAACCCTTTCACTCTTGTGGATGACTATTGGTGATTGTGTTTGTGGCAAATACATTATTCCTAACACCTGTTCTGCAATTTTTTACCTGGACCTGTTGTTCACTTTTCACATACACATCCAACAGTACATTATACCTGGTTTCTAACCATTACTTGTTGCTATGTTAACATTTACACTTGATGAGTAAAAAATTTGCACTTCTTCAATAACATAAAACATAATATAGTTAAATGAAGTAATTTAAACAAAACTTCAACACCCGTAAAAATTAGTCAGCAGAGAAATTGTTTCAAATTGGAAACCTTGTTTTGCGACAATTTTGTCCCTTGTTTCTCACTATATTGCACACACATTTAACCTTGAATCAAAATGTATGAACAGGAATTATCAAAGAAATTTACGAACATTTTTAATGCAAAAAGATCACATTTAACATCAACTAAAAAATTGTTAGTAAATTTACGAACATTTTCAGAGAGAAAATTCAATTTTTTTTCATCGTTTGTGAACATATTCGATGCTTCGTAAATTTACGCACTATTAAAAAAAATCAGAAATACTTGGTAAATTCATAAATTCTTAACAAAACCAAACTTCTTAAATTTACGCACTATTATAAATTTTCAGAAATACTTTTTAAATTCATAGATTCTTAACATAACCATACTTCGTAATTTACGCAGTATTATTTTTTTTATTGATTTTGCAAAGGTTCGTTAATTTACGAAGCATGATTTTGTTAAAAATGTATGAATTTACCAAGTATTTCTGAACAATGAAAGATTGTTTTGTTAAGAATCTATGAATCAACCAAGTATTTATGAAATATCGCATATGCCCATCGATGGAATTTTATGAAACTTGGCATCATGTTAAGATCGTTAAGCAGATGTTCCAAATGCATAAGTAAGTGTTTTTGCATCAAGGCGAAGGTCACACTTGAAGATCACATGCTATTCGTAATTCTCTACCTAGGTAGTAAATGATTATCTATAGTACAAAACAGAAGCATTGACACTTTTCCTGTAAATGGGAACGGTGTATTATAATCAATAACTTGTTTGCATTACAAGAAATAAGTTTGATGCTATGGTCGATAAGGCAACACAGCCGTTAAAACGAATGGTGGGATGATACATATATTCGAACTACATTTATAGTCTTGATATACCAGAAAAAAACAAGCATATGTTAGTTAGTGCCCAATTGTCAATGTACTCAGTCCCCAAAACCCCAGAACTGTCCAAATGTCCCTTTAAGAAAAACTACTGCAACAATTAGTTGTTCAGCAAAGCCATGTCCTGGGATTACTCGGTAATAATAATTTACTAAACCACAACCAACATAGGACGCAGAGACACATAAGTCTTTTCTCAGCCGCGAAATTGCAATGACAAAAATTGTCTTTCAAAGTAAACAGTAGATCAATACCCCCCTATTATATGTATCAAATACGCTGGTTAATACCATCCAAAAGGTCGCGTGTATCATTAATTAATAACGCCCAGACTTTGTTTAATAAACAACGTGTCAACATAAATCTCGTCTCGGTAGCTGCAAGGCGATTGTCAAAGGAATCTCTCTATGGAGCGGTGCCATGAGGGTAGTATAATATCACCGTATACAATAACACAATGTTCAATAAATCACGGGAAATTAATATCAATTTGAGATGAAGTGAAACTTTGAAAGCTCTCCAATGAAAGAAAGTTGCACGTATACAGAAATTTAATACGTTGAAAGATTTGACGTCAATGCTAGACAGCGCAAAGTTGTTGGAAGAATTATCAGATCGCTGTTGGACTTTTGGCGACAAAAACAAATGAATTATTAGGGAATGTTTGCCAGGAAAATGTATTGAAATAAAATTCAATTTCAGACTCTGTTAATATAATTTTTCTTAAAAACTTAGTTCAATGAAAGTCTGAATTATCCATCAAATATTCTTCTCTGTGTATGTGTCGACCGTACAATCTCTTCTTATATTGGCTGATTGCTGCCCATATCGTGGTGGAGTGTTGACGGGTTTGAAGAAAGGCAGTAACAAACCAACAAGATTGAACGACAAATATACCCACATGTGATTCTCCCTTTTGTCCCTTGTGTATCACGGCTGTTAATCACGGGCGCCACCTCTTTTTTTTGCAATGCATTAATAAATGAGCCAATGCTACTTCCGAGGTGGCGCTAAGGACCGGATGTTTCGAAATTTCACGGATAGTTCTACAGGGTGAGTAGGTTGTATATGGTTGGTTTTTAATATTTCGCATTTGTTTTAAAATTCCGGCAATGTAGTGCGATTGCGCGAAGATTTTTCCATCGGCAAATGTACGGAAACATATAGTAACAAACCATCAGGAAACGTGATGACCTTTATGAGTTGTGGAAAAGTGAACTTTTTAACACAAAATCGATGTATTTTGCCTTTGTAACGAGCAAATTTCTACCCAATAAAATAGCTAACGACATCAATGCATTGCTTTGAGCATGTACAAGTTATTGCATGCACAAAAACACTGGCTTCTTGTCGATTTAATAAAAAATGTTGCATTCTTCCAAATGAGATTGAGCCAATGCCAAAGAGGTGGCGCTTATGACAGGAGGTGTCGCCAAAGTGCCGACCATACACTTTTAATGTGGTATTCCAGGTTGAGTGTTTGATCTTTTTTTTCTTAATTCCATCATTATGAACTATAATCGAAAATGTAAAGTCAACATAATTATGAAGAAACATGTGTTTCAAAGAGATTTTAAAGATTTCTGTCATTGAATATACTATAAAACTGAAAGTTACTTGAGTATAATAAAAACAGGTTAACGATTAAAGACCGAGCTAGCCTAATGTTGATGCCAATTGCCTATAAAACACAGGGCGATACAAACAGAACAGCACTCAGCATTACATTATTAAAACAGGTGTCACCGCTTTGAAACGATTTATGCAAAGCGTTGGGGTTTAAACCTGTTTAAAGGTAAGAAATAGCTCCGATCGGCCCCGAGTTTATTACAAAACATACATGACCGTCAATGTGTCTGTGAAAGAAGTCGTAATTAGTTGTGAACTTCCTTAACATTTATCATACATATTTGGTGGAAGACATCAGTTGAATATAGTTGAATATAGTTTCATAGTTCCTTATACAGACATACTATGGACACTTGTTTAAACGCGTGACGAGAATCAAGTATTTCATTTCCGTTTGTCCTAGTTTTTGACGCATTTGCTGAAATATAGACGACACGCTTACCTCAATGGCAACTTTAATCAAATGATAATAACAATAAAGTTACAGCGATATACACTTCCAGTGTCTTTTCTTAAGGTTTTAGGCATGACAAACACACAATCCGAAATACGTTTTGGATTCGTCCGATGCTTTAACCAAATAGTTTTCTGTTAAAAAACCACCACGTCCATATTGTTTTCCCAAAATATTTCGTCACCGAAATGACGTCACACGAGAAACGTCATAAATTGCGTAATCAAGTGATGAAAATAAAATACGGTAAGCTGGTTCGGTAATATATTTTTAAAGAAATAATTGACGACTAAGAAAATTGATTGGATAAATCGAATACTAGGTCGGGGCCGAATAAAGCGAAGTTCATTTTGCTCGCCAAGACTCGTGGTTCAGATTTTCTTAGCCTCTCACAATAAACAACGCTTTATTCGGCACTGGCCTAGTATTCTCTATATGGAGATGATATAAAAATAAGAAGTAATGTTAATAGCATAAAATTACCATCACCGAATATCATTGAGATTTGTGGTGAAAATGCCATTTAAAAGCATCCACAATACACGAACTTGCAATTTCTATAATACTGAATATATACATTTGTCAGGTACATTATGTTCAACAGAGCAGAGAATGAATGTGGCATAATAAATTATTGGTGTTAAACAACACATGCGCTCTCTTGAACATTATATATTACATGTGAATACTGTATACCGATATGGCTTACGCTTATAAACATCAAACATACGTTCGGGCCAGTGGCGATTAGGCCTAAGTTATATACTGGAAAAGCTTCGAACTCTTATGTCACAATGTACTGAACGTAATGGAAAAATCTTATGTCTTGTCATATATGTTGTTCTGTATTTTATGTCATAATATGTGAAAGGATTGCAGCCACATCTTCTAGTTTAGTCAAAAGGTCCATTTTAACAAGTGTGCTTGTTATATTCATATCTGTAAATTTTCAAAATGCGTATAAAATAATGTATTTGTATTTATTTAGAGTGCTATACACGTACAAATTCGAATTATACTGATGTACAATACAATTGTCAGCAATCAGTGTTATTTGTTAATGGCATTTAAGCATAAGCGTCCGCACCGTTATATATACTTACGAATTTATGCAAACAAATGCTACCAATGTATGTAATACATGTAGAGCTATTTGTAAAGAAAAAACATTGCAAGAAAGCAGTTTTGATTCACGATGATGATCTTATATATATTTACACCGTATGTATCCACCGCATTATTAAAACGTTAAATCAATAAATCATGTCAATAATTGTTAGAGAAATACTTGGGCTGATACTATCGCATGTTGTTTTTGTTTGCACCAGACATTCAAAGAGTTGATAATTGCCCGATAAACAGCGAAACATCAAAATATATTTATTTAATAATCATGTAAATCGACCGCGTAACTTACTCCAATAATGTCGGTTAATGATATACTGTATGAACTGTAACGGCTAAGTTGTGAAAATACTTTACACAAATGGATTAAAACTGGTTTCGAGAAGCGAGGCTCATATTGTGTGTGACGTTACAGTCCTTTCTACTAAATAGTTACATACATTTACATATGGCTAATTCGAGAAAATTTCCTTGAATAAACACTGCAATGCTGTTGTCCATCATATAATTTCAAATAATGCGTTTCAATCAAATCATTTAAACAACGTTCCAATGCAGACGCGTCAATATGGTCGACAACTTTTCAGTCTTTATCTTCAATTTATATAATAGTATGTGATGTTGCAGTCCCTTCTTCGGTCTCATACATTAACCAAGGGCTATGAATGTTCTTGATTAAATAATGGAATGCTGTTGACCATCAAATAACTTCAATTAAGGTTGTTTACGTCCTGTTTGCAGACCTACCCTAACTGAATAGGCCCGTCTTCTATCGAAAAACTCGTATTGTTGAGAACATGTCTGGTTTGTATTAGCGTGAGTAAGAACTGTGATTTGCTCTTTTATTTTTCAATTTTTGTCATCTGGAATTTGCCATGAATACAATTGATCGATTTATTGTATTCATTTATTTTCGTTATTATTTCACGAGACCATACAATGTGTAACATTTTTGTTAAATTAAAAAGAAAACCAAAGCAAAGGGATTGATTCCTGAATGTATCCGGTTCGTACATATTTGGAAGAATTATTTGTTGGTTTAAATTTTATTTTGTGAAATCAATCCGGTTGAAAATATGACTGTTCTTTGGTATCATACTTATATAGAAGTATGTTTCACCAAAAAGCTACCTAACTTAAGTTGTGTCAATTAAATAAAACAAGTTTACGTTTACTAAAACGTTTTACCTGGAAAAAGAGATTAACTAGAGGAAAACTGGATATTTTGTGCATCATGCGACCGAACTGGGAATCGGTGTGTCAACTTTAAAGGGACCCGTTCACGTTTTGGTAAATTGACAAAATTATCAAAATGGTTTCAGATTTGCAACTTTTCGTTGTAGTTCTGGTATTTGCGAGGAAACAGTAATACTGAACATTTACCAGGCTCTAAGATATCCATTATATGAATATTTTGACGATTTAAAACCTGAAAATTAAAGAGCGTAACAAACGCGAAACGATAGAATAATTTGGAGAGTTCTGTTATTATTGTTATAGTTTGTGACATTACGAGGACTGATTATATAATATACAAAACACCTCATACTATATCAGCACTAATGGCCGAGTGGTTGAAGCGTTAGATTTTTACTCCAGGGGTCAGTTGTTCGAGTCCCGGTGTGGATAACTTAATTTTCTTTCTATAATTTTATTTTTGCAATATAAAAGAGCTCTTCAGTTCCGATTTTACATTTATCAATTTAAAGCATTTAATAACAAAGTTCAAAACATGCCAAAATCTGTGAACAAGTCCCTTTAACTTTATCCGTCCAAACCTGATGTCTGTATTTTTTGACATTGAAAATTATTTTGTACCAATGTTAAGTCGCCTTAACCTTTAAAACGACTGTGTTCATACACAAAAAAAGTAAATAATTATCTTACCATGGCGGCATAAAATTTCAAATTTCGGAAATTGTAATGCATGCCTCTGTCGCATAAACCGATTCCCTATACAAGACAGGATGATACATAATCAATACAAAACAACATATAAAACATAGTATTACTGGTGTCACATTTGTACTGTCAAGCCCAAAGCATTGTAGCGAAAACCCGTTTTGAGAAATACCCAAATTCGCAACTAGCACATAATTAAAAAAGTAACATTTGTAATCAATGAAAAACACCACGGTATTTTAAGTATGATTTATAGGAATAAACTAGCAGTTCTAAAATATTTTCTAAAAACAATTATATACATTAAGGCATTATTTAATTATTTATACCATTTAGCCGTTTAGGGATTCATTCGACATTTAAACATCTATCGGTGAGCAAAATATATTCTATTCTAAACGAACTAATATTACAGAAAAGCTTTTCTAAGAATAAGTGGTTTTCTTCAAATAAATCTTTAGTCATAAATATATTAAACCAGACGTGATACCATGAGACGATTAATGCGTTTGATTGACTTGCATCACATCTGAGTCGTCAAAAACATCTGTGCAATTATTTTTCAATTATATATCCCTGCTTCTTTTATGTAAATCCATCTTTATACGTCAATAAATTTATCATTATGTGTTTAAATGATAATTAAATTGAACAATTCACCACTGTCTCTAGGCTGCACTTAAAAAGTGAATACTACGTAATTTGGTAGTCTAAACAACGTGATCAAATTGCGAGAATAGGATAATAATTCACCCGTTTTTTTCTGTTCGTCAAAGGAAAAAAAGTTTATCAATAGATGTTCTTCGGAATATTGAAAACTGTTGTTAATTTCACTTTTTGTTTTAGCTACAACTTAAAATAATTAGAATCCATGTTCGTGAAAACTTAAGTGGATATTGCAGACGTTTTGTTTAGGTTATCCATACCCAAAACATAACAATTCAATAGTTTATTGGCAATCCGGCATTCTGTCTTTGGTGAAGAACATATATACAAAATAAATGTGGACAAGACAGGGAATCATACACTATAACATATAACATATTTAAGGATAAACAAATATGTAAAACCAAAAAAACGTTTGCCTAATAACAAATAACATGTAAGACTATGCAATACATTATGTGTGAAAACATGCAATTATACATCAGCTTAACGGTTGACTTTCTCAGATCTAAGTTTCCAAGCTTCTGTCAAAAATTTGAAATAGTTTTGATTTTTAGAACATAACAAAACCACACTTTACACGTGTAATTATCAATTTACGGTACTCCCCTTAAAAGAGGCCATTACAGTACATTATATTGTTGGCTGTATCCCAGTGTTTGGACGTTGAGGCTCAGCCATTCTTAACCATCATGCCTTGATTTAGGACGATGCAATTAATGTTTACTCCTGAAATGTTCTTGAATAACTTTATAAAAGTTGGTAATTTTACCACATTGTTGTATTTGCTTAATTGACTGACTCAAAACAAGCCGATCGTTTATTTTGATAAAAATACATATGTGTAAGATTTTGTTTAATAAGTGCATGTGAACGTTAGTTTTCCCAAACAATTGGTGTTCTATTTTTTTGATGCAATGTTCCACGATCCGACCAATGATTCCTTAAACGAAAGATACAATAAGATCGAATTTACTTAACGAGATCATGACTGACTAGAAAATCCCAAATAAAAGTATCCCGTCGTATTGAATAAGTATTAGTTAAATAATAATTAACGAAATTAAGACATTATTAAATGGTATAACTATAAATCATAATTCTGGTAATATATGCTATCTGGGTAATGTCGCTAACATATTGATTTAATTTTCTGCATATAAACTAAGTTGTTTTTTACCATTTAAACTGTTCATTGCTTATCTAGATAGAAATGTTTGGTTTAAACTTGTACACTCTTAAAAACTATGTTTATAACATAAAAACGTCAAACTCCTAAACAAAGAAAAATTGTCAAAAGTTACTGCATATGAAACATGCTGAGTAACTGATTAACGACGAATGGTGTGGGGGAACAAGCTATTTCAAAACTGTGTCACGGATTAAATAATGAGCGAACATTCGTTAATTGTTGTTGTTTTAGTTCGTATTACGAAACATACACGTATACTATTTTATATGTGACATAATCACACAAATGACAACTGGTTATATAATGCATTTATTTAAATCTTGATTGTATGGGACAAACAAGCATTTCAACATGTCATCTCAAGAGAAAAACACACCAAGTACCTGAACAACACAGTACAATTAACATACCATAAACCATATTAAAATAATAAAACTCACAAAATATAATAATGAGACAAATAATTCACTGCTGTTTCTTAATTATCCATTGTTGAACAATCAATATAAAGCTGTGGGGTTTAAATCGGTATGAAGGTGAGTAAAACATCACATAATTAATCGTGAAACAAACATGGCAATCATTGTCTCTTTCAAAGAATCTTTAATTATTGACGTATAGAGCTCGGTTGAATATGCCTACCATTTATCTGAAATATTAAGTGAAAGGCATCAGTTTAATATAAGACTTATCGACCTCAATCACACACAGAAAATATTTAAATTAAAAGTATAGTGTTCGTGCGTTGAAGCATCGGTAAAACTATGAGCATGATTTTTTAGGATAAGTTTTAATGTCAAATAAAGAAACTTTAATATTGTCTGTGTATCGAAGCTACTAGTAAAAAAACAATTGAAACGCGTTAGAGGATATGTTTTAAAGCCCTAAATAAACAATACGAATTAGGTTTATATAATAAGGATATTGGCAAGCATTGTTAAAATAAACTATTGATGATACAAATCTAATATGCATGTACGCCCTTTTATCGTTAAAATTATTAGAAAGATCTCACACAGGTTAAACGGATACAAAATAATAAGCTCTACGCCTAACAGCCACTAAAAATAAAACTTTATGGAAACGGTATAAACATTAGATGAAATTTTTAATTAACATGAAATAAAACCGATTATTACTGACAATCAATATGTTTGGCTCGCTTAACCCTTACACTTCGCGCAGACTAATCCACAATGCACACATGTGTTATTTCAATTTAAAAGAATTTCTATTGGTCAAGTGTATAATGCTTACTAGATCAGATATTATTTCATAATAAATTGTTGGTCCAAAATAACTCATGCGCTGTCTACGGTTTACGCCTGTCATCTTGCTAACAAACGTTCTGGATGGTGATCAGAAGTTGTAATACGCATCTCTAAAAGTTAAGTGGTAAATGAGTCAGCTGCAAGTGTCCAGCTGATCATGTTCTATAAGCATCTAACTTGCACGTCACAATCTGCCACTGTCCTAGATGTGCTACTAATGTTCAACACTTTAAGCCCATTGGACACATCTGGTATCTTGTTCCATATTTAGTTCTGCAGTTGCTGTCAAACCGATTAAATGGATTACATCAACGGCCTTATGTCGTTCTCCAAGGTTCTATATCGTTCAACGGTTTTTGAGGTTTTATCAAAGATAAATACCTATAAATAGAACACAAAATGCATATGATACAAATTGCTGTGATATGTAGTAATTCATGTTTACTGTTGTACGAAGTTAAATAGGAATTGTACTGCTTTTAACAGGCATTTTATCGAACTGTAACAATACGCAATTTACTCAGCACAGATGCCGATCAGTTTCAGCTTCTCATAAACTGAACGGTGCTTGAAGGTTGAAGTAATATTCAAACCAACCTTTGTATTCACCCAGAACATGAAAAGATTAAAGTATTTCATACACTTGTGTTTTAAACCATCTGCATTGTTAATTATATATATGCCCATACCTTTCAGTAAATCCGCATGTATACGTAAAGAGCAATTTATCTTTGTCACACTTTGTCACTCCGGCGTCCTGCGCTACACTATTTTGTTGGTAATGTTCAGTGCTTTGACGTTCAAGACAAGTCAGTGCGAATAAACACACAATTGTATTTTAAGGAAGTGGATCTTGAACATTTGTGTATTCATTCTAAAATATTCGTCTACAGTTATATATCTGGACCATGTGTTATGTTTGTAAATTGTTGGGTTTTGGTTGTTTGTTTGTTCATGTGGTAACAATATTGTGTTTCGATATTTGTGAATTTCTCTACAATATATCGAATACACTCGTAGAAAAAAGAACACGTGCATGTAGTTTCATATAAAGTGTATCAAATGATATACCAATTTTTTTATCATGTTTATGATAAATGTATCACGAAGTGACCAATTCTAAAAAACAGCTTAAAGAAATCTAGATGAAAATTACTTCACTTGTCCAGATAAATTATTTTCAGAGAAGTGAATGATATATGTAAGTTACCCATGCTACTACTTGGGGTCATCCTTTGAAGTCTTATATTCAGGAGGTTGGTAGCGTAGCTAGTCACTTTAATATAAATTAATGAAATTAAAGCCTTAAAACGTCATAAAAACCATCAATTTGATGATGTATTTACTTATTTTATATAGCTCTATGTTATATTCAACATGCGACTTATAGGTTCTATTTTGCTGTTCTATTGAACACCGGTTTGTCATAAACAATTAAGTTTAACACGTGGTCTGCTTATCTCAGTCAATATATTCCGTTCTTATTGCTTCTCACGAAAGTAGTTTTGCTTTTATAAAAACAGCAACACCGTGATTCATTGCTTAACAAGGTCAATGATATACCGCAGACATGTTGATCCTACAGAAATATATTTCTTTTTGAATTTAAATAATACGAACCTGAACTTAGGCGAACTTAGGCGATGATAAATCGAGCTCAACAAGGCGTTTTAAATACTCGTTAATGCGATATATGTTTAGTAAGTATTAAAACATAGTAGGTGAACAATTATTTCAAATGTTGATCACTAAAAATGATGACTTTTATTTTCAACATTCATTAAGCGCGTTCCCCGGAGCGTAAAATAACAAATATGTTATTGTATGTTACACATGCGGAGTTATTCATGAATAACGCATGGTATTTTGGGGACAACAATCTAAGTTTGAAAACGGTGTTACAGATTAAATATTTGGTGAACATTCATTAATTGTTATGTAGTTCATTTCTTTCTACGTTAAACATACGATGAGGTTTTCTATGAGAAACATACATAAACACATACATCATATCTGGTTATGATATAGTTTTATCTAAGATTTGATTTATTATTACAAATAAAAGAATAATTAAAAAAAAATATCGCCGGAAGAGCAACCTTTTTCGCTGTTCTGTTTAATGCAGTAAAGCAAAGAGCAAGGTACAAAAAAGGCAAAAATAACAGAAAATTAATGTGGCAATCAAGATTTACTGTATAAATTAGCTTTCTCGACATGCCGAAATTCATTAATTTAACCAACAACAATTCGCACTTGTAACATCAAAGCACATCAAAAAAAAATCTACAAATAACATTATTTCATTTAGTCACAATTTTATTGCACATGTTTTTTTATATATTCATCAGAGTAAAAGGCTTAAAACTTTCTGAAGCAGGACGCGTTGAAACTTTCTCAAGTACGATGCCATACATACATCAACTAAGTCCTCGCTTTTTGTAACAAATGTAATAAATTATATTAATTCAACATATAAAAATAGGTTCCTTTGTCTAATCTCGGTCAAAGCTCAACTTTAATAGATGCGATAAATTAAACGTCAAACAAGAACATATACTGTCGTGAACAGAACTCGTATTCACAATTAGAAGAGCCCAGGTCGCCATATGGCTTCAAACGTGAAGTGGTTAATTAATACGTTTAAGATATTCTGTCGGTATTGTTCTGTACTGCACTTATTTATGACAATCTAAATCATTTCTCCATCTGGCACTGCCCTAGATGTGACGATAGTACTCATGCTGAACACCATTAGTCTAATGAACAAACCATCTTTGAACATATTCTGTCTTTTACATGTTTTGTCCTGCATTGAGTTCTGTATTTGGTGTCAAACGGTCAAAGTTGATGAGATGAGCTAACACTTGTTGTACTCAAAGCTTCTATTTTAATCAAGGGTATTTGAGGAACTCTCTGTAATATGCGTCGAGTTTTTGTGTAAAAATATGAATGAATAATACAAGCATGAGTAAAAATTGACTACAGCACATATACGATATGATACAAACGATTGGTCTTTTGAGTAACTCATATTTAGTTGTATACACAATTTAATGGGAATTGAAGTGTTGTAAAATGGCATGGACAGTAATCAATGACTTTTTGTAAATTGTGTCGTGTTCTGAGAAAACTGGGCATAATGCATGTGCGTAAAGTGTAAACTGGATTTTTGCTAAGAAAAGAAATCATTTAAACGTAAAATTTCATAAAAGCGGAAATTGTCGTCCCTGATTAGCCTGTGCGGACTGCACAGGCTAATCTGTTATGACAATTTACGCACAAGCATTATGCCGAGTTTTCTCAGACACGACACAATTATGTAGAAGCATTAGCTGCCGCACACTACACTAAATGATGCTCTTGTGAAAAGGTAAATATCATATAAATGTATTTCAATATTGTACTTTCAATAGGTCACCGTGGCGTAGTGTATATGTGTCCGCCTAGCGATCGGGAGGTCACGGGTTCGAACCCCACTGGAAGCGTTCCTTCGATCTCCCCCCCAAAGACACCAAGTTCCGGTTCTAGTCCCAGGAAACGGACTCCAGAGCATTTCAAAAAGCCTAAGGCTTTTGATGCAATCGAGCTCAAATAAATAGGTTTAAACTAGTTTGTTCTTTCAAAACAATTATAAATATTAAGCAGATGGTATTATTTTTATTATAATGAATCTACACTGCATATCTGGTATTGACATTAAGTGAATAAATTTATCCTTAATTGAACGCAACAGTGTAAGTGGAGTTATAGGTTACGTCTCTTGACTGATAAGACCCAGACAAGGTTACAGGGGGTAGCGGATGTGTTTGTCTTTCCTCTAAATACAACAAAAAGCTTAATTTTGCTAAATCGCCGTTATCAAACTTAGCATATATGGACATAATTGTTTTAATACGTAGTTTAATCATTCCTATTTAACCCGCCCTATATCTGTGGTATGATTCTCAAAATCTCTTTGCACACATGTTTCTTCATACTTATGTTGACTTTACATTTTCGCTTATATTTGATAATGATCGAATTAAGAAAAATTAAGATAAACACTCAGCCTGGAATACCACACAACAAGTGTATGGTCGGCACCAAAAAATTAAATAGCTTACATGTGCATTGGCGCCACCTCCTGTCAAAAGCGCCATCCCTTTTAGAAGAATGCAACATTATCTATTAAATTAACAAGAAGCTTGTGTTTTTGTGTGCATGCAATGGTTTGATGTCGTTTGCGATTTTATTGGGAGGAAATTTGCTCGTCACAAAGGCAAAATCCGTCGATTTTCTTTTAAAAAGTTCACCATTCCACAACTTATATAGGTCATCACGTTTCCTAATGGGTTGTTACTATAAGTTTCCGTACATTTGTGGATGAATAAATCTTCTCGGAATCGCATTACAATGCCCTATTTTTTAAATAATGCGAAATATTTAAAAAAAAAAAACAACATATAAAACCTACTCAACCTGTAGAATTATCCGTGAAATTTCAAAACATCCGGTCCTTAGCGCCACCTCGGAAGTAGCATTGGCTCATTTATTAATGGATTGCAAAAAAAAGATTTGGCGCCCGTGATTAACGGCCGTGATACCCGAAAGACAAAAAGGGCGAATAACATGTGATAAATTTCGCATCGGGGCGCCGTTTGGTCGCACTGGTGGGTTCTGATGGGTACATTTGTCGTTCAATCTTGTTGGTTTGTTAGTGCCTTTCTTCAAACCCGTCAACACGCCATCATGATATGGGCAGCAATCAGCCACTATAAGAAGAGATTGAATGGTCAACACATACACAGAGAAGAATATTCCATGGAGAACTCAGACTTTCATTTTACTAAGTTTTTAAGGAAAATTATATAAACAGAGCCTGGAATTTAATTTTTTTCAAATACATTTTCCTTGCAAACATTCACTTATAATTCATTCGATTTTGTCGCCAAAAGTCTATCAGCGATTTGATAATTCTTCCAACAACTTGGCGCTGTCTAGCATTGACGTCAAATCTTTAAACGTATTAAATTGCTGTATACGTGCAACTTCTTTTCCTTATTGAGCCTTCGAAGTTTCACTTCATCTCAAATTGATATTAATTTCCCGTGATTTATTGGACATGGTGTTATTGTATACGGTGATATAATACTACCCTCATGGCACCACTCTATAAAGAGATTCCTTTGACAATCGCCTTACCGCTACAGAGACGAGATTTATGTTGACACGTTGTTTATTAAACTAAGTCTGGGCGTTATTAATTAATGATACACGCAACCTTTTGGATGGTATCAACCAGCGTATATGATACATATAATAGGGGAGTATTGATCTTCTGTTTACATTTAATGACGATTATCGTCATTGCAATTTCGCGGCTGAGATGTCTGACTTACATGTCTGTGCGTCCTATGTTGGTTGTGGTTTAGGAATTTATTATTACCGAGTAATCTTGCGACATGGCTTTGCTGAACAACTTCTTGTTGCAGTCGTTGTTCTTAAATGGACATTTGGGCAGTTCTGAGGTTTTGGGGACTGAGTACATTGACATTTGACACTAACTAACATATGCTTGTTTTTTTTCTGTTATATCAAGACTATAAATATAGTCCGCGTCCAGGTATCATCCCACCATTCGTTTTAACGGCTGTGTTGTCTTATCGATCATAGCATCAAACTTATTTATTTGTATGCAAACAAGTTATTGATTATAAAACACCGTTCCCATTTACAGGAAAAGTGTTAATGCTTCTGTTTCATTTTCATTATCATTTACTACCTAGGTGGAAAATTAAGAATATCCTGTGATCTACTCAACGATTAAAACATGGTGCCAAGTTTCATAAAATTCCATCGATGGGCGTATGCGATATTGAACGGACACTAAAATACAGACTCAAGAATTAGATCTTCAAGTGGGACTTTCACTTAAACCGGAGTCACTATCGATGCCGTTATATTTTGTCACATTGAACAAAACAATAGAGCCATTGTCACTATAATCTTTCTAATATTCAAAGTATACATAAAACGAGCACGTGCTACCGTTAGACCTACGGATGTTTATGGTAGGACGATGTTACTGTCTGTGGCATGATTGTTTTTAATGATGAAATGCATTTTACTTCAGCGATTGTTTTTGAAACTCATCAGAATTCTATGAGGGAATATTTTTTAATATTCCCTTTTTCGTTGCAAAATGAAGAAAAGCGAGTCTTTGTTTTTCTCTTTTATTGCACACAAATTTAACATTGAATCAAAATGTATGAACAGGAATAATCAAACTTGTCAATTTCCTAAATAATTGCGTAAATTTATGAACATTGTTAATGCAATAAGATCACATTTAACATCTATGAATTCACCTAGTATTTTTCAATTTTTGTGATAGTGCGTTATTATACGAAGTATGTTTTGTTTCAAAATATATGAATTAACCAAGTATGTCTGAGCATTTTTAGAAGTTTGTAAATTTACGAAGCATCGAATATGTTCACAAACGATGAAAAAAAAATCTCTCTTAAAATGTTCGTAAATTTACGTACAATTTTTTAGTTGATAAATGTGATCTTTTTGAATTAACAATGTTCGTAATTTGTTTGATAATTCCTGTTCATACATTTTGATTCAATGTTAAATTTGTTTGCAATAATGGAGATAAAAACAATAGTTTTTGATCATTTGGAAACGAAAAACAAAAGGAATAATAAAAGATATTCCATTATAGAATTCCGATGAGTTTTAAGTCATCTTTTGATTTGAGTGCTAGCAGATAAAGCGTGTGGTATTTAGACAATAACATAAGGCTGAGCTGTGCCGGACGTATATAATCGCCCCGCTGCCGACATAGCCATTATGCGGCTAGGGCCGATTATATAACATATCATTCTATTTTGTTCCTTCACTTGAATTTATTACCGAACCAGCTTTCCGTACTTTTATTTTCATTCAACTGATTACGAAATTGTTTACGTATCTCGTGTGACGTAATTTATGAAATTTTGTTTTGGAGTGGAAAACACAAATTCTGTTTTCCCGTCTTTTTTTTGAGCGAAAAACACAAGTTCTGTTTTCCCGTCTTTTTTGTTTTTAGGTGACGGGAAAACACAATCGATATATTGTGCGCACAAGATAATCGGCCAATCACAGACGCGGATTACATTGAGGGAACAAGATACTGTCTTGTTCCTTCAAATTAATACTAAGGACGTTTGCATTGGCTGATAAATATAATCCGCGTCTGTGATTGGCCGATTATCTTGTGCGCACAATATATCGATTGTGTTTTCCCGTCTCCAAAAAACAAAAAAGCCGGGAAAACAGAACTTGTGTTTTCCGCTCAAAAAAATAAAAGAAATAAAAGACGGGAAAACAGAACTTATGTTTTCCGGTCATAAAAAAAATGGAGCGGTGATGTCACCTTAGTGCAACCGTAGCTTGAAAATATTTATTTAAAAAAAGATCGAACGAATCCAAAACGTATTTCGGAATGTGTGTTTGTAATGTATAATTGGAAACTTCACGAGGAATAAAAGAATTCGCTCCGAGCAGTCATTCGATTTCGTAGAACGTTTCGAAAAGTGTAGTTTGAAATCAATTAAGATAAAGTGATAGAAAAACAGAAAATTGAAGTGCATATCGTTGTAATTTTATTATTAAAAGAATTGGATTAAAGTTGTCATTGAGGTCAGATTGTCGTTAACTAAATTTAGATGTTGAATGACTCCTGTTAAGCTCAAATAGTGTCATCAATCTAATCTACAGTACAGTTTAAGTTGCAATCCATATTTTTGTTCATCATTCCAATTATGTGTTACGCTTAATTATCATTATGATTTTATTATTTCGTTGATTTGTTGCATAATTTTATTAATCACCGTTTTATGCATTTGAAAATACTGAATATAGACGCCATTGTGTTCAGTTTACAACGCTCGATCCGATTCTTTTGAGATATAAAATCGGCCCGGTCAAGCGTGACAATATGATTTTGATACGAATAACGAATGACGTCATTTTGTTATTATTTATGTCAACACTATGTAATATACGATACTTGTCCATACTCAAAAATAGTCGGACCAATACACGGTTGTTTAGTGTATACTGTATGCACTTTCAGGTTTTAATGCTGGGTTAATTACTTTCTATACCCCTCATTTAATACTTAACAAATTAACTCAATTATACATTCGACTGTTTTATTATGCATTATATATTTACGAATCCCTTTATAAATAAAATTGATTCAATTCTCCCATGTATTATATTGAGGATGCTGACAAGTTTTCATTAACTTACAATCGTTATGGTATTCTTTTCTCGACATGTATGCAGGGAAAGCTTTAAGCTTCACTTAGCTATCCTTGCTGTGTTTACAGATTCGACACTGCATCGGGAAACTTGCCTGACGGCGGATTGCACTCAGCCAAAAAGTAGCCGGAAACCAGTTGGAATAACATTGAGCTTTGATAAGTGTTGAGTTCTTGCTTACACAACACATGACATACCGTTCTTAATTATTCAGCTTCAAATGCTCTTCAAACGAGCCATGGTGATGGCGGTCCATATGGGAAAAAAATGAGTTTATTTGTGATAAAATGTGGCGTGTTTTGAGAACAGTGGGCAAAATGCTTGTGCGTAAAGTGTCATTCCAGATTAGGCTGTGCAGTCCGCACAGGCTAATCAGGGAAGACACTTTCCGCCTAAATTGGATTTTTGTTAAGAAGAGACTTCATTTAAACAAAAAATGTCATAAAAGCGGAAATTGTCGTCCCTGATTAGCCTGTGCGGACTGCACAGGCTAATCTGGGATGATAATTTACGCACAAGCATTTTGCCCAGTTTTCTCAGAACACGACACAAATAGCAATTTGAATGAGTATATTATGACCTCTATTGTCAAGCTGACGAAATGTTCGTAAAGGCGAGTTGCGAAACTTTCATTGACTCGATAAGTTCATCCTTATCAACGCAAATGAACTGATAAAATATGTCAAATATTATGACGCATGTAGTCTTAAAACACGGATATTTGACTCCTATTTATTATTATTATATTTAATCATTTTTATCATACAAAAAACTCTTTTTTGTGTGCTCAATCTATTAAATAAAGGTTTATGAATGAACTAAAGATATATAATAATGAAGCAAATACACAAACAAAAATCGATATAAAAAAACATGCAGAATGCAATTAAATCAACAAGCTAAACTTTTATTTAGTGATTAGATTATGGCTTGAAATTCTAATTTAGTAGTTTAGTTATATTGTTAAAAAAAAGATTAACGCGGGCTTAATTTAAATGTCTTGTTAGCATTAACATTATTACAGACGCCGAATATCGTTTTTAAGGATGTTTCTTGTTACTAAATGTTGAATGGAATGTTAAACACAACTTTTAGCACCATCATAAATTAAATTATTAATTTAGCGTGTTCAACATCGCGTGAAATAGAAAAAAATGTAACAATTTACTGTATGTGACACATGCTGAAAGATTTATGATCAACAAATGGTATTTTGGGACAACGAACTATTTCAAAACTGTGTAAAGGATTGAAAAAAAAACAATCTTTTTGTTTATTACTTACTACGAAACATACGCTTATATATTCACTTTTGATTTGAACAAGTAAAAGCAATCCAATATATCATCTGGTGACGAAACGTATTCATACACAATGGTGATTTGTGACGCATGTTAAGACCAGTTGTCTGTCAACACTACGATACACTTCGCATACGACCATATTTGAATGATGCAACGCACGAAATAAACCATTTGGTAGTCTTTTATTTTAGGCAAGTAGCCCGTTGCCTATAAAATGCAGGGCAATACAAACAGTACAGCACTCAGCATAACATTATTTAAACTGGTGTCACCGCTTTGAAACAGTTAATGCAATGCGTTGGGTTATAAACATGTTTAAAGGTAAGAAACGCCTCACAATCGGCCCCGAATAAATTACAAAACATACATTACCGTTAATGTGTCTGTGAAAGAAGTCGTTATTAG
Source organism: Dreissena rostriformis (assembly GCA_007657795.1). NCBI lineage: Eukaryota > Metazoa > Mollusca > Bivalvia > Myida > Dreissenidae > Dreissena > Dreissena rostriformis. The sequence continues at coordinate 36,352 of VMBQ01000569.1, read as the reverse complement.
AGGTGAACATAGCTTGGTTGAATATTCTTAACATNCTTTGGACATTGGTTGTGATCAGGGTATTCAAACCTTATCTCTTGATTTTAGGTGAAGATTTACAGTCTGATTTTTATGAATAATTTTGCACTGTTCACATGCCACACATGTGCGTGTTTAAGTGTATATAGCGACATGCCTTACATAAATTAATTAGTATCGTTTCAGTTCTTTATACATATGAACAAGGATATTGCACCGTTTACGGGCGTCTCGAGACTCCCCAAATGAGCAGTGAAATTGAGGTCGATCTCCGTTGCACATAGAAGACAAACGGGCGTCAGAAGAATTGTTTTTTGAATTTGTATGTCAAAAGTCCTGTCAAATACAAACACCCACTCCTATTTTGTCTTAGAGTTATTATTTGTATGGAAAGGATTATGATGATATGGTTGAAAATGATGATGAGGATTAAAAAGTATTTTGAGAATAGAGAATAATAAATTTACTCATAACGATGAGTAAAACACGGTAAAGGATACGTTTAAAAGCTGTAAATACGCAAACAGAATCGGGAGATATTACCAAGCAAGGCTAGATGAACTAACGAGGATCGTAAACTAAAATGCAGGTGCAGCAATTTGATCAATACGATGATAAGAAAGATCTTACATACGATAATAGGGAAAATCATACATACGATAATAGGGAAGATCTTACATACGATAATAAGGAAGATCTTACATACGATAATAAGGAAGATCTTTCATACGATAATAGGGAAGATCATACATACGATAATAGGGAAGATCTTACATACGATAATAAGGAAGATCTTACATACGATAATAAGGAAGATCTTACATACGATAGAAGGTAGATCTTAGATAAGATAATAAGGAAGATCTTACATACGATAATAAGGAAGATCTTACATACGATAATATGGAAGATCTTACATACGATAATACGGAAGATCTTACATACGATAATAAAAAAGATCTTAGATACGATAATAAGGAAAATCTTAGATAAGATAATCAGGAAGATCTTACATACGATAATAAGGAAGATCTTACATACGCTAATAGGGAAAACTTACATACGATAATAAGGAAGATTTTACAAGAGTTTCACGCACACAAGACAAAATAGCTCTACGGCTGACATCCTCTGAATATAATAAATTATGGAGATAAGTTAAATATAAGATGTAATGGAAATAACATAACATTTATCATCACTGAATATCATCGAGATTTGTGGTGAAAAGGCCATGTAAAAGCATCCTAGACCGTTACAATTACCTACGAATAATCCACAATACACAAACTTGCAATTTCTATTTAACTGCATATTCATTTCTCAGGCGAATTATGTTCAACAGAACAGAGAATGTGACATACAAAATAAAGGGTGCAAAACAACACATGCGCTGTCTTGAACATTTTATATGGCATGTGAATACTCTAAAACGCTATGGCTTACGCTTGTTAACATGCAAACATACGTTCGGACCAGTGACGATAAGGCCTTAGTTCTATACTGGAAAAGCATCGAACGCGTATGTCACAATCTACCAAGCTTAATGGACAAATCTTATGTCTTGTTATATATTTAGTTCCGTATTGCTGGCATAATTAGTTAAACGATTGCATCAACAGCCACAGCTCTCTTTCTTCAAGAAGTCCATCTCTAACAAGTGTGCTTGTTGTATACATATCTGTGAATGGTCAAAAATGCGTATACAATAAAAGTATTTGCCTGAACCGTAGTTAATTTATAGTGCTATACAAGTACAAATTGGAATCGCACTGCTGCCAAATACAATTGTCAGCAATCAGTTGTATTTGTTAATGCCATATTAGCATTAGCGTCCGCACAGTAATATATAGTCAAGTGTCCTTATGAATTGATTCAAACAAATGCTACCAATGTATGTAATACGTGTTTTTGGAACGTACAACATTTCATGAAGGCAGGTTGGATTCACGTTGATGATTTAATATATATATTTACACCGTATGTACACCGTATGCATCCACCGAATTATTAAAACGTAAAATCAAACAATCATGTCAATAATTGTTAGAAAAATCCATGGATTATTTTCAGACCCAAACTAACTTATGTCCGTTTATCAACATAGTTGATACTCTTCTGTCAGATAATATGAAAGAGAAATCGACATATTCCATTATAACGTCTGCTATGACGTTAAAAACGAGATAATATTCTTGTCGCGAGGGATACAATGTAATTTTGATAACATTGGAGATAAAGCAAGAGAAGTTATAGAAGCGGAACAATGATCGTTTTTTATATTCAATCTTTTTAGAAAGCTCTATTAGACTCATCGAAGAAATATCGTAAGCGGGACGTTCAAACACGCCAACTTTGCAAATGACAGTTGTGTTACATTTTCGGCGAGCTAACAAGTCGAGAATTCTACCATTTTGTGAATTAATATCGACCGTATGAATCGTGAAGTAGCGCCGCTTCAATAAATGTCTGCTGTACGTTAAATACTTAATACTCATTGCGTGTTCGAATTGGACCCAACAGTATTTATGTTTTATCGCGAAAGTCGCTGTAAAACGTCAAAACAAATATAGATAATAGAATTGATAAATATATATATCTTGTGAAAAACCTCCTTGGAGAGATTGGGACAGGCTACAATCAAGTCCCGGACATCGTAACCAACCGCTGTTTGATTAGCTTGCATCACATCTGAGTCGTCAACAACGTCTGTGCCTATATTTTTCAAATATATATCCCTACTTCTTTCATTTAAATCCACCTTTATTCGTAAATAAAATGTATCGTTATTTGCTAAAATGACAAGTTAATAAAATAATGTTTCCCATTGTCTTTAATCTGCGCTTTAAACGTGAATACTGCATAATTTTGTAGTCTTAACACTGTGATGAAATTGCGAGTATAGGAGAATAATTCACCCGGCTTTCCAGTTCGTCAAAAGAAATGAAGTTTATCAAAAGATGTGATTCGGAATGTTTAAAACTGGTGTTTATTTCACAAATTTGTTTGAGCTGCAATTTAACATCCATGTGGTTATTTATGTTCGTGAAAACTAAAGTGGATATTTTAGACGTTTGGGTAAAGTTATCCATGCACAACACATAACAAAACCTCTCTTTACACGTGTAATTATCAACTAACGATACTCCCTTCAAAGAGGCCTTTACAATGTATTATATTGTTGGTTGTTTCCCAGGCCATTACATTGCATTATATTGTTGGTTGTACTCCAGAGCTTTGACGTTCAGGATCAGCGATGCTTAACCATCATGCCATGATTTAGGACGATGCAATTACTGCTAGCTCCTGAAATGTTCTTTTATGATTGTATTACTTAAACTGCGCAATTTTACCACAATGTTATATTTGCTTCATGGGTTAATACTCAAAACATGCCGAGCTTTTATTCTGATAAAAATGCTCATGTCTAAGCGTTTGTTTAACAAGTGCATGTAAAAGTTCGTTTTTTCCAAACAATTGGTGGTCTTATTCTTTAATGCAATAATCAACGAGCCGACCACTGATTCCCAAAATGAAACATACAATCAGATCGAATACACTTAATGAGATAAATTATGGCTGAATAAAATAATAGCTAAATAGAGAATCCTTAATATGAGTATCCCGTCGGCTTGAAGTATTAGGTAAATTATAAGTTATGAAACGACGAAATTATTTAATATTATAGATCATTAATTCTCGTGATATCGGGATAATGTCGAAGATATATCGCTTTACTTTTTTTGCATACACACTTTTTTTTCCATTAAAACTGTTAATTGCTTATCTAGATGCGAATGCTTGCATTTAATTTTACACAATTTAAAACTTATTTTATAACACAAAACGTCCAATTCCTAAACAAAGAAAAGATGTAAAAGGGTTTGTTTATATGACACATGCTTAATAATTTATTCACGACGAATGGTATGGGATTGAGGTTGCAGCAAGCTATTTCAAAACTGCGCCATGGATTAAATAATAAGTAAACATAAGTTTATTGTTGTTGATTTTTAGTTCGTATTACGAAACATACACGTATAATATTTTTCATGTCACAAAAACACATAAATGATAACTGGTCATATTTTACTGTTATTTAAATCTTTATTTAATGGGGCTAACAAGCATGCCAATATGTCACCACAGGATCAATTTCCTGTACAACACAGTAAAATACACATACTATATAAGGAATACTAGGTAAGCGTTGAATAAACATACACTTCTCTCTATTCAACGCTAATCCTAGTATTCTATTTATCCCGTCAATTTTCTTAGTCGTCAATTATTTAGTCTTTAATTGNATAAGGAAAAACTTACATACGATAATAAGGAAGATCTTACAAGAGTTTCACGCACACAAGACAAAATAGCTCTACGGCTGACATCCTCTGAATATAATAAATTATGGAGATCAGTTAAATATAAGATGTAATGGAAATAACATAACATTTATCATCACTGAATATCATCGAGATTTGTGGTGAAAAGGCCATGTAAAAGAATCCTAGACCGTTACAATTAGCTACGAATAATTCACACTACACAAACCTGCAATTTCTGTTTAACTGCATAAACATTTCTCAGGTGAATTATGTTTAACAGAACAGAGAATGCGACATAATAAATTAAGGGTGCAAAACAACACATGCGCTGTCTTGAACATTTTATATGGCATGTGAATAATTTAAAACGCTATGGCTTACGCTTGTAAACATGCAAACATACCAGTGACGATAAGGTCTTAGTTCTATACTGGAAAAGCATCGAACGCGTATGTCACAATCTACCAAGCTTAATGGACAAATCTTATGTCTTGTTATATATTTTGTTCCATATTTGCTGGCATAATGAGTTAAACGATTGCATCAACAGCCACAGCTCTCTTTCTTCAAGAAGTCCATCTCTAACAAGTGTGCTTGTTGTATACATATCTGTGAATGGTCAAAAATGCGTATACAATAAAAGTATTTGTCTGAACCGTAGTTAATTTATAGTGCTATACAAGTACAAATTGGAATTATACTGCTGTAAAATACAATTGTCAGCAATCAGTTGTATTTGTTAATGCCATATTAGCATTAGCGTCCGCACAGTAATATATAGTCAAGTGTCCTTATGAATTGATTCAAACAAATGCTACCAATGTATGTAATACGTGTATTTGTAAACTACAACATTTCATGAAAGCAGGTTGGATTCACGTTGATGATTTAATATATATATTTACACCGTATGTACACCGTATGTATCCACCGAATAATTAAAACGTTAAATCAATCAATCATGTCAATAATTGTTAAAGAAATCCATGGATTATTTTCAGACCCAAACTTACTAATGTCCGTTTATCAACAAAGTTGATACTCTTCTGTCAGATAATATGAAAGAGAAACCGACATATTCCATTATAACGTCTGCTATGACGTTAAAACGAGATAATATTCTTGTCGCGAGGGATGCAATGTAATTTTGTTAACATTGGAGATAAAGCAAGAGAAGTTATAGAAGCGGAACAATATTCGTTTTTTATATTCAATCTTTTTAGAAAGCTCGTTTAGACTCATCGTAGAAATATCGAAAGCGGGACGTTCAAACACGCCAACTTTGCAAATGACAGTTGTGTTACATTTTCGGCGAACTAACAAGTCGAGGATTCTACCATTTTGTGAATTAATATCGAACAATACGTAATAATAATAATCGTGAAGTAGCGCCGCCTCAATAAATGTCTGCTGTACGTTAAATACTTAATACTCATTGCGTGTTCGAATTGGACCCAACAGTATTTATGTTTTATCGCAAAAGTCGATGTAAAACGTCAAAACAAATATAGATAATAAAATGGATAAAAATATATATCTTGTGAAAACCTCCTTGGAGAGATTGTGACAGGCTATAATCAAGTCCCGGACATCGTAATCAACCGCCGTTTGATTAGCTTGCATCACATCTGAGTCGTCAACAACGTCTGTGCCTTTATTTTTCAAATATATATCCCTACTTCTTTCATTTAAATCCACCTTTATTCGTAAATAAAATGTATCGTTATTTGCTAAAATGATAATTTAATAAAATAATGTTTCCCGTTGTCTTTAGTCTGCGCTAACATAGGTATTAACTTAAATACATGTTCAAATTTAAGTGCTCAAACATGTTTGTATACTAAATATAATTCGATATACAAGAATGATAAAGAATTGTGCCCCTTTTTATTCTTACTTTATTGCCTATCAAATTAACTAAAGAGATGAGAGTGAATAAAGTCATCATTGATGGGATTGAACGCAACACTGTAAGTCGAGTAATACGTTACGTCTCTTGACTGATAAGACCAAGACTAGATTTAATTGGGGGCAGCGAATGTGTTTGTCTTTTCATCTAAATACAACAAAAAGCTTTATTATACTTTATTGTCTTTATCAAACTTATCATATATGTGGCATAGTTTGTTTGAATACGTAGTTTAATTATTCCTATTTAACCCGCCCTACATCGGTGGAATTTTTCTTCTGTGTGCTGTCACCCAGCTGTGGGCACAGTGCAGCAGAACTTGATCAGCTGACATCAATACCAGAATGTGATTTACAAATTGCAATCAAACATTGCTTATTCTGCTGCACAAACGATAATAATCAAGGATGAGTATGGTGGCTTATTTTTGGGATATCATTCTGGCATGTTGGCAGCTGTGAAGAGTGAAGAGCGCCTACTCAAAAACACGCCAAACATACCCACTAACGGTAATCACGGGCGCCACTTTTTTTTTGCGATGCATTTATAAATGAGCCAATGCTAAGTCCGAGATGGCGCTAAGAACCGGATGTTTTAAAATTTAACAAATAATTCTTCAGGGTTAGTTGGTTTTATATATTTTTAACATCATTCGCATGATTTAAAAAATCGGACAATTTAGTTCGATACAACAAATATTAATTCATTCACACAATAAAATGACATGTACAGAAACATACAATCACAACCCATTTAGAGACGTGAGGACTTTTATAAGTTAAAGAATTGTGAAGTTTTGGAAAGCAAATCGATGTCTTGTGCCTGTGTGACGAGCACATTTCCACCAAATTATTTCGCTAACGACATTAGACGATTGCGGTCAACATATACTAGTTGCTGCATGCACAAACACTTTGGCTTCTTGCAGATCTAAAAGATAATTTTGTATTGTTCCAAAAGAGATGGAGTCAATGCCAAGGAGGTTGCGCTAATGGCAGAAGGTGGCGCCGATACACGATATATAAATCATCAAATGACTTACATTTGATAGATAAGGTACCTTTTTCATATTTCTGTTTATTTTTTATCGTAAATACGTAAACCCAAATATATACAGGACATATACACATTCTATAAAAAAATAGGTAAATATATAAGTAATTAACTCAATTCGGAAGTGAGCAACATGAATAAAATATAGAGTACGACATAAACCCAAAATATGTAATACTTAATAAATCCAATAACTAAATTCTCAACATTCTCAAATCATTTTACCACAAATGTGTTTATACAGTAAGATAATTCACGAAATAATTTAAAGATGTTACTTCTGCTTGAAACGATGAGTGTTGTCCCCTTATCAAAATGCTTTCTTCACTAAAAGGCAAAGGTCAACGAATCTTAATTAGGCTAAAATGTGTTGTTTGTTTCCACTGAAATCTCCAAACAATTAGGATAGCTCGGTCTTTAGTCGGTAATCTTTTAATTATACTCGAATAACTTTCCAGTTTAAAGTATATTCAATGACAGAAATCTTCAAAATCTCTTTGCAACAAAGGTTTCATCTTAATTATGTTGACTTAACATTTTTTATTATATTTCATTATATCATATAATTATATAATTATAATGATCGAATAAAGAAAACAAAGATCAAACACTCAACCTGGAATACCACACAAAAAGTGTATGGTCGGCACCAAAAATTTAAAAAGCTTTTACGTGCATTTGCACAACCTCCTGTCATACGCGCCACCTCTTAGGCATGGGCTCCATCTCTTTTAGAAGAATGCGACATTATCTATTTAATCGACAAAAAGCCAGTGGTTATGTGCATGCAAAAACTTATACATGTTCAAAGCAATGGCTTGATGTCGTTTGCGATTTTATTTGGTGAAAATGTTCTCGTCACAAAGACAAAATACATCGATTTTCTTTTAAAAAGCTCACCATTCCACAATTTATAAAGGTCACCACTTTTCCTAATGGGTTGTTACTATATGTTTCCGTACATTTGTGGATGAAAAAGTCTTCGCTGAATCGCACTTTATTGCCCGATTTTTAAAATTATGCTAAATATTTAAAAGCAAAAAACAATTATTTAAAACCTACTCACCCTGAAGAATTACCCGTGAATTTTCAAAACATACGGTCCTTAGCGCAACCTCGGAAGAAGCATTGGAGCACTTATCAATACATTGCAAACAAGGTGCGCCCGTGATTAACGGCCGTGGTACCCGAGAGACAAAAAGGGCGAATAACATGTGATTATTGTCGCATCAGGGCGCTTTTTGATCTATCTGATGGGTTGTGATGGGTATATTTGTCGTTAAATCTTGTTGGTTTGATAGTGCCTTTCTTCACACCCGTAAACACATCAACACGACATGGGCAGCAAACAGCCAATATAAGAAAAGATTGTATGGTCGACAAATACACAGAGAAGAAGATTCGATGGAGAAATCAGACTTTCATTTTACTAAGTTTTTAAGGACAATTATATTAACAGAGCATGAAATTGAATTTCATTTCAATACATTTTCCTGGCAAACATTCACAAATAATTCATTTAATTTTGTCGCCAAAAGTCTATCAGTGATTTGATATTCTTCCAACAACTTCGCGCTGTCTAGCATTTACGTCAAATCTTAAAACGTATTCAAGTCCTGTATACGTGCAACTTTCTTTCATTGGAGAGCTTACGAAGTTTCACTTCATCTCAAATTGATATTAATTTCCCGTGATTTATTGGACATTGTGTTATTGTATAAGGTGATATAATACCACCGTTCTATAAAGAGATTCCTTTGACAATCGCCTTGCCGCTACCGAGAGGAGATTTATATTGACACGTTGTTTATTAAACTAAGTTTGTGCGCTTTTAATTAATGATACACGCGACCTTTTGGATGGTATTAACCAGTGTATTTGATACATATTAAAGGGGGGTATTGATCTACAAGATAATCGGCCAATTACAGACGCGGATTACATTGAGGGAACAATATGCTATTTTGTTCCCTCAAATTAATACTAAGGACGTTTTCATTGGCTGACCAATATATATCGCATCTGTGATATGCCGATTATCTTGTTCGCACAATATAGCGATTGTGTTTTCCCGTCTCCAAAAAACAAAAACAAAACGGGAAAACAGGACTTGAAGTTTTCCGCTCCAAAAAAAGGCGGGAAAACAGAACTTGTGTTTTCCGCTCAAAAAAAAAATTTGGAGCGGTGATGTCACCTTAGTGCCACCGTAGCTTAAAGCTAGCTAGACTCTGTGGATTTTAGTGACAACAACTCCGACGTTGTGATTAATTTAACAGTAAAATATTTATTTAAAAAAAGATCGAACGAATCCAAAACGTATTTCGGAATGTGTGTGTAATGTATAATTAAAAACTTAAAGAGGAATAAAAGAAATCACTTCGAGCAGTCATTCGATTTCGTAAAACGTTTCAAAGAGTGTAGTATGAAATCAATTAAGATAAAGGGATAGAAAAACAGGAAATTGAAGTGTATATCGCATTGGATTAAAGTAGTCATTGAGGTCAGATTGTCGTTAACTAAATTTAGATGTTGAATGACTCCTTTTTAACTTAAAGCTCAAATAGTGTCATCATTTTTATCTACAGCACAGTTTCAGTTGCAATCCATATTTTTGTTCATCATTCCAATTATGTGGTACGCTTAATTATCATTATGATTTTATTATTTCGTTGATTTGTGGCATAATTTTATTAATCACCGTTTGAAAAGACTGAATATGGACGCCATTGTGTTCAGTTGACGTCGCGCGATCCGATTCTTTTGAGATATAAAATCGGCCCGGTCAAGCGTGACAATATGATTTGATACGAATACCGCCCCGCTCGTGACGTCATTTTGTTGTTATTTAATGTCAACACTATGTAATATAAGATACTTGTCCAGACTCAAAAATAGTCGGAACAATACACGGTTGTTTAGTGTATACTGTTTGCACTTTCCTGTTTTAATGCTGGGTTAATTACTTTCTATACCTCTCATTTAATACTAAACAAATTAACGCAATTAAACATTCGACTGTTTTATTATGCATTATATATTTACGATCCTCTTTATAAATAATATTGATTTAATTCTCCCATGTATTATATTGAGGATGTTGACAAGTTTTCATAAACTTACAATCGTTATGATATTCTTTTCTCGACCTGTATGCAGGGAAAGCTTTAAGCTTTACTTAGTTGTCCTTGCTGGGTTTACAGATTCGCCACTGCATCGGGAAACTTGCTTGACCGCGGATTGCACTCAGCTAAAATGTAGCCGGAAAACAGTTGGAATAACATTGAACTTTGGTGGGTGTCGATTTCTTTCTTAAACGTCACATGACATACCGTTCTTAATTATTCAGCTTCAAATGCTCTTCAAAAGAGGTATGGTAATGGCGGTCCATACGGGAAAAATGTTGATTTTATTTGTGTTGAAATAACAATTTGAATGAGTATATTATGACTTCTATTGTCAAGCTGACGAAATGTTCGTTAAGGCGAGTTGCGAAACTTTCATTTACTCGATACAATTCGTCCTCATTAACGCAAATGAACTGATAAAATACGTCACATATTATGACGCATTTGGTCTTCTAACAGACGTGTTTTAGCTAATATACGGACATTTGACTCGTATTAATTCTTATTATATAAAAAAAAATCTATCAAACAAAATAACCTTTTCTGAGTGCTAAATCAATTAAGTAAATGTTTATGAATGAACAAAACATATAAAATAATAACGCTTATACACAAAATTTGTTTGATATAAAAAATGCATGCATAATGCACTAAAATCAACAAATCTAAACTTTTATTTAGTGATTAGAGTATCGCGTGAAATTCTAATTTATAGTTAAGTTATATTGTTAAAAATAGATAAACGCGAGCTTAATTTAATTGTCTTGTTAGCATTAACATTATAACAGACATCGAATATCGTTTTAAGGATGTTTCTTGTTACTAAATGTGGCCAAAGGCGGAATGGAATGTTAAACACAACTTTTCGCACCATCATAAATTAAAAAATAATGCAACTCAAGAAATATTATCAATAGAAAAAGTATTAAACCATTTGGTAGTCTTTTATTTAAGGGAAGTGGCCTATTGCCTATAAAATACAGGGCAATACAAACAGAACAGCACTCAGCATAACATTATTAAAACTGGTGTCACCGCTTTGAAACGATAAATGCAACGCGTTAGGTTATAAACATGTTTAACGGTAAGAAATACCTCACACTCGGCCCTCAATTAATTACAAAACATACATGACCGTCAATGTGTCAGTGAAAGAAGTCGTAGCTAGTGTTGAACATATCTAGGTTGAATATTCTTTACATTTATCATACATATTTGGTGAAATATATCAGTTGAATACAGTTTCATAGTTCCTTATACACACAGACCAAGGACACTTGTTTAAACGCATGACGAGAATCAAGTATTTCATTTCCGTTTGTCCTAGTTTTTGACGCATTTGGGATATGTGTGAAAGCCGTTTCCATAACAAGGAACATATAAGCTACATGTATAGCCATAGTGTCCGTTTGCAGTAGCTACCAAAAATAACGTATTAAAACACGTCAAGTGATATGTTTAAAAGATGTACATACGCAAACAGAATCGGGTTATATTACCAAACAAGGCAAGATGAACTATCGATGATCGTTAACTAGTATGCAGGTGCAGCCATTTGATCCATACGATGCTAAGAAAAATATTACATACGATAAAAAGGAACATCTTACGTACGATAATAGGGAAGATCTAACATACGATAATAAGGAAGATCTTACATACGATAATAGGGAAGATCTTACATACGATAATAAGGAAGATCTTACATACGATAATATGGAAGATCTTACATACGAATATAGGGAAGATCTTACATGAACGATTATCGTCACTGAATATCATCGGATTTGTGGTGAAAATGCCATCTAAAATCATCCTAGACCGTTTCAATTACCTAAGAATAATCCACAATACACGAACTTGCAATTTCTATTTAACTGCATATATATATTTGTCAGGTACATTATGTTCAACAGAGCAGAGAATGTGGCATGATTAATTATTGATGCTAAACAGCTCATGCGCTGTCTTGAACATTATATATTACATGTGAATACTCTATACCGATATGGCTTACGCTTATAAACATGCAAACATACGTTCGGGCCAGTGGCGATAAGGCCTAAGTTATATACTGGAAAAGCTTCGAACTCTTATGTCACAATGTACTGAACGTAATGGACAAATCTTATGTCTTTTCATATATGTTGTTCTGTATTTTATGTCATTATGTGTGAAATGATCGCAGCCACATCTTCTAGTATATTCATATCTGTAAATTTTCAAAATGCGTATAAAATAATGTATTTGTTTGAACCGTTGTTTATTTAGAGTGCTATACACGTACACATTTACACATTCGAATTGTACTTCTGTAAACTACAATTTTCAGCAATCAGTGTTATTTGTTTATGGCATTTAGGCATACGCGTCCGCACAGTAATATATGGTCAAGTGTACTTATGAATTTATGCAAAAAGATGTTACCAATGTATGTAATACATGTAGAGCTATTTGTAAAGAAAAACATTGCAAGAAAGCAGTTTTGATTCACGATGATGATTTTATATATATTTACACCGTATGTATCCACCGCATTATTAAAACGTCAAATCAATAAATCATGTCAATAATTGTTAGAGAAATCATTGGGCTCATACTATCGCATGTTGTTTTTGTTTGCACCTGACATTCAAAGAGTTGATAATTGCCCGAAAAACAGCGAAACATCAAAATATATTTATTTAATAATCATGTAAATCGACCGCGTAACTTACTCCAATAATGTCGGTTAATGATATACTGTATGAACTGTAACGGCTAAACTGTGAAAATACTTTACACAAATGGATTTAACCTGGTTTCGAGTAAATCGACCGCGTAACTTACTCCAATAATGTCGGTTAATGATATACTGTATGAACTGTAACGGCTAAGCTGTGAAAATACTTTACACAAATGGATTTAACCTGGTTTCGAGTAAATCGACCGCGTAACTTACTCCAATAATGTCGGTTAATGATATACTGTATGAACTGTAACGGCTAAGCTGTGAAAATACTTTACACAAATGGATTAAACCTGGTTTCGAGTAAATCGACCGCGTAACTTACTCCAATAATGTCGGTTAATGATATACTGTATGAACTGTAACGGCTAAGCTGTGAAAATACTTTACACAAATGGATTAAACCAGGTTTCGAGTAAATCGACCGCGTTACTTACTCCAATAATGTCGGTTAATGATATACTGTATGAACTGTAACGGCTAAGCTGTGAAAATACTTAACACAAATGCATTAAACCTGGTTTCGAGTAAATCGACCGCGTAACTTACTTCAATAATGTCGGTTAATGATATACTGTATGAACTGTAACGGCTAAGCTGTGAAAATACTTTACACACATGGATTAAACCTGGTTTCGAGAAGCGAGGCTCATGTTGTGTGTGACGTCACAGTCCTTTCTATTAAATAGTTACATACATTTACATATGGCTAATTTGAGAAAATGTTCTTGAATAAACACTGCAATGCTGTTGTCCATCATATAATTTCAAATAATGCGTTTCAATAAAATCATTTAAACAACGTTCCAATGCAGACGCGTCAATATGGTCGACAACTGTTTAGTCTGTATCTTCGATATATAATAGTATGTGATTTTGCAGTCCCTTCTACGGTAACATACATTAACCGAGGGCTATGAATAATCTTGATTAAATAATGGAATGCTGTTGACCATCAAATAACTACAATTAAGGTTGTTTACGTCCTGTTTGCAGACCTACCCTAACTAAATAGGCCCATCTTCTATCGAAAAACTCATATTGTTGAGAACATGTCTAGTTTGTATAAGCGTGAGTAAGAACTGTGATTTGCTCTTTTATTTTTCATTTTTTTTGTCAACTGGACTTTGCCATGAATACAATTGATCCAAATCTTGTATTCATTTATTTTCGTTATTATTTGACGAGACCATACAATGTGTAACAATTTTGTTTAATTTAGAAGAAAACCAAAGGGATTGATTCCTTGATGTATCCGGTTCAAACATATTTGGAAGACATTTTAGTTGGTTTAAATATTATTTTGTGAAATCAATCCGGTTAAAAATGTGACTGTTCTTTGCTATCATAACTAATATAGAAGTATGTTTCACCAAAAGGCTACCTAACTTCTGTTGTGTCAATTAAAATAAAACTAGTTTACGTTTACTAAAACGCTTGTCATGGAAAAAATATTAACTAGACGAAACCTTGATATTGTGTGCATCATGCGACCGAACTGGGAATCGGTGTGTCAACTTTAAAGGGACCTATTCACGTTTTGGTAAATTGAAAAAAATGAAGAAAAAAATGTATCAGATTTGCACATTTTCGCTGTAGTTCTGACATTTGCAGGGCAACAGTCATACTGTGCATTTACCATGCTCTAAGATATCCATTATATGAATCTTTTAACGATTTAAAACCTGAAAGTTATAGAGCGTTACAAACGCGAAACGATTGAATAATTTTGAGAGTTCCGTTTTTATTGTTATATTTTGTGACATTACGAGGATTGCTAAACTTTTACTCCAAGGGTCAGTGTTTTGAGTCCCGGTGTGGATTACCTTTTTTTCTTTCTTTAATTATGTTCTTGTTTCATACTGGAGCTTATCATTTCCGATGTTTACATTTATCAATTTAAAGCATTTACAATCAAACTGCAAAACATGCCAAATCTGTGAACAATTCCCTCTTATGTAAACAACTTATATAGGCTATAATGTCTGATTTGAGGATTTAAAATCGAATACATTTCATTATCCTTGAAATACAAACTGGAAGACAAGTAAAGGTTTTTTCTTTTTTTTTATTAAGACAGAATTAAAAATAAACAAACCATATTTGTGACAACTGGCTTAATGGTTTTTTTTCCAGATAAAATATACTTCTATATATAACTTTGTTTTTGTAGATTAACGGTAAAAACAACAACTTATGTGTATACTAATTTGTAACGTAAGCTTTTTGAAGAAAATAAAATGCCTGTTACAAGAGTAATGGAATCATTCTTTATAAAATGTCGACACGACACATTAGCCAAACGCACAAATGCACATCAAACCTATATGTGAAGAACATAGCCTCGTGTAATAAGTGAAAGAACGTGTGGGGAATAAAACCATTAATGTCACTATTCGTCACTTGAAGTCAATATTAATGGAATAAGATCTTTCAACATGCATCAGAGACAACATGATAAAGTACATGTTTTTTTTAGAAAAGGAAAAAAATATTTGCACTTCTTGATGACTGATTAAACTGTAGAATGCTATAACTTGTTTTGAAGTGCTATAATCTTACAGTTGACAGGTCTTTACAGAGTATAGATTTATGTTTTGCATTCAGACAACATTGGAATTGCATTGATTTTGACTTAACACAATTTGTACAAGTAGTTTTTGAAGACAGTGAAACCATCATGTAGGAATAATTAAACTGTAGAAACATTTTCAGATAACATTCTTGTTTTCACTCGAATTTGTTTTACTAAAGACAACACACAATATGATATTTATATTATCGTGATATGTGCAAGCATCCGTGTCAGCCTCGTGTTTACGTAATGCAATCATTGACTTAGAAGGTGTGTGAGGTTTGTCCTTATATGTAATATCTTCATCAGAATGTAAAATCAGAAAGCATCGCTGGGCATTCGAATTTGAAAATCTGATGAAGATCTAGTGCAAAGATATTGATTCTAACTTGAACATCTGATGAAGATCTTGTTCATAGCTATGCTTTGATATATGAATACATTAACTTTGAGAAAATTACAAACCTCAAGCAACAATATAGACGATTGTATCAGAAAGATTGAAAAATACACTATTCACAAGCATAGTGTTCATATCATTCAGCTCAATAATTTTATGTTTTAATATATCAATCATTCGTATCACAATTATATGGCGTGCAACTACATACTTTCGTATTTCCTTCTTTTATAACCATACTCAAACCAAGAGTTCGCCGTGGCGTAGTGGATATGATGTCCCCCTAGCGACAGGAAGGTCACTGTGGGAGCGTTCTTAAGATCTCCCAAACAGACACCAAGTGGTGGTTCTACCCAGGAAACGGACTCGAGCGTGTTTCGATAAGCATTAGGCTTTTGATGCAATCGAGCTTAAATAAATAGGTTTAAACTAAACTAAGAGTAATGCATCCTCTAAACGTTGTCTTCCCATCTTCACACATTTAACATCTTTAACATCTTTTAAAACAACATGGGCCAAGGTCAAGTGGACGTGTTACACTTTACTTACCGTGTGGGGTATAAATTGTCAAACAAACACATCCTGTTAAATATTGCATTAATTTAACTATTAACGAAACAAGGAGGTTTGTTAAGAGGAAACATTCTTAGAGCAATTAACAGCATGAACGTTTATTAAGCACAATCAATGTTTATTATATTCATTACAATAAATATTTATTAACTAAGATTTGTTATAAACAATGTTATTTGAATGGTAGAAATATGGTAGTAATTTGTTTCACATTATTGCATTAAATTAAATAACCTTCGGTTAGGAAGTCGAAGCTACAATCTAAGGACGATACCTTGCGATATCAAGACTTAAAACGCATTTGTTCGATCTTTTTCACAGATAACCAATGTGCAGACTGTTTGTGAAGCGCAATAGAATATTTTTACAATATTTTTTGCGCTATATAAGTGACATGTATTTGTATTTGATATATGAGACGAATTGTCCTAGGTCAGGCGCTTAATATTTTATTATTTATTGATATACATCTTGTATATTAAGATTTAAATTGTTATGTTTCTTTCCAATGGTATTTGAATGTATAGACAACTCCATAAAACTAATTCATACATCGGTATTTGTTGTTGTTGTCATTTTGGTGTTTTTCATGGTATATAGAGTCAAATATAACCACTGAAACTTACGAATACAACATTCTGTCAATATATTGTTACCCTACATTTATATTAATAGGTTGTCTTTTTCATAAGAGTACGAGTGACATTGTTCCCATCATGCTGGAATTAACCAAACTCTACAAAAGGCTTTCTTTGGCCAGTTGATATTCTTTAAAAACTTCAATCTGAAGATGATTTAATTGCGCTGGGTCATCCCCAAACTGATTCTATTGAGCAACGTCAAGCGATACACCAGCCACAGCTCACTGCTACTTCTACCAGCCAGCCAACGACAAATTACATCACCAACGAGCCTCTGCCAACTGCTACTACAGCCAACAAGCCACCACCAACTACTACCAGCAACCAGCCATCATCGACTGCTACTACTACCAACCAGTCACCGCCAAATACTACTTCCAACCTGTCGCCGCCAAAAACTACATCCAACCAGCCACCGCCAACTACCACTATCAGCCAACATCTGTCAACTACCACTGCTACTACCTACCAGCCACTGCTCTCTAATTCACTATGAGATCGACGACATCAGACCACCTCTGAACGACGTAAATAGCAAAAGACATAATTTGCTCAAGCCGAAAGAATGGTCAAACGATCCAGTGTAGAAATAAAGGAAGGCGAAACTGGGGATAACGTTACGATTCCGATACCCGTAGTTGACAGAGGCAGAGGTGATCATAGAAACATTCTTTGTGTTATTGTTGGCCCGGATGAAAATGACATGTAAAGAAAAACCGCGAAGTCAGGTGTTATCAGTATTTTAGGAACCAATATGACATTAGCCCGCAACACCTTCTTAACGATTAGGATGTAGACACAGAAAAAACTATACCACTTCGTCCTACTGACAATAAGAAAGATTCTGATGGTCAACGATCCTTTCACTGCGACTATAGCCTGTGGAAAGGACAGTGCCAGACCAGACATAGAGATGTTATTAGTGCCAGACATAGAGATGAAAATGTTGTATAGCCCAGAGATAGTAGATGCCATAACAGTCTGACCTGTACAAATAAATAAATGTACTTCGTGACTGACATGTGGCGATAGATCACAATAGTGTGCTTTAACACATTGAAGATTGAATACTCCTAGATGACAGAAATATGTAACAAACATTCATTTACAAGTTATATGTTTGTGTTTTACTGACATGTGTCCATTTCGACATTTAGAAGTTAAATGAGAATGATCTAATATAATGGGACCTTTCTTATTAAAGTTATTTTTTTATGCAGTTTATCAAATATGTACATTCATTTTGTTTCCTTAAGAAGAGAAATGTGATCGATCTATATGAAACATTTCATCTTTAGTGTCAATATGTTATGTACGAAAACAGTACAAAAACAATGTGAAATATTTTGCTTGAGTTCATATTGACGCAAGTTTTCAAGGTTGTCTTATTTTCTGAATAAATAAATGTTTAAATTTTAGTCGCATTTATTTTATTCAACCAGTTAACATTTGTCAATAAAGCTGAAGTCGTTTCAGGAATTTCATGAAATGATTACGACATTTGTCAGTTATTTCTTCGAATTTCCGAAGAAATCAGTCATTTCGTGAAGACCCTAAATAAAACAGACATTTCACGAAAATCCCGAATCGTTTAGGACTTTCGTGAAATTGATCATTTCACAGATTTACTGTAACATATATATGAAAAATAACGCAGATGTTTGGTAGAATAAAATGCAAATGAAGGTTATACAAACAAATTATTATCTCCTCAACTCGCCCGATGTACAAACCGGGTTAAGTATTCATTTTAATATGTTTATTATTCAGAAAGTATTAGGCCCTAGTAGGTAGAAAGCAGAAGATTACAATGTCTAAGCACTAAGCTAAGAGCATTTGCTATTAACTGTTTAATTCACCTCTTTTGAGTTGCATGTCTCAGTTTTAGGCGCAAATTAATTCACAAACAATAAATTGTCTGACCTCAACTTTAAATTTAGACGGTTTGGGAAAAAGTTTAATTTAAATTTATTTTTAGCTTGATAGTACACATTTTATTAATATTTCGACAGTGCGTCGTTGTTAAAAAAAGATCATAAATCTTTCAAGCTACAAATATGATGCGTGTATATTGTCAATAATTTTGAAAAGGTTTGCCATTAAATACATTAAATTAACATATAGACATACATTACGTGAACGGCAATGACGTCAAGTCTAGCGTTTGATCAGTAATGATATGCACATTTACAATATCCCAGTAGTTAATTGTGAATTCTTGAGCCTGCATGAGGAGCTGTACGGACAGGTGGAGGCTGCACATAAGGCCACCAATTTCAAAATTTCTCCGGACGCCAAGTGTAGTTTGACGACGAATAAGAAGAATTTTTGAATTATGGATCGAGTTGACTAAAATGAGTTTGATCGGTTGCAATTTATAGAAAATGTCTGCATAATCAAATAATCCCGCTTTCATTCTTGTTTGAAAAATATAAAGAAAAAGAAAAAGAAAAACAAGCGTGTTTTTCTATATCTTGCAAATTAATTAAACATTCGGTTGTTAGGTATATGAATATACATATGTATATAAATGTGCGTTGTTTATTAAAATCATGTTTATATAAAAAGGACGAATTTGATACGTGATATATTCCTTGTAAACACCAACTTCACAGCATAATACTTATAACATGTACCCCGAAACCTCTTTCGAGCCTATCCGCACTCATAACGCAAGTGCATGCGAATGCGTTAGTCTTTTGCTTGTGTTACTCGACTTTTCACGGGAGCAAAAGAAAACCGACGTTGTCTTCGAATCCATTACGCCTTTTTACCTTGATCAAACGCACTATCACAGTGCCCGGCAAAGATTGTTTATTGCTTTTATTCAGTAACATGAACAGGACAAATGATTTCATGTATGTTGCCGTTTACTGCGCATGGATATTGTAAAATATGCAATCATGTTTGGAAGTTACATTCAAATCTTCCCATGTATTTACAATTTACAGAACGGAAACAGTATCTGGTCGGACTCACTCCCAGCCACGAAAGGACGGACGGTGCGACTACTGTTATACTCTTCTTCGGACACGTACAAATAACAAACATCTATGTTACGTGATAACCTGATCTAGTTAACATTTGAGAAAATCACCTGTTTACAAAAATAACAATTTCATGATTTGGCCTTATGTTTATTAAAAAAACAAAACAATTTAATGGTGTGGCCTTATGGTAAATTTATAAATTTATTTATCCGGACAATTTTCCTCGTAATTACATTGAAAAGACAAGTCCCAGACCCATATGTCATTTATAAATATACACTCATTAGTTAAGTAGCTGAACGTTTCCTGTTTAAGTAACGCATCTTACCATGTATTACATACTATCGTCTAGTGTTAAATTGGTTTATAAACAGTCACTTTTTGTATAAAACAAGTAAGACAGTACACAAGAGACCACTGTGCAGATAGGTCACAATTTCTTGTGTAGCGGGGCCGTTAGGCCGTCGCTGTTATGTTGAATTTTACTACAATTGGAAAACGTTGTGTTAGAATTAAGTCAGCAAAAATAAATCGAAATGAAAACTTTATTGGACTCGTGTTAACGTGTTTGTGTTCCATGAACTATGCTACACGAATCAACTTCTAAGACATTTGTATAGTGTTCCATTTATGTACCAGTAGCACACGCTATCAAATGATACATTTCCTGTTTCCTTGAAGTTGATCGAACGCTTCATCTTATATTTCTCAGTGCTTGGCAATGTGTATCAGTACATCATTGCTCGAAATGACGTCGCTTTGACAACGTCCGGTCGCTATGGGAAGCAATACTTGCAATCAGTCATATCCATGAACGATATGTCTCAATTCATCGACGACTGAATATCATTCATACAAAATCTAACCCCAAACTCAGGAAATTTTGGATGAATATTTTCTTAAATAATTCAGTCGATTGATCTTATGTTGTGGAGGTTTCATTTGTCATTGATAGGGTGCTATAGAATTCTTCCTGTTATGATAAACAATAACGCGACCATATTATACAGCTATACAAAAACTTAAATATGCCAAACAACTTGACATGTTTTCCTCATCAAAACTTGAATTGTGAGTGTCCATTTTATGTCTTAACGATGCATGTCTTTATATCAAAATGTTCAAAACATGCCGATTATTGTGTAGACTGACTTACTTACGTACTGGAACAATGTCAGCACTTTCAAGTCCTCTGAACTTTAAATATTTACACAGTGTGTGTGATGACTCATTATAATTGTTCCGACATGTTCAATTTAAACCAGAATCGGCTTTCGTTTCCGGATATGTTGATATTTTTTTTAAATACTACTTCACTGTCTTAGAACAGGCCGTACTGACATGTTTTAGCTTGTCTAAGAAAATTTCGGGTGAACTGTTCTTTACCGTATGAACAAATTAATGTTTAAATACAACATGTGCTATTTAAAACTGTTTCTATATTGATAATCGGAATCATCAACAGCAGCAGCAGAAGAAGCAACAATAACAACATCATTTAATACAATGCTGCTCATACGTTAGTCAATTGGAGGTTGATAATAGTTAAATTTCGAAACAAACTTTCAAGATCAGCAGATTATTGAACTAATCAGTGCAAAGTTCTTAGTATGATGCAATTGACTTACTGCCAATGGCCGCCACAACATTATATACATAAATATGGAGTCACCGACATCAAAATAGCAATGCAAGGCATCAAGGGTTTCAAGTAACAGTATTTCAAGCTAGACCTGGAAACTAGAAATAGATCATACTTGAAAAAATAAACAAGTATTAAGGTCCTTTTTAACAGAACAGAGCAAAACAGAACATATAAGTTTATGTTTTACTTAAGCATATACAGCTCATCGTCCTAAACATACATACAAGTTAACAACATGCGTTTGAACTATATACAAACAATACATGATGTTGAAAAACAATCAATATACAAAACATGTGCAATAACGTTTTTACATTACGACATTTAACGTATGACTATTTTAACCTGTTCAAGGGCTAGTTGATCATTATGCGTAACACAATAATTATTTTTATCGTATTCGCTAAACCTCTAGATAATAAATCATTACCAGTGCATAATTTAGAATTATTCATTGAGTGGAAATCATGGTGAAGACAATTGACACATAAAGTAACGTTCCGATGATAACAATACATGTTCAATGCACATTATAATAGGTTAGTTTCTCACCAGCACTCTTTCTACGCTTTCATAGCTTTAACCCTTTGAGCGCTGGAACCGGATATTGAAGGCCTTTGCAAACAGTTTGGATCCAGATGAGACGCCCGAGAACGTGGCGTCTCATCAGGATCCAAACTGTTTGCTATTCTGATAGTATTCTTTGAAAAAAATCGAAGAAAATGCTATTTTTAGAAATTTAGCAGACTACATTTTAGCAGACGACAAATTTCCCAGCATGCAAAGGGTTGAAAATAACAATAATACTGCGTAATAGTTACGTTATGTAAACATCGATATTTTTTTTAATGCTGAATCAATATGCCGTCTCATTACTCGTTGTTATGGCAAATATCTTCTATTTTGACCTTCGTTCCAATTGCAATATGAAAAATAGCCACATCTTTTAAGACTCATCACCAGGTGGAACTCATCTATTTGTTCCATAACATCAAAGCAGCTAAAGTAAGCGTATATCAGTATCTTACATATGATTAAAACATAAACATCATATATGCAATAAGTAATGAAGACATATTACAATTAATATCAGATGGGATGTTTTATGTTGAATGGAGGAGACCAATGTGATGTTATCGCTATATTTATATGAAATGCCAACATGATCGAGCTCCTTTGGTATCAAAGGGTATGTCGTCTTCAATAACAAATTTCCGAGCTCTGACATTATTATGCATTTTTCTTCATTATACAAAGTATAATGATCATTCAGATCCGTTATATATGCGTTCTTTATCACAAGCCAGAAGGATAACATTTTAAAGCTGTTGTTGCTTGGTAAATGTGGCGTGTTCTGAGAAAACTGGGCAAAATGCTTGTGCCTAAATTATCATCCCAGATTAGCCTGTGCAGTCCGCACAATTCCGACAATTTCCGCTTTTATGGAATTTTTGGTTTAATTGATGTCTCATCTTAGCGAAAATCTACTGTAGGCGGAAAGTGTCGTCCCGGATTAGCCTGTGCGGACTGCACAGGCTAATCTGGGATGACACTTTACGCACAAGCATTTTGCCCAGTTTTGTCAGAACACGCCACAAATAACGAGTGTAAATAGTGTTTCGTATAAATCGCCAATGTTTCCCTAAGATCAGTGTAGAATTGTGGTGTTAATCAAATGCAGCAAATGCTAGAAAAAAGCATATCTATTATCTAAATATAACTTGACATTAATCTCTGATACACTCGGTAAGCTGCATATCAAACAGGACAATACTGACTGAATGTGAATGTGTCAACCTTAATTAGTTAACATCACAAGCGACAAACTTGTACTGACTGACCATCGAGCCGTACAAAATGAACATTGTTGTGTTTACATAACAACGTTCTATTAAGGACATTTTAAAGCATCTATAACGTAAAAAAAATCAACGAAAATTTCGTAATATATTTCGTTAAGTAAAGTAAACATATCAATTATCAGTGTTCCTTATAGCAATAGCCAACATTTCAAAGTTAGATGTGCTCTGGTAACATAGATTTAACAAGATATAAAACGTTCTTTTTTATTTTTGTGTGGCACAATAAATTCCAGTTTAATTTCCCGCAGCGATATATATCCATTAAACACTAAATTGGTACATGAACATGTGTTGAATGTATTGTACCAAAAATAAATAAAAAGAGCATATTGTATCGTGTTAAATCTATGTTACTAGAGCACATCTAACACAGAAATTTTGGCTGTTGCTATAAGGAACACTGATTGTTTATGGTTGAACTTTATTTTTACGAAATAATCTACGAAATATTCGTTGATTTTGAGTGTTAATGTTGCTTTAAGGAAACGCCAGAAGTATCAGTTAATTATTCAGCAGTGTGCCCAGTTTGCTATCTGAATAAATGAACTAAAATATATATATATGTTACAATTGAACGGTAATGCTGGTTTTCCGTTTGCGCTCTTCAAACTTTGCAAATAACACTAGTTTGTTTATGAGCCTCGCTCTGTGAAAAGGGGGTTTAATGCATGTGCGTAAAGTGTCGTCTCAAATTAGCCTTTGCAGTTCGCACAGGCTAATCAGGGACGACACTTTTCGCTGTTATTGTATTTTTCTTCTAAAGGAAGACTCTTCTTGACAAAAATCCAGTTTAGGCGGAAAGTGTCATCCCTGAATAGCCAGTGCGGACTGCGGACGTCACTTAAAGCATATGCATCAAACTCCCTGTTCAGAGAGCGAGGCTCATATAAATTATTTGCAATATGGATTAGTTACTAGCCATATCGTTATATGTCGATGAATAAAGTGACTGACAGCTTTAGTTCTAACCAGCGGGATTCAGCTACAACTGTGGTCCTTTAACAACTCACAAATTTGAGTTCATGACGCCATTAAATCCATTTGGAAAATGATGAATCATGAATTATAAGAGTTTAATTTGCATTTTAATCACGTTGCCCGCAAGTGACGAGTATTGATTTTACCATTTCAACAATTTCTTTCAATTAAAGTGTCAAAATGGGAGTTAATGGGAATGCAATTAGAATACAAATTCAGAATATTCAATCGTTTACTGTAAATATTCAACAAAAATGACATATACATGTACATACCGCTTTACTGGTATCACGAGCATGTGCCTCGTGAAACGAATTTGGTAACTTCGGATTAGCACAAAGTATTAGTATAAGTACAAATGTCATATGACACCTAATATATGTAAAATACAGTATAATTTATATTTTGCTGTAATTAATTAGCTTCATTACAATTTAACGTAAATACACATATTTAATTACATATATACTATCTATAGCTATTAATATAAATGTCCATTATTTAATAATACAAGTATGAATTATTGCAATGTAGCTTATTATCACTTTGTATAATCATAAACTATTGACTTTGTAAACACTGTATGCTTACTGTGTCCACTTGGGCTTTTGGCCTTCTGGATGTATTGTTTAATAAATATCAAATATATACATGTTATCTCCCGTAGAGGGTGATACAAAGTACTAACAACCCGATAATAGTACTGTCAACAGAGGCGAGGCTTAACCATACAAAGTGTACTTCGTTGTAAATACGATTTTCTGGTTGTTGTGGTTTCGAATGAATGATGAACTGAAAATATATACTGCATACAGCGTTAAGTTTTTGAATTAAAACGGAATTAAAAATGCTTCTTGCTTGATTATTATTTGTGTCGTGTTCTGAGAAAACTGGGCATAATGCTTGTGCGTAAAGTGTCATCCCAGATTAGCCTGTGCAGTCCGCACAGGCTAATCCGGGACGACAATTTCCGCTTTTATGGAATTTTTCGTTTAAATGATGTCTCTTCTTAGCGAAAATCCACTTTAGGCGGAAAGTGTCGTCCCTGATTAGCCTGTACAGACTGAAAATTGCTTATCTGGGATGAAACTTTACGCACATGCATTATGCCCAGTTTTCTCAGAACACGACTCATTTATGAAAAAGTTAACCTCTTCAGAAAAGAGAAAAATTAAAGTTTCCCATTGGTTGAATTGTGGTTTTCCATCGTTCTAGTTTAAGCTTCGGGGTAACAGTACTAAATGTTACCATTTGACATTCTTTCGGTCTATGGACAAATTACAGAGAGTTGTCACGTGAAGTATAGTAATATGAAATGTAACAGTTTGCTACGTAATGTATACAATTTACTACGAGTTTTCTCAGAACCTCACCGTCTTATTTAATTTAACAAACGTAATGCGCAAATATGCTTTTATTAAAATAATCACGAATTCAATTAAAGACAATTATACTACGGATAAATTCGAGCATGCAGATGCGTAACACTTCAATAAATGTATTTTTGTTTTACAATATCTGGAATACGACGTCGTCGGTTTTTATTGGATTTTTTATGTTTTGCGAATTCACGAATTCAATTAAAGACAATCATACAACGGATAAATTCGACCATGCAGATGCGTAACACTTCAGTTAATTTCTGTGTGTATTTTTTGTTTTACAATATCTGGAATACGACTTCGTCGCTTTTTTATTGGATTTTTATATGTTTTGCATCACCCCGACTGAGCCTTCCGATGCAAACCACGGTAGCGTCGTCACTCTGATAGTCTCGCTGGTGGCCGCATGCTCTATGGACATACAGTTCGTGTTGCGTCCTCGGTAGTGATAGGGTTTTGTTTCCCGGAAATTTCTTGGGAAACGTTTCGTCAAATCTTACAGTGGCATAATTGTGACACAGTGGTTGTAACACGTCGTATTCGTGGAATTAATTAATACAACCTGTGGCTACATAATGACAATAAATCATTTTCAAATACACTTGTGTGTTAGAGAATAAGTGGCGCGTAAAAGAAAAAGTTTATAAATTCTAGAAAATTTAACATTAAGACCTGAGAACTTAAACACCGGGAAGTGAAATGCAACTGAGCCGAATTGTAGACAAAGTTCAATTGATGTATTAAATTAACGCTTTGAAGTCACACATACAATGAACACATTCAGCATTTTGAGAAACGACAGCAGCATTATGTCTTTAATTGTTACATCGAACGTAGTTCAGACCGCCTGCAGGATAACCAAAACAACTCAAATGCGATTTTAGGAAATAAGCTTAAACACCGAAGGTATGTGTTACCCGTTCTTTTATTGATACGACAACATGCACTTATCAAGTTTCAGTTTAAGTATAGCAATTAAACAGTGTTTTAAGGTCAATGTTGATATTATTGGAAGCATTACTTTTTCACCCAATAAACCGTACATTAGAAACTTTATAAATGTGACTTTTCTTTTTATTGATTGTCAGCAATAAGTATTTCCTATATTAAATCACGACATAAACTGTGTATGGTAAAGTATTAATTGCAATATTGACGCTGCAAATCGACGCCGCTTACAGTTATTTGCGTTATTTGACATACAAATGGAGATTGCCTACCACATGACATGCCATGCAAGAAAAACAAGCTCTTAAATAATTGAAACGTTATAGTTAATAGTTTTCTGCTTCAGTTTTGGCCCCGTTGACGACAAAATAATAACCAGTGCAATCACTGAATAAGCGTCAATTACAAACAACAATAACAAATAAAAACAACAACAAAGAAAACAAAGTGTTTCACTAACGTTTAACGAATTCGATAAATAAAAGTTCACTTGCGGAAGTATTGCCGGATAGGCTTATTTTCCTTTGTCCATTTACAATGTGTTTAATTTACTCATAACCATGACAAATAACATACAAACAATCATTCAGTACAGGCGCAAATTGAGAGATTGAAATACATGGCCAAAGTTGTAATTTAATAGTTTAAGAAAAATATATAATAGTGTATACATTACTAAAAAGCAGCTTCATTTAACTTCACTTGCAAATACAATCGTTGAAATAACAGGTACGCAATTAGCATTAATACCAAAATATAATAAACATCATATATGGAATATATTTATAGATTTCCTACATATCCACTGCATTCATGTATAAACACGTTCTATGAAATATATCTTACATTTGGTGTTAATTATAATATTACGCGAGTTTGTAGTTACAAATCTTTAATATCTGTCTTCAATAATAGAATTAAACACTTCTGTCCGTCCAAACATATTTATCTTTCAGAAGAGAATATGGTCAATTTACGTGGTTATTTTGTGTTGTTTTTTTTTTCAAAATTAAATCAGTTATTTCCATAGTAGGACCATTCCAATAAAAAATGTTGAGCCTTACATTTCAAGTAACATAATTTATTATCTCAATATCTACAAGCTGTCTGAAGGGCTTATGTTCCAAGGATAACTATGACATTACCAGAATTACTTTTTCTTTCAAAAAACAAACTTCGTTAAATCAAATATTAACATTTCAGCAATGCCCTAAAATAATGCATCATGAACAAATGTCAGTAACTTGTTTCCCTGACCCCAGATTGTTCGGTCGCCAAAATGAAAACAACTCGGACCTAAGATTCGTCTAACATCCTAAGAAAACTTGGAGAACCAAACGCCCGTACATATCCACATGTTTTCACAATAAAAAACCTTAGTGTAAGTGATTAATGGAAACACAGTTATACATTAATTGTTAAGGCAATAACACGTATACATGTTTATAAAAACAAATAGGCAAAGTCAAGTAAAAGTCAAATTATTTGCAAATACATTAGTACATAGCCAAACAACATACATAAGACATCTAATGGCGGTGTAAATAAATGCTTATTCAACCATCGCGATGAAAAGTATGGTATATATAATGGGCATGTAAAAATAATTAACGGTTGCTGTGTGAATGTTAACATACGCAAACTGAAACCAAATAGTAGACAACACCAACTAGATCAATGATGGTGACATTAGTTTCCGAAAGACTACATAAACAACACAACAATAAACAATATGCATACGTGTAAAAACATTTTCATAGTTAATACTTATTGTGACTAGATATTAAATCGAAGGTCATTCTAGTAAATTTAGCCAGGTTAAGTAATGTGTTCCGATTCGAAGTAGACATCAGTTGATTAAATTGTATAATAGAGGGCCAGCGTAGATAATATTTAGGTAACAACAGTTTTCTTAAATCGCTATATAATTGAAAAATTAACAGAAAATGGTATTCATTCTAAATTACACCCATATTACACCTGGTACATACCCGTTCGCTTCTCTGAACATTTCTATATCTACCTTCTTTCATGAATAGTGAGTGTGCAGAACAACGAAGTCTAGTGAAGCAAAGTTATATCCCTTACATTTACAGCAATATCCAAATAGTTTTCAAAATCAAAATTTGATTTGAATAAACGATAAGTATCAAGTTTGGGCAAGTTATGAATATCACTAACCCATGTTTGTTAACTGATATCCTTAATACGTTGACAGATACACTTAACATCACTAGCGGTTATATCAGTATTATCCTACATTATTATCCTATATGTATCAGTAGTAATGCGAATTTCGTAATCTTCCTACACCGATGCATCTGCAGACGTGTGGATAAAATGTTGTCGTAATACGAGACTTTCTTAACCAAGTTTATGTGATTTTATTGAGAAATATTTAATATTATAGATTGGACGATTGGATATTCTACTGGAGAATTTGATAAAAGGTACACATTTTTTAAATCGCAATAAAACGCAACCACATTTAAAACATTAAGTATCATACACAGTAAGATTTCACCATTTAATAAACAGTATCAAAGGTAGGACTGGAAGCAAACTCAAAAGGCATTCGTACGTTTTGATCGACAAGCGCCTAGTAAATTGGATCTTCTTGTGTGCTGTTTATAAAGAGCTTAACCCATTTATGCCTAGTGGACTATTCCATCCTTCTAAATTGGATCAATTTATTTCCAAAATTAGGGATGTTTAGTACATTTTTTTCTATATTTAGAATTTTTCTTACAGAAATTCCTTTTGGCAAACAGCGCAGACCCTGATGAGACGCCGCATCACGGCCTTTTTCTAGACGCTAGGCATAAATGGGTTAAGAATGCTGTAAAAAAAAGGAATTTGATTATGTGAATGAATACACCATTCTGTTCATGACACGCAATAAGTAATAGTGTACATAATTATCTTTCAAATTTCAAGTTTTTTATATATATATATTTTAAGAACAGTTCATGCAGAACATGACATTATGAGCAAGAGATATTCAAAGTGCATCAATAGGTGCATATTTGAAGGGAATAGATATTATACAGCAAACTGTTTTTCACTTAAAGGGAATGAATATTTACAAGTTATACAACATATACGAAATATTTAGTTTTTATATATATATATATATATATTTTAAGAACAGTTCATGCAGAACATGACAATATGAGCAAGAGATATTCAAAGTGCATCAATAGGTGCATATTTGAAGGGGATAGATATTATATAGCAAACTGTTTTGCACTTAAAGGGAATTAATATTTACAAGTTATACAACATATACGAAACATATTTAAACAGTGAGCATAGGGAGAACAGACAATATTTAAATGAAAATAGAAACAAACACGTAGATCATGTTATATATTAAAACCGTTTCAATATTTCTTTAACGAACATTCATAGTTTCCTGTTAGTACTGTGGTTATAAAAATTGATGGACATCCTTGAGTGCATTACATTCAAGCAAATAATGAATTTCATAGCCAATATGAGTATTGGAGTTACATAAACATCACAGTCTTTCGTTCAATTCTATATCATGCCAACATACAGTTTCGACAGGTAACCTGTTATTTCTTGTGCGACTTCGTATCATGTATTTTAGAAATTTATCTGGAGTTTTTACCATGTAAGATTCAAACCCAAATGTATCCTTAAACAATCTGTAATTACTGCATTTAGTAGAATTATGTATATCTGAGTACCATTCGTTAATAAACAGATCGGTTTGTTTTTGTTTAGTTCGGCCTTAACCCCTTATATAATTTTCAAAAACTTCAACTGAACTTGTTCTAATACATTGTTATTTCCAAATCCCAACATTCACAACCGTACACAAGAATAGGTTTAATCATCTTGTTAAATAGATCAATTTTCATATGTAAAGCAAGATTACTAGATTTATTAATAAGACAGTACATAGCTTTGGATGTCTGTTCGGCTAGCTTCTTTTGTGTCTGTGAAAAAAAGAGTCACTACTATTGAAAAAAATGCCGATGTATTAAATTTTTTTAACAACTTCAAGGAGATGATCGTTATAGTAAATTACATAATAAGCTTGTCTACCTTTGCTAAATATAGCACTTTTTGACATGTCTTTGTTAACAGTTAGTTTACATTTGTCACACTATTGAGCAGACTCTGCTACTATAACAGTGTCGTCAGCGTATCTTTAAATCTAGTGATTTTTATCAGAAATGTATTGATTACTGAGCTTTAACAACTCATGTTAATTATTATGTACATTTGAATCCTCAACGGTATGCGACAGTAGATGATGGACATTAAACCATTGCTAATTATAAGTTTGAATTCCTTTAAATAGAAAATTAGCGCAAATATATCGGGCATTTAATTTTCCCGCTGCATAATAGCGGAAAATGAGTAAAAAGTATAAAGATCTAAGAAAATGGCTATTAGGCGGAATCGTTTTTGAAACACACATATATAAAACGTTATGTATTCCTGATCTAAAGGTAAATATTGTGTCTAAACCCCTATTACATAGTTATGTAATATTCGGCATATTCTTCGTCCGTCAAAATGTACGCCCGATGGTCAATATTCGTTGACGTTGCCAACCGGTATCACAGATAAGTCGTGTACCATATATAAAGACCGCGCATTAACATCAGACAGACAGACAGACAGACAAACAGACAGACAGACAGACAGACAGACAGACAGACAGACAGACACACACACAGACACACACACAGACAGACACACACACACACACACACACACACAAACAGACACACAGACAGACAGACAGATAGACAGACAGACAGACAGACAGACAAACACGCACACATACAGACCGACAGACAGACACACAGACACACAGACAGACAGTTTATTCAGACTTATACATAAGTACATCGTCTTCATATACACATATACATATTATTCTCTGTCACGTAAATAGGTATAACAACATTACATTACATAACATAAATGGTCATTTAAGAAATACATTTTACATCAATAAACAGCGATGAACTTGCATTACCCTTTGGGGGAATTGACCAGCTTCATATACTGATAGCCTTGTTATCTGTGAACATAACAGTTGTTCTGGATGAAAGGTGTTTTTAAACTCCGTATGGTGATTTATAGAAGGTATAGGGAGTTATTATCAAGGATTAGAAACGACTGATTCAATATTAAGTAAATGTAATAAGCATTAATCATAACACTTGATAACGCCTCATATTACCGTCTTAACCCAGGACATAGGTTATAAAAATGTCATGTGTCTATTTTTCTGGCGCTCAATTTACAAATCAGTCACACAAAAGCATGTATAATTAATTTGTGAAATCGAGTTTTGAGACACGATCGTTTTCAACGCACTGGCTGGAGTAATATACTTTAGAAGTACATTAATTAGATATTCAGTGTGTAGTATAAGGGATGAAAAAGGCGGCAAACCGAGCAGATATTATTTATTGACACGAAATTTATATTTACTAAAGTTATTGATGTCACTACATAATTCATTTGTAATAAATTTAACAAAACGCAAAAGACACATTTTTATCAAGATTTGTTTTATGTATATTGTTTCAACACATAAATATTCCACATATTGGTCACAAAATAGTTCATACAATAAAAATAATTATAATTATTTAAACAGTTGCATATGAACTTTTTAAAGAATGTTTATTAAAAACATCACGCACATATGTAAATTATAAGGAGGATTACTAGTTATAGTACGGTTGCAACAAGCAGACATGATACACTATGTTATAATGTATGCCTTCTTACGAATTGTGCCGGCTTGATAAGCTCATATCTATTAGTTTTATTTATCATTTGGTGCAATACTGTACACAGAAGGTCTATTATAATAACCTTGCTTCAAATAGTTTCGCCTATTAACCCTTTGAGCGATGGAACCGGATTTTGAAGGCCTTTGCAAACAGTTTGGATCAAGATGAGACGCCACAGAACGTGGCGTCTCATCATGATCCAAACTGTTTGCTATTCTGATAGTATTCTTTGAAAAAAAAATCGAAGAAAATGCTTATTTTAGAAATTCAGCAGACGACATTTTAGCAGACGACAAATTTCCCAGCATGCAAATGGTTAACAGCGTATGAAGTGCCCAATCATACAATGTGAAACTCATATTCAACATCTATTTCGTTTCAACAAAGACAGTATCTTGGTGTGTTTTGACAAGCATCATATGCCTGAACTTACGAACGTTTAGCTATTGAATGATCTTGCGTCACGCATTTTACCATGATCCAATCTTCACATGAACTGCCCTTCGTTTTCAGATAATGAGTAAAGTAATCACTTAAATAGCCTTTATTCATATTGACAGTTTTTTTTATTCGTAATATTATTTAAATTAAACTCGTTGTTGCCTTTTATAGAAATGCCTGCACCAGGACAGCGCGCTCGACTATTCCTTTGCTGTGGTAGTATAATGTAAATTTTATGTCAGTCACATTATATAATGGCCACAGAGACATGCGAATATCTATAGTAAATATGTAGTATTTGTGTTAAGTTAAAAGTGAAACGTTTTCATGCCAATAAACTGCAATTTTCAACTGTAAACCAAGTAATTTAAATAAATTGAATACAAGTTAAATTCATTGTCTGAATCTAATCTACCTATACTCAAACTGTTTTGATCCAAATTCAAGATATTGCGAGGAAATCATTATATATTAATTACTATCCGTAGTAAAAACATTAACATTGAGATGTTGAACTGTTTACCTTAATCTATTTTCTTAGTAACAAGGGGGCATAAATCTCGCTTAATTTCAGGTCATAGTAATACTGTATAACTTGGCCATTGAGGGGTCGTCCACAAAGTACGTCACGCTCCAGAGGGGGAGGGGTGTAAGAAAGTGTGACATTTTGTGACAATGGGGAGGGTGACTCAGGCCATGTGTGACGTCACATATTATGTTTTTTTAATTTGATTTGTTATTTATTAATTTTCTATTATTTTATTTTTTTGTCTTTTGAAACATTTGAATTAGTGTTTTGCCAAAATAGCATGAAATGCGTATCTCCTGAATGTGTTGTTCACGGTTTCTCTAGCTATGAGCGCTAGTATGCTATTTGCAAAGCCTCTTTTAATGTAGAGCTTTGGTTTCGTCATGCCGGAAGTAGTATTATTTCTATGCTCTCCGCTCCATAATTATTAAAATTGTCAAGTCTAATTTTTGCAATGTTTGTTTCAAAATTTTTTAAATCCAGATTGAGTTACTGCTTCAATGACTAACTGTTACAACTGTTGACAATTAACTATGCTACTATAAAAGTCATTTTAATAATGTCCTTTTAAGTGCAAATTATATATCTCAATACAGTGTAATAGTGAAGTGTGTTTCACATTTGATTTTAATGAGGTGTTAATTTTTAAAAATTGTCCGAAAGTTTGACGAACTTTAAATGTGGGGGGTCGAGATTGGTGACGGTGACAGTTTGTGACAGGGGTAGGGGGGGGGGGGGAAAAAAGGTCAAAAA
>VMBQ01000568.1:171692-265582 GCA_007657795.1 Dreissena rostriformis | reverse complement strand
TATTTAAGATAATAATTTTGTTTTGTGGACATTAGCTCTTAACTGTGTTCACAAAACATCTTATATAAAAAGATACGAAAAACAAGACATATGAAAAGGCCCAGACGTTTATGATCGACAACTACTTCAGAAAATCGTCAAACAGAACAGAATTTGGAAACAAAGTGGTTGCCCCACCTACGTCCGAGATATGCGATCAGACAGGTATGTACTTTATTAAGACGATGTATTACAATTATCTGGAATGTGTTATATATAATCTGGGTTATGTAGTTTTGTCAACGCCGAAGTGATTGAGCTCATATGTGTTATACTTCCTTCAATCATGTGTTGATATAAAGGTTGTTTTACATACATGTACGGTTCTTATTTCATTCTGTTGTTTGAAGGCCTCATCAAAAATAATATAATCATTGTTTCAATGTAAATACTATTTTGTTATACATGTCTTGTCTTAATGAGCTATATCATTAATATTATTATTATTATTATCATAATTATTATAAAGAAGAGTTTAAAAAATTAAAGAGTACAGAAATTTCGTTTTTAATAGTAATCGTAATAGTTCCAGTATTCTGTATTCAGGTATTCAACAGTTTACCAACATTTACCAATGATCGACTAAGAATAATACATTTACTTTCGCTGCTTGAATTCTGTTTTCTTTACAAAGACATCTTAATCTGTGTACATTATGCATAAATATGTACCACATGAACTTCAACCTTGTCATAGCTTTGAATAAGTGATGAACGTTTAATTTATCAGGTAGTTATCCCAAACACAATAATCTTTTTGGAGTGGGTATTGACAAAAGGCAGTGCAAAAACAATGGTAAAAAAAGTGATTTTATTACGATAATTCTACCAATAACAGTAAGTTTTCTGTTTTCATTGATTAATCATAGTAATTGCTTTAGCGATGTTTTTTAAGATAATAATTAATTCCGATAAGTGTTTAAGGTCAACATAAAAATGTGTCTTGTCGAAATTTACCTTATTACCAGAAAATTATGCAACATCATTGAGCATATTTAAAGAAAAAAATAGAGCATGTTCAGAACCGTTTAGTAACAAAGAAATGTCATCGGCAAACTGAAATATTTTATATTCTATGGGCGTTAACAATAATGCCCTTTATATGTTTGCAATCATTGTTCGTAATTGAGAGAAGTTATTCACATACTATGAATATATATGGCGAAGTAGAGTCCCCCTGTTTACAGCCACGGCCTACTGAAACACTTTCAGACAAAAATAATGTAATCAAACTTTGTGTAATTTTCAAGAGAATCGTAATCCAACGTTTAAATATTTGTCCGAAATTAGATAAATTAAAAGTGTGTTTCAGTACAATCAAAAGACAATGTATCAAATGCTTTTTCGAAGNTGTTTTCAACCTTTGTTCGAGATATGCAATCAGACCTATATGCACTATATTAAGACGATACATTACAATTATCTGGAATGTGTTTTATATAATCTGGTTGCTGTAGTGTTTTCAACCTTAGTTCGAGATATGCAATCAGACCTATATGCACTATATTAAGACGATACATTACAATGTTCTGGAATGTGTTTTATGTAATCTGGTTGCTGTAGTGTTTTCAACCTTTGTTCGAGATATGCAATCAGACCTATATGCACTATATTAAGACGATACATTACAATTATCTGGAATTTGTATTATATAATCTGGTTGCTGTAGTGTTTTAACCTTAGTTCGAGATATGCAATCAGACATGTATGCGCTATATTAAGACGATACATAACAATTATCTGGAATGTGTAATATATAATCTGGGTTATGTAGTGTTTTCAAAGCCGAAGTGATTAAGCTCATATTTGTCATAATTCCTTCATTCATGTGTTTGATATAAAGGTTGTTTTACTTACATGTACAGTATGCCTCATTCAACATAAGGTTACGATTGTTTCAATGTAAATACTACTTTTTATACATGTCTTGTCTTAATGAGTTGTATCATTATAAGTATAAAGAAGTGTTTAAAAAATAAAAGAGTATAGAAATCGAGGTAATTGCCATTATATAATCAATGGTCACCTACCCGAGCAACAGATTATCAACTATCGGATTTTTTTCGTTTTTAATAGTATTCCTTATAGTAATAGTATTCGTAATAGTACCAATATACTGTATTCCGGTATTTAAAAGTTCACCAACATTTACCAATTAATGACTACGAATAATACATTTACTTTCGCTGCTTGAATTCAGTTGTTTTAACATGGACATCTTAATCTGAGTACAATTGCATAAATGTTCACCATCTGAACTCCATGCTTGGCATAGCTTTGAATAAGTGTTGAACGTTTAATTTATCAGGTTTGTTATCTCAAACAACATAATCTTTTTGGAGTGGGTATTGACAAAAAGCATTCCAAAAACAATGGTACAAAGTGATTTTTTTACGATTATTCTACCAATAACAGTAAGTTTACTTTTTTCATTGATTAATAATAGTAATTGCTTTAGCGAAGTTTATTTGGAAAAAAAATAATTCCAATAAGTATTTAAGGTCACCATAAAAATATGTCTTGTCAAAATTTACCTTAAATCCAGAAAATAATGCAACATCTTTGAGCATATTTAAAGAAAAAATTAGAGCATGTTCAGAACCGTCTAGTAACACAGAAATGTCATCGGCAAACTGGAAAATCTTATATTCTACGGGCGTTAACAATAATGCCCTTTATATGTTTACACTCATTGATCGTAATTGAGAGAAGTTATTCACATACTATGAATATATATGGCGAAGTAGGGTCTCCCTATTTAAAGCCACGGCCTTCTGAAAAACTTTCAGACAAAAATAATTTAATCAAACTTTGTGTAATTTTCAAGAGAATCGTAATCCAACGTTAAAATTTTTGTCCGAAATTAAATAAATTTAAAGTGTTTTTCAATACAATCAAAAGACAATGTATCAAATGCTTTTTCGAAGGCTATATCATCATAAGTAGTCAAGGTATTTTATTGTCGGTGTAATACATTATATTGTTTGTGTTTTGTTTGTAAACATGGCAATTGACCCAGATGCCATTTTATAAAAAATATTAATAAGAGTAATAGCCCTCCATTTTTTAGAAAGTGTCTTGGTTTGTTTTCATTGTGGATACGTCTAATAATTAGCATATGCATAATTAAGGCTTCGAAATAAAAACAATCCTATTCTTTTCAAAAAGAGGTTTAAAAAAAATGTCATTCCATTCAAAACGTTTATGTAGAAGAGAGTTGTAAAATTTCCACAACAGCAACTACTAGTATTGTTCATTTTAAAAAATAACGAATTTCCTGCACCTAGAATGATAAAGACTAAAACTAATACACAAATTAAAATGTAATATATTTATTAAAAAGATTTATACATATTTATATATATATATATAAAATAATGTTCATATTATTATTAACTCTAGCAATATGCAATATTGAATTATTCAATGCGAACTAGTATTGCATTATTAAATTTGACAGTTGTTATCTACTAAAGTCGTAATTCTTTAACTGGAATTACAATTAACACACATTATATATCTTATTTTAAAAAGCTAATTAATTAATATCCTTACTATTTCATATCTGTCTTGTTTATACATATTCTTATCATGACTGCTGATACTTGACATGTGCTGTTGAATTGTATATTGTTCAATAATGCTGTGTAATTTTATATAGTCGTATAGATAAACTGTAATATGGACATTATTATTGTACCACGAAATCCATTTAATGCTCATTTTCTTCTTTTGACGCAACTTTAGCTGTCTTTGTGACTCTTTTAGAAGTAACTGTTGGTTATGATAGTGTTTATATATATTCATATCAATATGTTGTTACGCGTAATAGCTTATTCATTTATCTCTTGAGTCATAACCACCATGTTTATTCTATGTGTTTTTTACGAAGTTCTTTTCATAAAGCCTTTTCCTTTTTTCACTTTTCTAACTGTTACACATTAATTCTGTTTTTCTCTACATGGACCCGATAAGTTGACCATATTGAGTCCCCCAGAGCTGCCATGAACATTCTCTTCTAGTCTTTGTTTGGCATGATAACTGCTTACATGTTCATTTTGTTTCTGCTTTGTAAATCACGAGCAAAAGCTCGAGCAATAGTAGATGTCATGTCCACATAACGCATTGATTGCTTCTTACAGCTAGCAATCACTTTGTTTTACCTCTTCGCTATCTTTAATATTCCCGTGTGTGAAACATCTTTGGCTGTTAATATTGAAGCCACGCCCGAAAGTCATCTGACAATACAGACTCATGTACGTATCAGTCCAACCATTCACAAATTAATGACAAATATCATGTTCTTCTTTCGATTGATTACAACAGTCTTTGTGTCAACACTTGGCCTAAAGCTAAACTGTCTTCTTCTGAGCATATCAGGTGATATCCACCCTAACCCCGGACCATTAGCTAGTGATTCAAAATCATCACTAGAATCCCGTACTGACTCATCGCTAGATATGTCTTATTTTCTCAACTCTTCTCGGAATCACTCCAAATTATGCAGCCGCCGTTTTAGAAAGCGATATAGACAAAATTGTAAGATGGGCCGATCCATGACTAGTAAAATGTAATCCATTGAAGTTGGAATCAATTGTTATATCGCTTAAGAGGGACAAACCGTATAATGTGTCTATTCATGTGTGCGATACACACATTTAGACGTTATTCTGTCAAATGATGGAGCTGGCATGAACAAATTGAGGGTATTAAATGAAAGGCCCGGTCATGCGTCAATATTTTAAAAAAGCTTCATTTTCGCTTTGATCGAAGATCTCAGGAAATCATTTACTTCATGTTTATTCGACCGATTTTAGAATATGCCGATGTTGTATGGAATAATTGTTCGATGTATGAAAAAAATGAGTAAGACAAAATTCAAACTGAAGCTGTCCGCATTGTTTCCGGCTGTACCAGACGTGTGTCCTTAAGGTTATTTTTTTACGAAGTTTGCTGGGAAACTCTTGGCACAAGAAGGTCCAATATAAAAATGTGAAACTCCAATTACTCCGGCAGTATTGAATTCCTATTATACACACGTTCGTGGTCCTTTATTTATGGCAAGTGACCAATTGACAAAACAGTACAGTACGGCGCAATACGAAACAACATACACACATAGTAGAATGAAGCCGGGGTCACCGCCTTGAAATGGTCAATGCTAAGCACTGGGGGTTGAAACCGGTTTAAGAGCGCTCAACTTCACACTTGGCCCAGCAATATTCATGATACATGTAAGTGTAAATAAAATTTAACCTCAAAGCTTTGCAACTCAAATTAAACAGAAATAAAAGGAAATTAACACGCATTCAAGTTAATTACCATTTAATTACTCAATGGTAGGAAGGACACCAGAGCAACAGAGTTACAACTTTTTGAGTCATGATAAAATGAAATGTTCATGGTGAAAACAAACGCGTTAACACATGCTAATAATGTTTAAAACACTACTGTACAACAGTCTATATGCATCTTTTGAAACTTTCCAATAATGTCTCGTTAACATAGTTCTGCACTGAAGTCGATTTAGCATGTTTTATCATCTATAACTCTACTGCATTACTAAACTGTAAAAACCTAAATGATTTAATCTCATAAAAGTGTTTAACGTACTACTACTGTCAGTTTATTGCCGGTTGGTATCTTTAACAATGTTACTCCTAGAATGAGTTTCCAATAGCAAGAATTAAAATGATTGCCGCCTCAGTCCATGGGTTTGCAATGACACGATATGACTTGCTTGTGTGCAACCATTCATGCCCTAAGTCCTCATAGCACACTCTGATTACATCGTTTCCGTCGCTATCTTGTATTCGTCGAAATTTACCATTCCCGAGAGTTTTATTTACACTAGTCACATACACTTGATATTGGTAGTCATCATATTCGTGGTCAAAAAGATCTATCTGTTTG
The DNA here is from genome assembly GCA_007657795.1 of Dreissena rostriformis. NCBI lineage: Eukaryota > Metazoa > Mollusca > Bivalvia > Myida > Dreissenidae > Dreissena > Dreissena rostriformis. The sequence continues at coordinate 259,631 of VMBQ01000568.1, read as the reverse complement.
CAGAAATATGACTTAGTTAAGATAAGAGATGGTGATTGTTTAGCTCTTATATAAGACAACAGAATCAGCATTTCAACATCCGGGACGTTTTCTTTTTCAACATGGTACACGGAGAAAAAGGTCCTGTTTTCGTACTGACCTCTGATTGTGATAAAGTCATTTAATGAGGGTTTGAAGCGTATTGATACATTTCCGTAATTAAACTGCCAGATATTGTCGAGAGCCTGTTGTATCGTTAGCAGCACCGGTTCAATGGTCTGTCCGTCACTGTTCTTGTACAAACGTGCAACAAAATATTTAATACCAAATGAGCTGACACTGTTCACGACTTTAAAGAACTCCAGTTCCCATTCGTCCAGTCCATGTCCCTTGAGATTCCGTTCCGTTACATCAGCTAATGAGTCAAAAACATCGTAAGAAATTCCGTGGTCAAATGTTTCAAGTTTAATTACAACTGAAAAAGTATCTCCAATGAAAATGGAAGGTAGGTCACATTTTTTGTTCCATCTAAGATGTCCTTCGGGGCACAATAATCTGCGACAGTCACCCTGAAAGAATTCGTCGTGTATCATGAAAATATAATTTGCCTATTTAATGCTAACAGACGTATACCGCCATTTACGGCCTAAAGGAAATACGTGACATCTCTAAATCGCTATGATATTAAGACATTGTGTTGTTGATGTTTTTCTTAAACTCAAAGCCTCTATAACGCTCAAAATCAACGAATATTTCGTAAAATGTTTCATCGAATAACGTTACCCCATAAATAATAATAAAATAAAATAATAAATGAATAAAGTCACACACACTACTTTTGATTTCTGGAATAATTTGATTTAATTAGATTTATAAGACATGTGATCACTATAATAATCAAATATTGTTCGCATATATACAATTGCATATTAGATCACTCTAAACAAACAATACAATGATCGCAGTGTGATTTTAGGTTAAAACCACTATTTTGTACAGTTTATGTAGGTTAAAAACCACTACATTTTAACTATTTTAGTTGTTTTAGTCCATTTTTCAGGTTTTAGTTCATCAAATTGTTACTCTTCTGAAATAATTTTCAACATATTAGTCTAACTATTTATTAAAAACACACAAAAGGGTCTCCTGATTTAATTCAAACATGAACATTTTTTAATGACGACTTTTAGTGAGATTTCTGGAACAATAAACGAAATCAAACACAAAACTGCTGATTTCTGGAATAATTTGATATAGTTAGATTTATAAGACATGTGATCACGATAATAATAAACACTGTTCGTCTTTGTACATTTGCGTATAACATAGCTCATATCAAAACATTTCAATGGGTACAGTGTACTTCTAGGTTCAAAACCACTATTTTTTTTTTACATATTCTTGCTTTTTGCGTCATTTCACTTGATTTATTTCTGCGGTTTTCATACAACCATTGCAAATTTCGATATCTATCTGCTAACATTTAAAGTCTATGTTGGAATGAAACAAAGAGGCAATATGTGTGTTTTAAAACACTAATTAGACAAATATGTTGTAAATTGTTAACTTGGTAAAAAGAATTATCAGAATCAAAGTTTGAAAAATGGGCAAATTCTGCAAAAAAAATGCGAAATATGGTGGTTTTTAACTTTTTTTTAAATACATGTATTTTTTTGATTTTTTTTACTGAATATCAGAAGGTTTCTGATACCTATTAAATACCCCAAAACTGAAACCCTAGGTTAATTCCCATGACTGAAAATGCCTTTTTATTTAACAATTCCAGAAATCAGCAGGAAAACTTTCGATTTTGAGTGATTTTACCCCAAAAAATCATAGATATGCACGGCTGTGACACTTAAGACATGGATACCATATGCAATTGTATTTATGCGAACAATATTTGATTAGTATAATGATTACATGTCTTATAAATCTAATTAAATCAAATTATTCCAGAAATCAGCAGTTTTGGGTGTGATTTTATTCATTTCCCCCAAAATCACTAATAGATGTTGATCATAAAAAATCATTGTTGGAATGAAACAAGGAGACCCTATGTGTGATTTTAAAACACTAATTAGGCAAATATGTTGAAAATTGTTTACTTGGTAAAATAAACTCGGAGAACTAAAAATTGAAAAATGGGCAAACTCGGCTAAAAAAAATGAGAAATTTGGTGGTTTTTAACCTTATTTTAAAAAATACCTGGCAAATTAAAAACAATTCACTGAATTATCGGAAAGGTTTCTTATACCTATTTTAAAACCCCAAAACGGAAACCCTGGGTTAATTCGCATGGCTGAAAAGGTGTATTAATTTAACTATTACAGAAATCAGCAGAAAAACTTTGGATTTTGAGTGATTTTACCCAAAAAATCATAGATATGCAGGGCTGAGACACTTAAGAAATGGATTTTCTGGAAGGATATAAAATACCCTTTTCAAATATACAAAAAAAAAATCTTGACCTCAAAACTTGCAATAAACACTCATGGGCTCTCGGACTAAATCTATGTTACCAGACCACATCTAGCGTTGAAATTTGGCTCTGGCTATAAGGAAAACTTATTATTTATGGGGAAACTTTATTTAATGAAACATATGAGGAAATTTTCATTTATTTTGAGCGTTTTAGGGGCTTTAAGTTTGTATTTACAAAATCATATAGCCATCTTTAAAAAAGAAATTATAATATGCTTGATCTTGATCATATAAAAAGAACTATTGACAATGCTTTGATTACGTAAAACGTACACATATCATATTACACATATTTAAAGTTTTTAATCAGTTTAAATACTGGGCTGTGTATTAATATAATTTAGCAATACAACAGACACTGTCTCCAGATGAGAGAGCCTTGTCTCTTCAATATCTCGCTATTAGTTGCGTATTTGCAACAGAAAAAAACACACAATATTATTAGATTCGGATATAATGTTGTAACGTCTCCGGGCTGAACATGTTTAAAGGCATTTCCAAAATAATGCTAAATGATATGACTTTATTTCTTTATTTCTTTAAAAAAAAGCATTACATGTAAAAGTTCTTCATGAGCTTTTATCAAGCATGGTCATTTCATAGAGTCGCCAAAACTGAAGTTTTCTGAAAGTTTTTAAACTAAGAGTCAAATATTGTTTTATTCAAAATGCGCAAGACCAATTAAATTAATCTCACATGCAAAATACATATAACATATTTTAAACACTGTATATTCCAGTCGCATCTTGACAATATCAAATTTAAAAAAACAACACCACAACAGCATTTGGCAGCATATGTGTCTCATCGCAGATTAGCAATTGAACGAGCTAGATGGAAAAAAAACGTATAAAATAACAGGAGCAAAACAAAACCTAATTTAAGACAAAAGAAGATGAGTTTCATTTTGAGCTCGAATGTCCACTTGAAATATACATATATACGCATAATTTTGGAATTGACCTAATATTCTTACATGTATCTAACTTTTAAAAATCGGAAATGAACGTTTATCAGTGTAACTCTTGGGGGTTTTCATCAGTACAACTTGCTACCATTCTTAACAATCCGTGTCAACTGCATGACTCCTCCATGAAGATTGCAACACGTATGTGTGTTCTAAATCAATATTTTACTAACTTATCTCCCAACAATCGTTAACGGTTTACTATTTGCAAAAATTCATTATGTTGTTAACGTCTATTTCATATAAAAAATGAATACCGATTCGATAATATTGTTTTAAGCATCACATTAAAAAAAACTCCGAAAACAAGTTGTAACAAGTATATATTGTCTAGGAAATGTTTGCACAAACTGGAACAGCTATTAACGCAAACGGTTGAACAACGAATTTGCTTTTCATAGTACGTTTTCTATGCTTGTATTCCATATTAAAAGAAAGCTTCGTAAAATCAAAAATATGGATAATTATCCATGTAATTTGAAGCTAGATCGTATAGATGTAAGCTCTTTTATTATTGGCTTCTTTTCGATTAATTAAATTAATACAACATAATGGCCTTTTATAAATAAATTTGAAAAAGTTTGAAAGACACATCAAGTTTAAAATGTGTATCTGTTACCTTTCTGTTCCTGTGGCATACAATTTCCCCTGCGCTCTGTTGTGTCACTGAATGATCTGCATCATATGATCCAAGAACTAACATGAGATTTCCAGGTTTAACGCGGGTGTTATCGTCATAATTATTAGATTTGCATACGTCATTTATTGTGGCTGTTGCGTAGGGTTTGCTACATAAAAAGCAATACACGTTTCGGAAAACAATGTTTGACTGGAAAGAAAAATGGGCGAATGTTGCATTAAAATGATGACAATGTGCTTCAAGGTTCAGAAATGTATCCATTCCCAATGAAGGATCTCGATAGGTACATTCAGGAATTACTTTCAAACTGCAAAATTCTGATGACAAATCAATCTCTTTAGGTGCCCGAAACATAAGAGTGCATATACTTGTTTGACCTAAAAGAAGTTTCTCAGTTTCAAATGTAAATGATCCCAGACTCGGTTCTCCATCCTCAAGTGGTGGACAAATAACCTCTAGTGTCCATGGAACCACGGGATTATCATTATGACAGCGTGCACACCACTGGTTATAATAAATGAAGCCCGTGTTGATAGAAACGTGGGGAAATAAGATACCCCATGCAGCTGCCTTTATGCTACGACACGTATCCTTGGCTCCTGGACATTTGTCTATCATAAAATATCTCCCGATTTGTATCCTTGAACGATTTATCATGTGTACAGGCTTAACACATGAGGTCTCTCCCTTCTCTTCTATTCTGTAACGATCGTCCTCGTGGAAACAGCAGTTTCTTCGGCGACCACATTCAGAATCGCATGAACATGATCGGCAACAGGTTTCATAGCCCGAGCTTATGTTGATCGACCTCGGTTTATCGCCACAGAATGAACTGTTTGGGCATACGTCAGCAAGACTTTCGGGTAGGTCGTAAGCTCCAGTGACCCCAAGGCAATATATGATATGCAACAAAGCTTGAAGTCGTTGTCGCGACATGCCTTTGGTTTATTATCAGAATTCTGAAAAAATAATGCAGTGTTACATTATGTTATTGCATGAACAAAACAAAAGTATTGATCAAACAATATGGTATCAAAAACTTTGCGTAAAGACACAATAGTTGTTGAACATCTTTAAATGTCAATATTGGTTAGCGAATATTTCTCGGACAGCAGTATTTTACCGGGCATTCTATTTATTTCGTGTATTGTTACCCTTAAACACAATTTGCTTCGTCGCATACTTGCAGATGCTTGTTTTTTTTAATTTGAAAGCAACAACTCATTTAAAGGCAATTATTATGATTAATTGCCATGTTTACTAATTTCGTCGCAGTGAAATGTGACTTCCGCGCGGGGATATAAATAACACGCGCATGCTCAAAGAAGTCACTTAAAATGGTCTGACCTGTGTTCTTAAGATTTTCGTTCGTCTGCTACAACACAGATCTCAATTGTTTTTATAGCAATCTCATATTTAAACGCAATCTCTTGCACGACGGTTACATTACATTCACCTCTGTGATGGGCTCAGAACGGACTATTTTTATGAGAGCGTCTCATTCATGTCATGATCATTCCATGCGTTCATCATGCACGACTGTTACATTACATTCACTGCTTTCAAGAAAACCATCTATCCATCTATCTATCTATCTATACTGTCTAACTCCCCTTGCTTTGTTTGATAAATACAACAGAACTGACCGTCTCCTCTCTGTAAATACAAGTTTGCCGTCGATGCAATGCATAACGTCACTCTATTTGTTCATTTGTTTACATCTGGTAAGTGCGCGGAATGATTCCATCTGCGTAAATGGGCAATAAAATAGTTCAAAAGAATTGCATTAAAACTACCATGTTTTTGCACGATGTATCGTATATTTAAAATACCTATTTCATTATTTAACGCCCCTTCTCCTAAAAATCCAATCAAATATACTTTGAATGCGTTTGTTCGGTTTTGACAAGATTCATGCCAAGATTCTTGGCAAGATGGCTGCTGAGCCCAACGCAGAGGTGTATGTGAGAGCATGGAACGCCACCTCTGCGTGGAGAATGATTTAAACGGAAACTGATGTGGTAAACACGCACAAATTATTTGAATTGTGGATTTTGTACATGCTAATCTCGACAAACTTTGTCGTATACAGATATCGGCATGTTAATTAAAGGGAAACAAATTCACCTTATGTTCATGGCTGTGTTTTCACTACCGAATTTAAAATAACATACCGTTTATTAATGTATAAATAAAAAAATGCAAAGAGCGTCATCAATTTTCAAGCAGACATTGAACAATGATATTTTGGTATATATAGCTATTGGAAACAAACTGTAACTCTGTTCATACACACAGAAGATAATACTGCACCCAAAAATAAAAAAATAACAAAAAAGTATATTCATGTCATTATAAAGTTTCAGATAAGAAAAGTATCATTTTAACTCCAATTTTATCCATTTACTCCAATTATATAAATATCCAGAAATTACTCCTGTACAGTGGGAAATCACCTCCCTTAACTGACCCTAAATACGGGCCTTGTGCATACGCATGCGCACATCAAACAACTGTTCTTTAAATTCACTAACAGACCATCATGCCACACGCGGCCGAAATCTGTTTTTAAGTCGATGAAGTTGCGGAAGAGCTCACGTTGGTTTTGAAGATGTTTCTCAATGGTGACTCTGCAGTTGAAGTACAGTTAAATGTGTTCCGCCCAGCTCTTATTCCAGCCTGCTCGTTTTCCAGTAGTTCCTCGGCTTAACTTGTGCATTGGTTGAGCATGATGCGTAGCATGATTTTGCTGTGATGGCTGACGGTGCGGTTATTCTCGCACAGCATGAGGTTGCCCTTTTTCGGTATGGTATGAACAGAGACAGAGTCCACTCTTTGGGCCACTTCTTTGCCACCCAGATATTCTGGCATAGTGCCGCCGACATTGCTGCAGTCGTTGCCTCTCCACCATTTCTAATCAGCTAGAAACCCCCCGAAGATTTCCCTGCCTTCTCCACCTCTGCCTTTAGTATGGACGGACTTTCGTCGTCCGCTGCTGATCTAGGATCGTTCAGAAGGAGAAGGGGTTTTGATCGAAGCGGGTAATTATAGAGGTCGCTGGAGTTTTCAGTCCACCCGTTGAGGACTTTGGCAATCTGTTCAGGAGGTTCCGTCAGCTACAGCTTAAACACTTGCCTTTTGCGGATTGTTCTTCGTGAGGGTCTTTAGGGTGGTACCGGCTTTCTTACTGCTGCCTGTGGTCATGCCTTTGTCGATGTTGATACATTTATCTTGAATCCTGTTCTCCTTGGCCTTTTGTAGTTTCTTCCTCACTTCACTGTACGCTCTCTGGTATTGTGTCCTAGAGTCCTGCGTGGTGTACTTCTCATGCCTTAACTTTAGCTTGATGGTGGAAACGCCAGGAAACGTTCTTGTGTTCGCCTTTTCATTTCCGGACTTTAACCGTTGCGGCGCCTGTATGAAATCGATCTGGTTGTTAACTTGCCCTTTAGTCAAATGCAGCAAATACCAGATTATAGCAATGTGCTTATTTACATACAAATATGTGCACACATGACCTTGCATATAACTGTTAAAACTATATCAATTAAAAGCACAGTTAGAAATTATCATCCCCGCAGTAAGAAATAAGAAAAATAGTTTGCCCAATACAAATTTATAAATAGTTTTGAGTTAATCCTTGATAAATTAAGTTACTAACTGTATTCTTTTTAAAACATTGTTGTATCACTCAAATTGTTATACAAGTAGTAATAACATGGAAAAAAATATAACATGCAAATAATTTAATGTTGCTTTTGATGAAAACATACTGATATTGTAAAAATGTGTATAAAACAACCTAACAACAAAGGCTTAGACATAAACAGTTTATTAACGATAAGTTAATTATCACAGAATTCTCTTTCAATAGAGGACTTGCCATAAATAAAGGACCACGAAGGTGAGTATGATAGAAATGCAATACTGCTGCAGCTTCTGGAGTTTCACTTCTTTATGATAATAAATAATCATTGTTATAATATAATCGAAGTAATGATTCATCTGCAACGGCATGGGGAAAACATTATTTTAGCACGTGTTCCTTTAGTTATGACAAGAAACCAAGCGAAGCGTAATACGCGCAGGGGACACAACACCACAATACGTGACAAACGAACACTCGTGATTACAAATACGCTTACCGCCTTGGAATAATCAATGCAAAGCATAGAGGTTTACATCATTTTAAAGGGGCTCCAAACCTCAAACTTTGTCCAGAATGTTTTTCTTTCAGGACATTTATTCATGAAAATAAACGAATATCTAATTACACAATTCATTAATAAAATAAAGTAACATAATTTAAAAAAAAACAACATATAAACAGTTAAACGAAGATAAAGTCTGAAGAAGAGTAAATTTTGACTGTTTCTAATTCCCCACAGTAAAGACATTGAAGGCGTCTTAAAATTAGCCAAGTAAACACATTTCAATACGCGCGAATAATTGAATGAATAAGTTCACATTTACATTGTCTAACCGTAGTATTATGAATCAGATTATTAATATGTACATTGTTTAGCATTGTCCAACTTATGTATTTTTAAGACTCCCTGCCAATAAGCAAGTATGAATGTTTTGTTTTCNTTAAAGTAACAATAAAGGTGACAAATCCAATTATTATGCATATAAACTGGTCTAATTTTTACCGGATTTCAGTTACTCTTGCATAAAAAATGATAAAAACACAGCTTAGGTGCAACGTTGTCAAGAATTATGGAAGATATGCCCGTTTCATAATTTGAAGAAATGTTTACATTTTGCAATTTCCGTACATTTTCGCTATCTCCGATGTTCCTCGGCTTCTTTCGTAGAGTACGCATATATTGATGACGTAGTACAAACAACACAATATTCTCGTAAACAAAGAAAGACAACATGTATGTTATGTTATGTTCGATATAGATTAACGCTTCACTGACCACAGTGATTCGCTGAACAAAGTGTGATTATATAAAATCTACTGTGTCACGATAGAGATTAACGCTTCACTGACCACAGTATTTCGCTGAACGAAGTGTGATTATATAAAAGCTACTGTGTCACATTAGGCATAATTAATATTAAGAACGCTTTATTTTAAAGAAAGTATGACTAAACAAATACAGTTCAAGCACAATATTTACTCATGTAGTGTTTTTGTATACTGTATACAACTCACCCTGATTTAGATATGTTTTAAACCACCTAGAACAAGCAATTAATATGCATCTTGTTGTTTGCTACATAGGTACAAATGTACTCTATACACAATTTGTACTTACGTTCACACTATGGTAATCTTGAAAAAATGTATATATATATATAGGTGTGTAAATCGAAGTACAGCTTGATGTTTTTAATATTTGTTATTTGCACTCCCATTGAAGAGTTTGTCTGTTACTGTCAGCCTTTGTCATTCTTGTTGGAGGTGTATGTCGAACATAGATGTATTAGCGACCGTGTGTGTATGCTTGCAGGCGAGTGTACATCTTCTTTTTGAACTCGACGCCATTTTTGTTTTGAATGTCTAGCCTTTCACCCTTGACCTGTCTTGTGCCGACCTATCAAAATTTGTTATCGGAAAACCGGCTCGGAATCGCTCGGCATGATCAAGTAAACACTGTGGACACTGTATTTTGAGCTCAAAACAAGTTGTATTGGTCATTTTTTTATGGTAATGTCCAATAGCATATATATATATGCATATATATATATTGTTTTTTGATAACCTTTATAAATAAAATATGAAAAAAAAAATCGGTAAATAATTACGGATCGTCACCTTTATTGTTACTTTAACAGTGATCGATAAATGGCATTTGTCGTATAGAATGTCAGTGCTCGATGGTTTCGCTGATCATTAATAATTGCTAAATGACTTTTTCTTTTTTTTTCAATGAATTTTGCTTCATTATTATTGTTTCTTTCGCGCGATTTGCGAAAGGCTTTCGGTTAATTTTTTAATGGGAAATCACCATACGAGGAACACACGTTTCATGTTAGTGCATGATAGATAGATCAGAAATGTTCTTAAGATGCACGTTTGGTCAAATATAGGTTGGTAATTTAAATACCTATCTTTTGCGAGTTTGAAAGGCATTCAAACGACACAACGACAGAACGAAACACACATATAACGAAAGGACAATCTGGAAATATATGGTTCTTTCGTGCTGGATAGATAATAATTAATATTATAGACTCTATTATAAGAGTGTAAATAAATACAACAATGGGTAATTCAAATTATCAATCCGGGATTTAAGAAGTAATGGTACGATTTTTATAATTATTCTAAACTGGTCATATCTTTTTGACTTCTTGGATAATTCCGATACTGTTTCTTGAGTTTCATTTCACGTTTACAGATTTATCGAGTGTATGTTTATTTTTATGACTGAATAAATATTTGAATTGCCTGCAGTAACAATTTTCGTGACTTGTATAAATAAATTATAAATATTATGGTACTTAAATAAGTGTTATTACTGCAAAACATAAATGATTGCATGTTATGTAGTTAACATTGACTCTGTTGACATTTATAAAAATTAATAAAATCAAAATTAATGTAACAAACAAAAAAGCACATATTATAAGAATAACTAACCATTATTGTTTACCTTTACTATTTAACTCAAATCAAACATAAAAACTTTACCAGTCGGTGACGTTTGTGTAACATGCAGTCTTTTGTATTTTATGTATTGTACACCAACAACGTCTTTTATAAAACAAATAGCAATATATTAAGTATAATATATAGCTAATTAGACTTGCAAAATATATTCAATTTTCAAAAAGTAAATCTATGACAATAATAAGTTACCGTAGAATCGTAAATTTACATCAAATTAATAAAATCAAAATTAATGCAACAAACAAAATAGCACATTTTATAAGAATAACATTGAAGTATTGTTTACCTTTCCTTTTTAACTCCAATCGAACATAAAACCTTTAACAGTCGGTGACGTTTGTGTAACATGCAGTTGTTGTTGTTTTTTTTTTGTAGTGTACACCAACAACGTCTTTTATAGAACAAAAAGCAATATATTAAGTATACTATAAAGCTAATTAGACTTACAAAATAGATAAATTTTCCAAGAGTACATCTATAACAGTAATTAGTAACACAATATACCGGAGATAGTAAGATTTAATGCGAATTGCGTTTTTCTGTTTGAGCACATTTCCTGGAAACCTAATCACTATTTAGTATAATTAAATGCCACAATAAGTTTTCATAGAATCGTTAATTTACATCATTCCTTAAATAACATGTATAGGTTTTTCTAGTATATTTATCGTCATCATTTTTCAATATATACCTAATGATGACGGGCTGCGCTGTGTGTACGTTTTTATTTGTATCTTTAAAAAAAAAGAATATATTTCTTGGAATATGAAAGCCAAACTGTGCCATTGTTCGACTACGAATACACAATTCCTTAAACATATCCGTCAGCTCTTTACCCAGAATATGTTGTTGGTTCGTGTTCATTTTAGCGTATGATTTACGGTTTTCTTTTAATTAAATATATTAAACAATGTTTTTTTCTGTCGAGTATGTTATTCTTTAAATATAGGGTTAACATAGTCGTGGTTTAATACCGACTCATTTGAATATGCTAATTTATTTCATTCAATGATTAACCCTTCAGGTTCACAATGGCCTTTAATTGAACCTCGCTCTGTGAAAATGGGGTTTAATGCATGTGCGTTCGCTGTCGTTCCATATTTGCATGTGCAGTCCACAGAGGCTAATCAGGGACGACACTTTCCGCATAAACTGGATTTTTGCTAAAAAAAGAGACTTTCTTGAAACGAAATACAATAAAAGCGGAAAATTTCGTCCCTGATTAGCCTGTGTGGAGTGCACAAAATTATTTGGGACGACACTATACACACATGTATTAAACCCCTTTTTACAGAGTGTGGTCCAATTATAATATTGCAGGTTTTACGATTCAAGCGGTCCGCGTTTCGCGCTAAAATAATGAAGGTATTTGAACTTCAATACCAGCATGGAAGGTAAACATTCTCTGTACATTCCTTCAGCACGATGGTTATATGTTGACTCCTTAATTATTATTATTTTTATATTTATAATATTTATTATTAATTNTATATATATATATATATATATATATATATATATATATATATATATATATATATATATATATAATGTAGTTTTGGAATTTTATTTCTTATTTATTGTTATAAATATGTATAATGGTTTTTGTTCATTATTTTAGACCATCTATCTGATATCAAGTACAATAATACACGAACACATTATGAATAAAGACCAATCCTCACGAAATAGAGCCTCTGACATAAGGTTAGTGCGTATGAAAGTCCATCGCATGTTACAGCGGTCAACGTTTACAACTTTGCGCCTAGACAAGCATTAATTGAAATACACGCAGGAAAGCCGTTAATCAGCTAGTTAATTAGAAAATGGAGTAATACACGTGTGTAATGTATTATTGAAGATGTTAAGGCTATTAAACTCTTCTTTGGTAATATGAATCATGTAAATAAAATGTCTGCAGATAATTTTTGTGTAGTCCACTGTATATTGTTATATCGAGATTTCCGACTCAAATTGCCCTTGTATTTCACATGAATACCAGTACTACAATATAAGTTCCCATGGCATTAAATAATAGTAGAAGTGCTTATGTGAATACCTTGGCTTTCTGTACCGACTTTCTTCCTGTCAAACGCCTGCCTCGAGTGATGACAGCATGCCTTGTACACGACTCTACAATTACACAGAATTTATCGTTTAACGTCATGCATTACTGTAAACACTCCAATGAAAGATAAATCATAAAAGATTATGTCTGAAATTACCTCTTTAATTTTTAAAATGCCAATTCAATAATGTATTCTAAATAACTCGTTAGTGAATGCACTAACAACACACTGCCCAAAAATATAATCTTTAGATACTAAGGAAAAAGACATTGCAGATTGGAATTCGTTGTTTGCGTTATGATACATACAAGTCAAACATTTCACAACAGTGTAAAGAAAAAGTAATTTTGGATTTTGCATTGATTTATTGTGTATTTATTTGTTTTGCTTATCCGATAAATATATGCCTTACATTAATATTCATTCCACATAGCATAATTAACATGGGTTTTTATTGTGTTGTTCTAGACTGATTGTATTTCGTGATATATTGCAATTTACTCGCATATTTCAGCGTGATTGATTAAAGATCTTCAGTTTAAAAAAAAATGAAGTTTAAGGTGTTACATTGGATAGTATATTAATTACATCTTTTCAGTTTGTACCGGCTAAAAGTGTAGTTTTAGATATTCCAAGTCCAAATTTGTTCGGTTTTTAACTGTTCATAATACATGTACCTCCTTCATCGACTATAACTTACTGACACTCTATGCGCTTAGTTTAGGTAGCATATAATATCGAAGATGGCACAATTTGGCAAATAAAATCTGCCCTGGATACCAGTCTCTTAATATCACCATTTGGGATCAATTTCCAAGAAATTTTTGTCATTTTCACAAACTACTTAATTTTCTGCGACTTTCAATTTAATATGTATTGTAATAATCGAACATGCTTTTAAAGTACGCCGATATTTTATTTTGAAACTTTAAGGATTGTAGTTAATTCTTAAGTCTTTTAAACCAATTATGTAAATATGTTTTAAAACAAAAAACAAGCCAGTTTATGTCATTAAAGTCAATGTTATGATATTTGTGAAGGTTTAAATATTGCTTACAATTGAATAAATCAGCAAACATGTTGATGTTATCATTGTTCAAATTTCTTTTCAAAACATACTGCGTTACATGAAAATAAATCTAATGTATCATTGGGAAGTCTCGTATTTTAACATTGATCATCAGCTGATGTCTGTAAAACAAAAATATTTTATTTTATAAACAAATCCTTTATCTTGTGCAAATCTGTTTTAAGATGCAAATGGATTTCAATTCCTGCCTTCAAATTTTATCACATTCGATCGACAATAATCGTTGAGGCGGAAATGATTTGATTTTTAGGGATGTGTGCGTTATGATGATAAACATGATGCTACAGTTGAATATTGTCCTAATTTCAAAATGAAATGCATGTTATGTTAACGATGAACATGTAGTAGACATGTCACGCCTTATTGGTTTCCTTAAATTATACTTATACATGAATTATTGCAAAACTGCTGGGCATGTAATGTTTGTATTTCTACGTAGTAATGACTGCTTCTATTTGAGATCCCGGTTATAAATGCTTCTATGATTGTACATGAAAATCCCCATGTTTACGTGCATTTTTTTTTTGTATCGGTTATTAACTAAGAAATTGTTAAAACAAGGTTTTTTGTATCATAACCTTCGGCGTAAATTCGCTAAATTTCACTCTTAATTTAGTGATTTAATTTCAAAATATAATGTTTCTTTAAAATGGCATTTAACTAATGGAATTTCACAACCATCATTTTATGGAGATGTTTGAAGCGTGTTCGCAAATGTAAATATCTTAAAGCAAATGCTAGTAATACACTTTTTAATTTAATAAGCTCCTTTTTATCAAAGGGATATGATACTGATGTACATAAAAACACATGCTTGTTAGTTTTTGATTCACTATATCTTTCTTCTCTTAAAATTTGGGATAATTAATGTAATGACAATTTTATATGTTTGCTTCTATATTGTTCGATAAGCATAGCTGGTTTTATTAGTAAGTCTAGTATACAGTACAGTCGCTTTAATAATATTTAATTTCGTTGATAATTCGATTATTTAGTACAGTCCCTTTAATAATGCTTAATTTTGTTACTGGTGACGTCATCGTGTCTTCCCTCCTAAATACGTCATCGCTACGAACAACCGACACTGTTTTAGCTACATGATAGGTACATGTACTCCAGTTTATATCGGTCAACTTTATTCATAATTATTTTTTCTCTGATGGTAGTTTCTTGATCAATTTATTTTTAAGCTTCGTTTTATTTATTTTGAATTAGTCACATAAACAATCAAGTAGGTAATTTGGATCTTTTACACCCAATATTGCTGCTTCTTCCTGTAGGTGCGCGATGATGATCTGAAATATTAACTATATGATGCTATATTCTGAAATCTTTTTTTGTATAAAGAAGGGATGTAGTTGATGCGTGTTAGTAATTTCATTTCATCGTGCCTCAAAAAGTTGTAACTCTGTTGCTCTGGTCTCCTTTCAACCATTGAGTAATAAAATAGTAATTAAATTGAATGCGTTTTAATTCCCTTTTATTACTGTTTAATTTGAGTTGCAATGCTATGAGGTTAAATTTTATTTACACTTATATGTATCATGAATATTGCTGGGCCAAGTGTGAGGTTGAGCGCTCATTAACTGGTTTAAACCCCCAATGCTTAGCATTGACCGTTCCAAGGCGGTGACCCCAGCTTTATTCTACTATGTGTATATGTTGTTTCGTTTTGTGCCGTACTGTACCGTTTTGGCAATTGGGTCCTTGCCATAAATAAAGGACCACAGAGGTGTGTATGATAAAACTACAATACTGCTGAAGCTTCTGGAGTTTCACTTCTTCATATTCAGGAAAACGCAATACTCGTCTGAAATTACAGTCGTAAGTTAACTAATTAATCGGTAACAGAACAAATATAAAGTTACCCATGGAACACAATATCGACCATTTATCCCTACATGTCCTCGAAGCCCGATCGGAAGGATCGATATTATGTTTTAGTGCAATCGTGGCCAATAACGACGCAAATTAAGCAAATTACGTTAGTAGTCAATATGATACACAGTTATTTATCTAAAACATTATATTAGTCCAGTTATTCTTTTTATTTTATATGTTTTTGTTGTTGATATAAATCAATTTGTGATAGTCATACGTTCATTCTTTTCGCTTCACAACATAGCGTGGATTTATATTGTCGATAAGACAAAGAGCATATTTAATGAGAACATATTGATTGTCATATCATCACACTAAATAATATATTGTATTGTTGTATTGATGTTTCAGAAGATATCAACCACAACCATTTAATGCACCTCGTACTAAATCTAATAATTTTCAACGTTGGCATAACGCATGATTGATGAACATCTGAAGCAATATAAGCATGGATGTTTCGCTTTAAAAGGCCTATTGCACAGGTTGTTTATAATTATATACCTATCTCGATCCAGTTGATCATGCAAACGTATGCAGAACAAATTACGAAAAATATCACTTAAATCAATGGTTAAAATTGAAATTGTGAAAGTAATTGCACCAATATAACAAATAATAATAGTATAATTGTCCTTTTATGATAAAATAATTAAACAATTTTATAAACAAAATCTAGCATACACACTGGAAAATAAAACTACTGATACAATGTGCACATAATAACGAAAATTATAAACTATAACACTGTTTTATGTGTGCGTCTTTATAAAAAGGTATTCTTTACCGGATCGAATAGACAAAAGTCATAAACAATAATAAATTAGTCATATAAAATATACTGAATATCTAGCATATAAAGTATACCATATATCTTTAGTATTTGTTTAGATTTTGCTATTCTAAACCTAAACAATATATAGAATATGTGCGTGTGATCGGTGAATGGAGTCTGAACACATGATATAAACTGTCACTTTTAGCTGTATCAGTATAGTCTCTGTGGTACTTTTTCGGATAGTGTATTGACATTATTAATGTATTGATCTGAATTAAAAAGTTAACATGCATCTGTGGCAAGGGAATTGAGCATATATGTTTTAAAAAAATAGAAAGCTTTTACCATAGTTTCTCCAAACGTGTGCATGTATTCAGCAATGCTGTAGCTAAATACCTTGGTCATATTCTAATAACAATTACAGAAACTTAATATATGTTAAGCGAATTCGGTATTCACATTGTTTGGAATAATAAATATTGTCCCAAAGTTGTTATTAAAAAGGCGCTGTTAGACCAAGGCAGTTTTATAAATAGTCGGTATTCTTAAGTTCCAGAATATAGCAGTTAATATGGACCATAGCAGTATGTACCTTATTCAAATATTCTTCTACGGTATATGTCACAGCGTAGTTGTGTCTAAATATCATAGTCGACTGTGGAAACCAGAAACCAATTATTCAGACTGGAAATATATTGCATTTTGTTTCTCGTCAATACTATTTTGGCCGATTATTTTTTCCTATTATAGTATAAATAAAATACGAAATATGACAAATTAATTATGCTCATATACATGCATATATGGTCACTTGCACTTAAATGAAACATGTTCAGACCACCTTCATTACACATTTATTTTTATTATGAAGTGGAATGTAGAGTTATACTTACATTACACTTGAGTATACGCTGATCACTTCTGTACAGCCTTGTATGTTTCTAGCGTAATTCCCATTTCAATTAATTAACCTGCTAAAACCTTTAAGACTGATATATACGCTTATCATGATGACATTAGAGAAACAATTAGATTCCAATATTTGTTTTTAATACTAAATGTGTCGATTGGCGCCTTAAAAAGCATCCTGTCTTGGCAGCCATGTGATATTTCATTTTCCAATACGATTGCATTTTCGATACGGTTATGCTGTAGCGATGAGAGAGATATATCTGTGCATGATGTGGAGCGACTTATCAGAAGCAATTTAAACATAGACCAGAGAGCTAAAACCGCCATCGTCGCCAAAAAAATAGTTTGGAAAGATACATTGTTGCTTAAACAATTAGATCTTTATTTGTTGAGGAAATAGTTTGTTGAGGTGAAAATTATCATGATGGCTTTACCTTGTGGAAAGCGATATATAACGTTGGTTTGGTGCATTATGGAGTGTATATTCTTTTCTGATTTGTTAAATGGGTGGATAACACTACAAGATATTTTAACGCAAGAACACTATTTCGTAGAAAAGTGTAACTTTTCCGATCACTTGAAAAAACCCATATTCAGTGATACAACTGGTGTCGATATCGATGCAGGCTTGGATAATCCTTTCTTAATATTTCACAACGGAGTTCAGAAGAAATGTGTATATAAACGGGTATTGCAAGTGATGACCGTGGATGAATACAATCAGTACATGCAGAAATATCCTACGATCTCATCAGAGACCGAACAAGTAAAGACCAAAGTGCAAACACAAAATGAAACTAACTTGCCATCAGGAAGTGCCTGCCATGCGCAAAAGGACGCTTTGAATTTTGTTTTCTACTTAGTGGCGATTGCAAGAAATATCTTGATGCTGCCTCTTGGGATTTTCCTTGACATATACGGGACGAGTCGAACTCGCATTATAGCAATGTAGGTTGTAATTAAGGATCAGTAAGTTATGAAAATAGTTTTGTGGCAAATTCCGATGTTTCTGAATATTAATATGATAACTGTTTGAGATATTAAAAAAACTGTTGTTTTTTTTAAATGAAATATTATGACAATTTTGATATGGTAATATTACAATTTCTAAAACCTCATTTATGTTTCAATTCAACGATTAATGAACTCTTAACTCTAACTTGAAAAATCAAAACTCACGCAACTACACACGTTTATTTAAAATTTAATGTTCTATTGCCAAATGTCCGAAAAATAGCCAGAAACTGTAATATAACATTTCATTACGCAGCCTTATATTTAAAATGTTCTCTTAAGTACTCATTTCTGACGAAGATTTATGAATTATTATTACTTTGACAAATTCGTAAAACGTTCTGGCGAAATGGGTACGAGCGGAACTTTTAGTGTCCAAGACTGTATTCCAATTTTGTCACAACCGTCGAAGAATAATTATTTCACGGTTGGATGTTTTATTTTAGAATGTGTACACCTCATAATATTCCGACGTTATCATGGACATAAGCAGTTTATGATTATGATATTTAACTAATATGAAACGTTATTCTCCTTTTTTTATTAAATAAATATAATATACAAATAGCTATCATACATTATACTTAAATAGAATTTAAACAATGTAGTGTTAACACTGTTGATTAAATGGTCTATAAATAAACGCAATGTCATTTTTTAGATTCATTTACTAGAGAACCAATGTTTATAAATATTTCTATCTTCTATAGGAATATCAGATAATATTCGGTGATCCTCTTGTCAATATGTTTATAATTTTATTCGTGAACCCTAAATGTAGGAATCCTATTAATAATTAATTAATAAAACTTCATCAGAAGACTTATTTATGTTTACATCCGCTTGTCTTATATTTTAGGCAAGGGACTAATTGCCTATTCAATACAAGACTATCCATATAACACAAAATTAATATTACATAAATATTATATTTATGCTTGCGTTACAGCTTAGGAACAGTCGATGCAAACCAGTTTCTCGGCATACAAAACCTTAAACTTAGTTAATGATTTTTTATTGAAAGGAAACGTATAGAACTGACTGCATTGAACAACCGGCCCAAATACATGTCTTAAAAGACACACATACACCAAAAGAAACTAATTCTGTGTTAATCTCATAGGAAAGCAAAAATACCATTGGGCTTGAGCCGCTTGAAAGGTATGCAAAACATTACAATAAGCCTAGAACTTATCACAAAACACCCAAGTTTAAACAACATTAATCAAGTAGCATCGCCAATTAAATTAAAAGACAAATAAATAAGAATGCAGGTATTTCAATTCAATTGAATGGACATTCAATTATTCAATAGATTAAGTATCGCAAAATCAACAAATAACACAATTCTGAAGCTCATGTATTCATAATATTCAAATTAGAATATTAAATAGATTTTCTTCTTGCACGTTTGCTATGCTATGCCAAACGATTGGAGGTTTGCGTTTAGTCGGAATAAACTTCGAAATATTTGCAACGTTATAAACTGTTTTCGTTTTATTAAGGATCGATCACGTTCAAGTCCTATAAATTTAGGAACCACATTTCAAAAGCAATTATCCGATCTCATAAAATGAAAATTTGATCTGAGTAAATAGAGTTATACTCAATACCAATACGATGTTAGCAATGAAAAAGTCGATACAACTCAACTCATCATTATAATAGTGTTAAAAAAGGAATAATCAATAACAATCTCAAGTCTTTTCATTAAAATTCATCAATGATTTTAATATTTGCTTCAATTTTTTGCAGGTGCTGCATCGCTATCGGATCGCTAACGATGCTGTTTGCAAGTGAAGGTGTGTTTGAAATACTCAGCAAATATATCATATAGAAACGTTTTTTTACATTACCAGTAATGCGTGTCGGTGCATGCGGTTTATAATGCAAAATCAGTATACCAAATCAGCAAGATGTATTGGCAATAATTGATATTTTTGTACTTTGTCTCCTATGATTCACATTGACGTACCACATTAATCCAAACTTGGAAAACCGGCATCGAAGCCTAATTGACGTTGCAATTCTTTCAACTGTGTCTGTTTAAATGACAATCATTTAAAACGTATTAATGTATACGTTACGTAAGCGTTTTGAAGTATTTACGTGAAATAATTTCCAACTGTTGTAGTACCACATTTCTCATTATGTTGCCTTTCCATGTATAAACACAATCACCTGGCTTATATTCCCCGCCCTACTGATGCTGGGAATATCCGGTCTTCTGGTTCTATTCACGGACCTTCAAGTGTCAAATCTGTTTGGATCAAGAAGACTTACAACGATGTCCATCATCACGGGCGCATCTTTTTCGAGTGGCAGCGTCATTTTATTCATGAAGGTTTCAAATACCTAAATATGAGCCTCTCTCTGTGAAAACGGGTTGTAATGCATGCGCGTAAAGTGTCGTCGCAGATTAGCCTGTGTAGTCCGCACAGGCTAATCAGGGACGACACTTTCCGTCTTAACTGGATTTTCGTCTTCCTTGAAATGCAAAAATATACAATAACAACGGAAAATGTCGACCCTGATTAGCCTGTTAGAACTGCACAGGCTAATATTGGACGAATCTTTACGCACATGCATTAAACCCCCGTTTCAAAGAGCAAGCATCATATAGTTTTACAAGGGCAGTTTCATAATTCACAGCTGATCACATTACTTTAAACAATCGTGTAAAATCTATAATAGTTTATAAGATACCATTTATTTTAAACTGTCTACGGTGTTTTTCCCCAGACAGAATCTTTAACGCTGACTTAAGCAATGAGTGTGTCTATCAACCTTGAACTGCAAAAATCATGTTAACAAACACGTATTAATTCCAAAACAGGAACACTTTTCTCGGATTTCTTTTATAGTGAAGTGCATTGTATATTCATACGGTAAAATAGTATAACCAATAAACCTTTTTCCTTTTTCACCCTCTAACCATCAGGATTTTAATTGGCTTTATATTTTCAAAGATATCTAAAAAGCTACGAAGAAAATAATTATTCCAAATTTAGAAAACTCATGCGTTTAATGTTAGATATTTATTGTTTTTAGCTTACCCGACAGGCTGATGTCAGTCTGCATACGTCGTTTATGTTCATAAGTGTAGGGTTTGTCCCCGTACTTATATCGACCATCGTCATGCTTCCAAGATCGCGGATACCCTGGCCCCTTCCGGTCGGGTACGGAAATACCCGTGGCATGGAACTACAAGGCAAAGATTGGAAAAGACGAATCTCAGGTAAGTTTGGCACTGAACGCGATCGGTTATTGCGTTGGGCGTTAATGTATTTCTAGACTCTCTCCTGAAAACGTTAAATCTTTCATTAAGGAATGAGTGTGTCCTGGATCTATTCGCAGCGAACGTCATTTCATCATGCGGATATCCGGGATTAGATGTTATCCTTAGAAAATTGTTTGTGAGAAATATTCAGAAACAGTTATGCCAAGATATATCTCTATCGATGGTTAAAGACGTAAGGGTGCATTTGGATTAAATATATCGGAACGGAAGCTCTTAATCGACAGTTTTAAAATACATCTCTTTATTTCTTTGCCTATCTTCTGGGTATACTCATTAGACCAATGTCAGTAATATTATAAACAACGAACAATACTCCTAAAATCCGATAACATACATTGTGTTTAAAAAGATTAACACAAAGAACTAAATTATTTCTTAATTAATTTGTTGTGAGTATTAGATCAAGACACGTTTTAGCAAAGGTTTGTTGATCCACCCTTATATGTCTCTATGACAGTATTCAGTTGAACACCGTATCCGCCGTTCGCATGTTTTTATAGAAGAACAAATAACCAAATAAGATGAGAAGATGCTTATTATTAAATACCTATATTTGTACCTTCCGTATTAAGACGATCACAGAAAATAACATTCTTAGGGTATTATTCAGCCTGCGACAGCACACGAGCAATGTCTCGAAATATGACACTTACGGTAAATAGCATAGTGTTTATATCGTTATATTGACATAACTTGATGTTATCTTTACAGTTGGTTCAAAGAAACGATGTGATATGATGGCGGTGCTGCCAATAATGAAAACCAGACTGTACATGTGCATGGTAGTCTGGTTTTCGCTTATGAGTCTGAGGTTACTTGTTTTTGATCTCAACATAGAGCAAAACCTGTTGAACCTAGGCGTTTCGGACAGTGATGGTATATTTTAGTATATTTGTAGAGTAGCGATAGGTTTAACTATCTGCGTGTATGCTTTATGTATTATTGTGTTGTTTCTTGTGTTGTACTCATTTGTATTCTGCCAAAAATAAATAACTGGTGTTTCTAATAATACTTTCCTACTCTTGGTCCGACCACTACTTAATTTCGTCGGTATGTATTTATTAATGAATGTATTACATAACAATTGACTAAAAAATAATGTTCATCTAAATAATAATTCTCAGTTTAATTGGATTAAAATAATTATATGCACTAAATTGAAAAATCACTTGCTATTATAGGTTCATATAATTAAAACAAAAATATGCGCTTGTATATACGTTTCAGTTTCTCAGTACATGAGTGCCTATGCCATTTGCTCGCTGTTATGCCTACCTTTGTCACCTTGTGTAGGACTCATTATGGACTGGAACCGTGCATATGGTAATTAACTCCCTTAACAATACCATTACACGTACGCCATGGTAAAAAAGACGACTTACTGTTTTTGGTTCCAACGACGTAGATCTAATCCCAATAATTCTATTGATTTATTCGATCTTCAAAGCACCATTGACGAAATAACTCAATGTTGGATAGCCGTATTTACAACCAGTTGAATTCATCAAATGCTATGCAGTAAAATGACGTATTTTTCTGTACCGTAACTTGATTTGAAGAATGCGTGTTTTAATTTTAAGAGTGTTCTTCAGATATTTTCAACAGATGAAAAGAGAATGTTGATTAGCGTTTTAAGAGTGTTAACAATAAGATCAAACGCTATCCATTTAAGGAGTTTTTTTTTACATCTCATGATGAGATGACATATACATAGCCGATACAGGAATAATGGAACTCAACGAACGTTTGTTTGATTTTTTCTCTTTGAATGTGCTCCATTGCAGACGATCCACATCATATCGGCCAAATGCGAAATATTCTCTTTGCGACGTGGGTTAACTACGCTATATCTTTTCTGAGCAGCATTGCAGCTTTATTTCCGAACATCTACGTTCAAGTAATCTCCTATATCCTCGTAGCGGCCGAGAAAAGTTATTTTTATGCAACATTCCTTGCATTCGTCACACATGTGTAAGTTATAAAACGTAATCATTACCTAAAACGAAATGTAATGTGTTGTAACTCTTGTTAAATTTCGTTATGTGGTATGTCGAAAAATTAATTTAAAATTCGTGTCATTTCGCTGTTAACTTAATACTTATACACTTTTATTATACTGACTGTGGTATTGCGAATGATGGTGTGTTCTACCTTACTGAAGGCATTTTCCTGGCGAACACTTTGGAAAATTAGTCGGCGTGGCTCTTGCTGCTTCCGGTCTCTGTTTAGTGGCGCAATATCCACTGAAACTTCTGGTTTACCACGAACTGGCACATAATACGTTCTACGTAAGTGAACAAATAAATATTATACAATAGTGTGTGTATAATAATGTATGTTATACTATATGACAATAAAGAGTAAACATCGAACACATTGAAAAATACTAGATTTATCTTCAAGCTTTGTGTGCATAAATAATGTGCAACCCCATCAGCAAGATAAACCCAAATAACATGAAAGGATCTTTTATTCAGGCGAATCAATAAGTGGTGTTTTTTTTTAAGTCAACACATTATAAACTTAAAATGTATCGTACATTGATTGTAATGCATTGATTATTTAGTAACATCGAATGTTTTCGTCAATGTCTTATTATAACATGTATAAATGTATCCTTTAAATCTCGGGGGGGGGGTCGGCGTTATTTTGTTTGAAACAAATACATTTATAAAAGTTTTGCTTGCTATTGTGTATTAATATGTAAATTATTTTCAGGTGCACATTATTGGTCTCAGTATGCTTCTGGTTGCATCATGTCATCCCGTTTGCCTTTGGATCCACTGTAAAACAGGAACGATTAAAGGCGCGGTCTACACAGTCGAAGCGGACAATACTGTCACTGAAACAATGATTGAAAGCCACGAAGACACGAAAACTGATGTGGAAAATAACAGACAGTCTTCGACAAAAACGGAAAACATGATCCTTCAGATAACTGATTTATGAACTGAAAAATGTCTTCAACAATAAAACGTATCATTGAACATCCATTTAAGATGTACAAAGTCATGTTGCGTAGTTCGGTGGAATATTTACGCACACAACTCGAAGAACTGTTCATTGAATGTTGTGTTTGCTATTTGAAACGACGTCGTCTAGACCACAAATATTCTTCAAGCAATGAAACACACGAGACCCTTACTTGTCCCGCGACTAAGAAACAACTACGATGTCTAATGCTCTCTCTCTCTGGTGTGCTGGACTAAACTGCGTGATTTTAAACCTGCATATATAAAGTATCTAAACGAGTGTAGGTCTCGCTTGTCAACATGTATTACTATTTAGTTGCATTTGACGAGCGTTCTCTTTTGTCGATAATATTATTTTGTCATTTAACATATTTCTTGAGACCGTGTATGGATGTGCTTTTTCATAACATAGGCATTTAAACAATATTATATCGTTATAATGATTACCCTGTTTCGGTCCATATGTTCATTTATAAGAAATAAAATATGTGTGTAAAGTATATTTTAAAAAACACGATTTTAACAAGAATTGTCCGTTCCCGCAACCTGACAATTGTGTCAACACATGTTAGTATTACTTATATTACGATAGAGTCCTTAGATATTGTACTAGTCCTAATGAGTTCATGTCGTCGTTCTTTATGTTCTGAGAGACATTGTTTAGCTTTTGATGAATAATTTAAAATGAACTCAACATAAAGATTCTTTTTTATTTGAAACATGCAGTTTGTTCAATGTCATTTCATATAACTTACATTCTTGATTTATTAGCAAACATTAATCAGCTCATTTTTAAAACAGTCATTTCATGGATAACACACTTTCATGTTAAGTAAAATATTTATATACAGTGATCATTTGTTTGACTAAGGATACAAACTAATATCTATATTGAATACTCTGTTGGAGCGTATTTTAGTGCCATTAACCTAATAGACAAAATCGTTAGAATGCCATTAGCGCTAATGTGTTTTAACTTCTTAATCTAAAGCAGGCAGGAAGGGTTACATTCTGTCTTGTCTTCAGGATTTTATTATCCTACCTGTACATAAAGAAACCTCACACTTTTATTAAGGAACATTCCTTCATACGTAAATGAGTAAACTATTGCTCGACATTGGTTGATATTACACATTAACGTCAAATTATACATATCGATGCGAGCATTACCGTATTCTTAAATTATTGCAAGAAATTGTGTAATCTTATATCCTACAAATAACATAATAAGACATTTTTATTTAAATTTATGTTTTTTACCAACACATGTTCAGGTTTGGTAATGACTTATATTAAATATTCAACATATTTATGATAAACTTTATATTTGCAGTTGTGAACTACGAAACAACTGGAATAATACAAAGTCAATCTTTTCACATGGAATGTTCATACCTGATTTTGAAATATAAAATCTTGATTTTTTTCCTTAATTTGCAGGTATCTTTAAAGGAAGCCACTTGCCCGGAGCAAGTTCTCGGTATCACATATGAAAGGACAATATTTCCGCGACATGATTTCCTGTCTAATCCAGAGTAATCAATAAAAGCCATTTTATTCTCGCAGAATGTGAGATAATGTACATCGCGTGAAGCCATTTCTTTATTTATATTTGTAGAAATTTAGAACGCAGTTCTCATTCAATGTATTTTCTTCAATCACGTTATGGATTACCAACTGTTCATTCATGGTCAAATGCTGGAACTGTTTTTAAAAGCGGTCGCGTGACAGACAGGTTACGATCAATAGGTTGTATTTATATTTTTCATACGAACGCAACACTCCAATATACATACAGTATGTGAGTTGCAATTCTCTAGCATTAACGTAACAGTTATTTCATCGTAAGAAATAATGAGATGTGTAGTCAAAAAATAGTAATGTATTTGAATGAACACATATTCCTTTTGTATTAGTTTGTAAACAATAACAAATGTACAGACGTGTAATTAAATAGAACACATCACACTTAATTAATTATTAAACTGTAATCAATATAAATCAAACCAAAATATTTTTAAAACGTTTCATTAAGATTCAATGTCTAATTGATCTATATATCCGCAGACAATTCAGTACTTTGAAATGCATAAATGCGGTAAACAAATTGTCTCACCATAAACATTATATTTTAAAGAACGTAACTACATACATTATACATAAAAACAAAGGAATATTTTAAGGCTCGTCTTAATCTTCCACAATAAAGTTGTAGAACCTCTTATTTGCGTAAACTTGTCATTTCAAGTATTTTCGATTAAGCTTATTTGTATAGAAAGCATCTTTGGAAAGATCCGGTAAACGCTGGGTGTTGATCGAATCCGGGATCAAACAATTGCAAGGGCGGACACCATATCCTCATTCTTATACGTTGTCAAGTTTTGTATCCCGACTTGTTTTTGTATCAGTTTTAAAATGTTATTCACCTCGTTCATCGGTATGGGATTCGAGGTCAGCCTGCTCCATACAGCTTGTTATTACTCGACCGCATAGAAGAAATCGTCTTCAGTGACGTTACGATTTATTAACAATGAATGTAACTATTTACAACATATATTCGCATTCGTGAAAAAATTAAGCAAGCTTTTGCTGCTTTTATTAAATGAACCAGCAATGTTATATAAGTGATCAGCATCTAGAGAAGAGAACGAAGAATCTGTACAATAAGATGTATCACATTTAAGACTATTTATACATTTTTAAACAGTTTGCTTAATATGTCAGACAATATTGAATATAACATAGTTTATATCATATCAATTGGATAACATTTTCATAAGAGACAGTTCGTAGTATAACGAAATGAAAATGTTTCTCCTGTTTAGAATATGTGAATGTAGATCAAGACTCAGTGGAATAAGTCTCATTAGTGTTCCTCTTAATAAGATCTGATTTACGAAAAATTATTGTGAACGCATTTAACGACTTCTGCAAGCAACAATTGGATTTCATGTACAAATTTAACACTTTCGTTTGTTTCTTTATCGAATGAAGATTTTACAGTTTTAAAAGTATTTAACTCATATTGCTGCAGTCGATTTACATACCGATACCTTTCCTTGGTAAGCTGTTTAACTACTACAAGTGCACATACCTATGCAGATACCTGAGTTATTTCATTTCCAACTACCTCACAAGTTTTGTGGCCGGTCCTAGAATTGAATCGTGGTTCTCGAATTTGTAATTCAGCGCTCTATCAAGTTTTCTAGCGGTCCGACAAATTTTAAGTCTTTTTAATGTTAAGTTAGTTTGTTTTTGTTACGAAACCACAATTTAAAAAAAAAAGTGACACTTAACGTTCAAGTCGTTACACTGTTTTATGACCAAATGACGTCGACAAAAGAATATTAGATGCCCCCTTGCGTGACCAATGCCGAGCCCATATCACACAAAAACCTGTTTATTTTCTGTCAATTTAAATTGATTGTTCTTCAAAATGATAAATGTTTTGTATATAGTTCAAACGCATGTTATTGTTGTATATGTATGCTACTGACGATGAGTTTTATATGCTTAAGTCAAAATAAACTAGAATGTTCTGTTCTATTTTGTTGTGTATTAAAGGGCATCATCATTTTGTTTTCATTTTTTAATAATTTAAGAAAAGCTACAATTACACACTCTATCGTTTAACTCTAAGTTTTGTATGCACACGTTTTTTAATTGGTCGAAACAAAAGCCCAAGTAAACGTAGCAAAATGTAACGTTAATTCAGATCAAAAATACAATACACTGATGAAACATAATCACAAAATAGCGTACATGTATGATATTATAAAAACAAACAGTTTTTAAAGTCCTGTAACGGTAAAAACCCTTTTTTAAATACAGATTTGCATTTCCTTAATATTGCCCGTTATCTGTACATATTTAACGATTCTCCAAAATGCAAATTTGTCACGGCAGTATTAATTGTCTTCTTTTAAAACATTTATCAGACCTTTATGGTAAAAATGATATTCATAAACCTTATATTTCTCATTATGCGTATATACAGTTTAAAAACTTTATGTTATGAACTTTTTGAGTTCTTTCAGTTTAGTAACAATTCACATTTAAGTAAATGTCACTAGACATTTGACCTGTGAATAATCCTGTCTTCAAGTTTTATAGGTATAATCCTCAAATTGCTCTTGATGAGTATAACGCATTTCATTCCAGTATCTTCATTTACTTCTTTGAGGAATCACATGANTGTACAATGTGAATCTAAATTTAGTTTTAGTGCAGATTCGTTCATACGACACAAAGACACAATTTTGTTTCCTTACAAATACGAGTAAAAGTGTCGGCATCGGCTTTAACCAGCGCTAACTTGTCTTTGCTGCATTTTATGAAATTCGTCTTCAAAGTATAATTTTTATTGCCTATTTTGAGTCATCGTAACATAATTTAATCAATATATTAAAATTTAACACATGTAAAAATCGTATAGTCCCGCTTTAACTGTATGTATGAAATGTACTGTTCGCCCTGGAACATCTGAATGTCTCTTCTCTCTAGTTTTTGTTGAAATGTTCGTCAACAGTTCTACATGCTAAATTCGTTCGATTAATACTGCTTTGTTTGATTGGGTTTCAAATTAAATATATACTCAGACATGTTTGCTATGCAAACATATTAAAACAGTCTTTTTTGTCTTCGTTGGTCAATTAAAGCCAGAAAACTGCTACAATAGGAATACGCTAGTGCTTTTACACGTCTTAAATGGTCAAGTTGGTATATTAATAAGTATCAAGTCATGGTATTCACATTCATTATATTTCATTGTGATAGTTTCAAGTGCTCTGCATTATTATTCTTTTCCAAATATATGTGAATATTTTTATCAACTGATATTAAATGCAGTACTCTGTAATACTATATCAAAACTATTTTCATAAACTTGCGTCATTAAACCCGTAATTATCATTGAGGTGAAATAATTAATTGGCTGCCTGTCATGCGAGGTATGGTAGGAACTAACTAAGATTGTTAAATTTCTCTTTAACGGGTATATAACAATGAACATGACTGACATTCCAATGTAATTTGAAAAAAACAAAACAATATACAGTTATTAACAACACAAGTATATCATAATACTTAAGAAAACCTATTATTGATATGTTTAAAGGAGAACACCTTATATTAATTGCACATTATGTTTAAACAAATATCATACAATTACTGTTATCATGAGCTGCTTCCAACTGATGGAAGTTGCGTTAACGATAAATGTGGTATAGTTTTGCGTGAAACTCACGATACAACTAAAAGTTGTGTTTGCATGTATTGGGAACTGAACCAATTGCGATGATGTTTGGAAAAGTTTCTTTCATCTGCAAATACGGATGTCGCGTGTCGGTGCAGTGGAAATGATTGGATGAATTGTGCTACAATTTTCAGGCCACAATTCGGTCAAAATAGATAATAATAGATGCTTAATTGATTAAAAGTGTTACCCTATGTCGTCGAAAAATTTGATTTCACTTACATTATACATAAATCAAAGTGTGATTTTTAAACGGCTTTTTAAACGGCATTCGTGTGAAACAATCAACAAAATACAAAACGCATTAAGACACAATACAAAATAAGACATTTGAGAAGTTTGCACAGCGATCGAACTCAAGACTTATACACAGGCAGAAGAAACCAACCGCATCGAAAGGTATGGTCTGTTTTACAAAGAACTAAACTGTAAACTACAATTTTATGAATTGAGGAATATGAAGCATGACGTCAACATGTAAACAAGTGCCATTTTATTTATGTTTATCTCAGAACTTTTGCACTCTTGTTTCGCTACGTATGAATTGCTGTATTCGTTATTATGTGTCAGTGTGTCAATGCCTAATTTTAAGGCATTTTAGGACTTTTCTCCAATAAAACCTTTTTCGATAAAATAATCCCTTTAATTGTAAAACAAACAGTAATGCGTAGTTGTGTGAAGACCGTATGAATCCCTTGCAGCCAAGGAACAATGTATATACAGAGCATTGTAAGGACATTTATTTGTCCGCTTAGCTAAAAGTTCAGGCAAGAGAGCAATACCTAGTATAACTCAAATTAAAGACGAAGACGTTAAAGATTAAATTAATCTTAATTTTGAAGGGCTGATACAATTGTTTTATTTTATTGTAAACACTGACATGAATACTACAAACCGTATTACGGTTGTATAGCGATTACATGGCCACGGCTCGTGTGGTCACGAATTAAAATATCGTATATGCGACTTCTTATATAGGGCCCATTAACCAAACACTTTTCATCGTTGTTGCAACGTCTTACATCAACTAATCAAATTCTAAATGACAATATTTATGGAGTTGTTACAAACGGTTTATGATATTTACATGTAACAACCACTGCATAGAAATAATTAGCCATATTACCAGGACCCAAATGGACCTTCCTTATGTGGTCATATTAATGTATTACTTACACAATCCTGTCATGGCATTTCAGAAGAATCGTTCAATGCCAAATAAAGCAACAAATTCACAGTAATAACAAAATACATATTAATGGCAGCCTAAGTCTGGGATCTTTTATTAAATAATTGGACACAGCAACTGGTAGCAGAATAAAATTCCCACAGTATATCATAAATACATTCATGCAACTGGTATTTTTTTTTTATTATTGTGTTGCCCTGATGATTAAAGCTTTTTATACAATTTCACATTTATGTATTCATCATACGATTAACATTATGTAAACATGTAGGCAAAACTTGAAGGCAATATTAATTA
Organism: Dreissena rostriformis; assembly: GCA_007657795.1. Taxonomy (NCBI): domain Eukaryota; kingdom Metazoa; phylum Mollusca; class Bivalvia; order Myida; family Dreissenidae; genus Dreissena; species Dreissena rostriformis. The sequence continues at coordinate 228,179 of VMBQ01000568.1, read as the reverse complement.
TTAATCGTAACAATGCAGACGTTTAAGAAAAAAACAATACCAAAATACCGTCAGTTGGATCTCGAAAAAAAATACTTCCGATATTACACCAAAGGAACGAGTACGAACTGAAACATCGAAATAACTTCATAAAAGCGCTCTTGATTAATATTATTTTGAAAAAGCTTACAACGAAACAAACACAAATTGGTCAGTTTATGTTAAATAAGGCCAATACACGCAGATGTTATCTGGAAAGTAAACTGTAAATTTAGTAGAAATAAGACTCGCATAAAATTCGATTCAAGAGATGAATCCAATAAAGCAGTCAGTACATGCTGAAACTAAACAATCTGTTAACAAACATACCAGTCACCGTCGTGGAAGAGTCACTTTGCTTGTAGAAACTCGTAATAAGGTTAAAGGTGTCTGGTTTCATTCTTCCTTATTTCTTTTATATGCGTTCGTGCCATGGCACTTAATGTAATTTTAGAATGGCGTTTAATCGCATGAGAGATTCTGTGTGTACTGCTCAAAATCGTGTGAATTTAAAAAAAATAAAGGCTTTAATACGATTTTCTCCAGAAGTTTTTTTTAAGCGACAAGTCGACAACAACCATCACTGATTTAACACTCAGGCATTATCTTTCGCAGCACTTTTGAAATATAGATGGACAGACTGTGGAATTAATGTAAACAAGTAAATTGAAACGGTGTTATATATCATTAATCTAAACCGCATATAAGATAACATAGGACTTGCTTGTAAAATTGGACCCGATCAGGTTTGTTATGCTCTGAATACAATCAATAAAACCGCGATTCTTTGTTACAACATTCAGATAAGAGATATATTTTCAATCCAATCAACTGATAACAACGCGTTCCTCATCTGCATTTCGGATTGTTATTAGCGATTGATAATGGAAATAAAAACTTCAATGGCTCTCCAATTAGCTCGATTTGAAGATGCAGACAAGGGTAAAGAGAATACTAAGTTTTTTGAATCCGCGGTTGTTTCGCTGCAATGCATATAATGCCTTTCAGAAGTTAACTTTGGTATTTAAATAGTGTTTTTACTTTATGATATTTATGTGAATTTAAGCATTTAACACAATGATTAATATCAGGATAAAAACAACATATAATATACTAGGCCAAGTCGTAATGCGTTACATTTTTTCGACATAATTGATACAATTTTGCACCACGCAGTGCACACGGAACACGATATAAAAACAAATGATTAACCAACTGTAAGGTCCAAGGTTAATATTTTGAGTTTTCAAAGGTGCGAACAGTCTCCTAGTGTTTTTATATCTCTCTTACAATAGTTTTTATTCGTTACTGTCACCGTAAATGTATACCGTGAGCTGATGACAGAATATTTTAAATGGTAATTGTTGGAATATATATAATGAAGGTATTTTAAATGTTTGTGTCGAATTTATGGAAATTAAACGAGTGATTTTAATAAAACAAATATCGATTTTTTATTATTATAATTATTTTTGTCTGATTGCGCAGTTAGACTATGTTCGCTCCATGAACGAAAAATTTGAGCAGGTTCTATGATTTTTATTAAAACGTACTTTTTTCAATATCAATTGAGCAAGTCCGCAAACTACATTGGACAATATTGCAGATTGAAATTATTATTTAGAAAAAAAAAGGATTTATAAACCCTAAATCACTAAGCAAGTTTCGGACCTCGTATAACTATATTTGTAGAGTTAAAGTAGATTGTCGTCTTAAAAATACCCATATGCTCTTAATGTATTTAACCAAACGTGCCATCACCATAAACAACACGTGTATTAAACGACCGTCATGACTGGAATACTTCAGTACCCAAAATGCCATTATTTTACTACGAACCACTCATGCATATCACAAATTGTTACGAGTATGTACTTTTAACTTTATTGATAGCATATATTACTTTCTCAGCACGTTACAGAGGTGAATGAATGTAACCTTTTAGAAAAAGATTGACTATATCCACCAAGTAATTTAATGCTGAATTTACCGTTCCCGCAACCTTAAAATTGTGTCAACAAATGTAAATATAACTACGATTACGCTACAGTCCTTACATATTGAACTTTTAAAAAAACAGTCATGCCATGGATTACACACTTCCATTTTCAAAAAGCATAATAATATACAGTGATTATATTACTTTACTTCGAAGACGAACTAATATATATTGAAGACACCGAAGGAGCGTATTTCACTGGCATTAACCTAATAGACAAAATCATTAGAATGCCATCAACGCTAATGTGTTTTTACTTCTTAATCTAAAGCAGGAAGGGTTACATTCTGTCTTATCTGCAGGAATCTATCAGTCTTCCTGTACATTAAGAAACCTCACGCATTTTTTCAAGGAACGTTCGTGCATACGTTAATTAATAGGCTAATTTTCGACATTGGTTGATATTATACATTTACTTCCAATTGTATATATCGGTGCGAGAATTACCGTATTCTTAAAATACTACAAGAAATGGTGTAATCATATATCCCACAACTAATCAAATAGAAAACATTTTCAGAAGAGACAGTTCTTATTATTACGAAATAAAAAGTTTCTCCTGTTACGGATTTATGCATGTAGATCAAGACTCAGTGGATCAAGTTTCATTACTCTTCATCTTAAAATGTGATTTATCGAAAACAATCATAAAAGCTGTTTACGATGTCTGCAAGCAACAATCGGGTTTCATGCACACATTTAATACTTTCGTTTGTTTGTTTATTGAAGGGAGTTGTTGCAGTTTTTAAAGTTGTTCAATCATATAACTAGAGGTCGATTTACCAACCCATACCATTCCTTAGTAAGCTGTTTAGTATAAACTTATTTATTTTAGCTCGATTGCATCGGAAGACTAAGTCTTATTTGCAATGCTCTCGAGTCCGTTTCCTGGGACTAGAACCAGTACTTGGTCTATGGGGGAGATCTAAAGAAACGCTCCCACAGTTGGGATCGAACCCATGACCTCCTGATCGCTAGGCGGACACCATAAGCTGTTTAACCAGTACTAGGGCACATAACTATGCCAGTAATTTACTTATGCATTACCAATTACCACACAGGTGTTGTGGCCGATCTGGGAATCGAAACGTGGTTCTCGGATTTATAGTCAAACGCTCTATCAACTTATCTAGCAGGTCAAACAAATGTTTAGTCTTTGTAATATTAAAACAGTTTTATAAATAAGAAACCACAATTTATCAAATATATTTACACCTAACGCAAAAACTGTTACACTGTTGTATGACCAAATGAAGTCGACAATAGAATATAAGATGCCCCCTTCCCTGACAGACGCCGACCGCCTCCACATGTTTATCAAGGACAATATTGTATTTTTCTATTTGTTAATGATGTACGGAAAACTAAAATTACATATTTTATCGTTTAATTCAGTTTAATCATAACTTTGCCTTGAAACGGTCGAATCAAAATCCAGCGAAAATAAAGATAACGTGTTTTACAGATACAGGATACAATACCATGACTTTGATGAGAAAATTACAAAATAACGTACATGTATGATATTTCCAAAAACAAGTCTTTGGCGGTATTGCAAGTCTTGTACTTGTAAAAACCTATTTCAAATGAAGATAAGTGTACTAATCCAGATATTACGATATTAATAATTGGTCTTTTTAAGTAACAGTCACCTGACAATTCACATCAGAAGGCTGTGCGTAATGTTTAAAGTGCTCTTTAAACGTGTTCTAAGTTTCATTCAAGTATCCCCATTTCCTTGTTTGAACCTTTTTTAATATAGGGTTAAGTTCGAAGCCATCGAAAACTTGCAAGCGTTATTAGTTCGTAATAACGGTTATTATAAAGGAACTATTGGATAGTCTGGATTTTAATGATGATAGTAAGGTGATTCAAAATTATTTTTTGTAAATCGTGTCTTTCCGTTTTTATTGTTAGTTGCACATAGATGGTGCGAATACAAAAAGTGTTTTGCATAAATCTGTGCATAAAAACATAAACTTCACATCGTTCGATATTATTTTTTGTTAGTTTGTTAGTGTATATCTAATTTAGTATGTATAATACGACGTTATTGGAGTAGCGCAACAGCGCTACCTGAACATTCATATTATAACAGTTTTCTATTTAACCATGCAACATTATATACTATGCACAATGTTTTAAGAATATAAGGATGATTTAATCTATCGGTATTATACAACAGTTCACGGGTCCTGATAGGATAATCTGCAATTTGATTGTTCGCAAATTGATAATTGTAATGTTCATTCTGTAATATTTGTTCGGATCGAAAACAGTGTTTTTGTTGCATTGTTTATTAACATTTCTACATTTTCAATTCGTTCGATTAAAACATCATTGTTCGATTATTTTGTAATTAAATATATGATCAGTCAGTTTAGCTATGCATTCATATATAAATCGTCTTTTTGTCTTCGTTGTTCAATTTAATCCAGAAAACTGCTACAAAAGAAACACGCTAGTGTTATTAAACATCTTGAAATAATTCACATGTATGCTAAATGTTCAGGTATATATGCTATAAATACTAATTCATGTTATTTACATTAATTATATTTCATTGTAATAGTTTCAAGTGTTTCACGAAGACTCTTTTTTCCCCAAATATACGTGTATATAGAGAATACATGGTTGGTGCCGAGATGGAGAAAGTTTATCCGGTGAGGCTTAGAAAAAGAAAATAGGGCGAGCTTTAGCGAGCCCTATTTTTTTTTTCGGGCCGAACCGGATAAACTATCTCCATCTCGGCACCAAACATGTATTCTATTTATCCTGCTTCATTTAAAATTATGCTGCTAACACATTTTATCAAAGACAAATGATTAATTAAGATAACAAAATAATTTTTCTGTAAACAACATTCCGTACGACCGAATTACTACAAATTATGTCCTGTAAAAAATAGTTCCACATTAAATTGGTCCTTTTAATACTTTCCTATTGAAATAATGCTTAGAAATAAAAAATGAATCGAGAATGTGATATTGTTAATGTTGAAAATTGAGAACAATGTGCAACAGCAAAACAAAAACTGATATTTATTTTTTATCATTAGAAATATGCAACAGCCAAAACAAAGACAATTTTGTTTACCTCAAGGACAGCTTAAATCCAATGCTTATAACAATAAAGTTAAACATATATGCACTTACATGTTCTGTACGTCCATTCCTTTTTCGAAATGTATTATAAACCACACCATTGCGTTTGTATCGAATGCTAATAATTCTGACCTAAAACACGATTTACGAAATCGTAATCCTGTCGAAGCGAGTTATTTTATTCCTATCGAAATTAACATATATGCATGACAAACACACAATCCGAAATACGTTTTGTATTCGTTCAATTCTTTTAAAAATAAATAATATTTTAGTGTTACAAAACCAACACGTCCAAATTCTTGTCCCTAAAATCCAGAGTCTTGCTTAAACTAGATATGTTGCGTCAGAGAAATGACGTCACACGAGAAACGTCATAAATTGCGTCATCAAGTGAATGGAAATAAAAATACGGAAAGCCGGTTCTGTAATATGTTTTAAAGAAGATGTAAAGTAGGATGATATGTAATGTAAACGATAACATTCACGATGCGTCTCATTAATGCGTCACCCTTGTGTAGTGTATTGGAAAGGTTACACTCAACTATGTGTCACAGCGTGCGTAGGAATACACTACTTCCTGTTGACCGGAGATAGGAAAATTTATCTGACCCTGCTTTATTTGGTCAATTTTTGCAACAGAAGCAGGATAAATTATTTTATAATGTGTTATAAATCTGTCATACTATATTAATAATATTTTAATAGGCTGACGTCATTGAGCCCGCACTAAGCAATGAGGTGAAATAATTAATTGGCTTTATGTTATGCAACGTATGGTAATGACTAACTTAGTTTGTTACATTTGTGTTCAGTGGGTATATAAAAATGAACATGACTGCCATTGCAATGTAATTTAAAAACCGTCAATATACATTCATAAACAATACAAGTATAACATAATACTATTACTACATAAAAAATATCATACAATTACTGTTGTCATCAGCTGCTTCCAACTGATGGAAGTTGCGTTAACGATAAGTGTGGTATAATTTTGCGTGAATCTCACGATACCACTAAAAGTTGTGTTTGCATGTATTGGCAATCATACCAATTGCGATGGTGTTCGAAACAGTTTCTTTCATCTGCAAAAACGGATGTCGTGTGTTGGTGCAGTGGCAATGATTGTATCAATTTTGTTACAATGTTTAGGCCACAATGCGGTCACAATTGATTAAAATAAATGCTTAATTGATCAAAAGTTTTCCCCTTTGCCTTCAACAAATGTAATTTCACTTACATTATATATAAATCAAAGCGTGCTTTTTAACGGTTTCTAAACGGCATTCGCGTGACACAATCAACAAAATACAAACCGCATAAAGACACAATACACAATAAGACATTTGACAAAAACAAGTTTGCCCAGCGATGGACCCATAGTCTCAAATAAATAAATTCGTGCAACTGGTAAAATGTGTTTTTTATAAAAAAAATGTTGCCCAGAAAAATCAAAGCATTTAAACAATTTCACATTTCTGTATTTATCATACGATTACAATATGCAAAACTGGAAGGCAACGTTAATTATTATTAACAATGCAGTCTTTTAAGAAAAAAGAACAAACCATTATGCCGGCAGTTGGATATTGACAAAATTACTTCTAAAGCCGATATGAAACCTATGGAACGAATACTAACTCGAACATCGAAATTACTTGTTAAAAGCGCTCTTGATTTACATAATTTTGAGAAAGCTTACAACGAAACAAACACAAATTGTTCAGTTTATTTTAAAGGGACTGTAAACCACGAATGACGAAAAAGAAAAGTTCTAAAATACCGTATTTTTTACAATTATTAGTTTATATTGATTAAAATACCACGACTGGTATATAACATTATTTGAAAAAAGTTTTTTATTTTTACTTTATCTTCTTGTTTATTTATTTTTACTGGGTATGTCTACCAGGTTACTACCAGTTAACTATAAATAACGCAAGTAGATTGATCATCAGCGTCACGTGGTAAACCCAGGAATGCAAATTGTGCATGCGAAGTGAATTGTATATATTTTATATATAAAATGATCAATCTACTACTGATAACAACGCATTCCTCAACTGCATTTCGAAATGTCATTCGCAATTGATAATGCAAATAAGAACGTCAATGGCTCTTCAATTAGCTCGATTGGCAGATGCAGACAATGGTAATAAAGAGAATACCCACTTTTTGGAATCCGCGGTTGTTTTGCTTTCATGCATGTAATGCTTTTTCGAAGATTGGTATTTAACCATTTTTTATCATATGAATCTAAATTTAAGCATTTAACACAATGGTTAAAATACGGATAAACATAAACCAACTGATTAACCAACTATAAGGTCCAAGGTTAATAGTATAAGTCTTCAAAGGTTCGAACAGTCTCCTATTATGATGCAATCCCCTTCTCTCTTAGCATTATTATTATTAAATTATTTTGTTACTGTCACCTTAAATCTAAGCAGTAATTGTTTGAAAACATTGTTGGAATATTTATTTATTTCATGTATTTTTAATCTTAGGGTAAGACATTATAATATATAATCATTAAACGTAAAACATTGATATGACGGGAAACGAACACGATGTCTCATACATCGTGTCTCTATATTTCATTAACTCTAGACAAGTTGATCATCTAAATCTAACAAGCTTTCTGCATTAACAATTTCGTTGCATATACTTGCTCATCTCAGAAGCAGATTATTCATTAGCTACGAGGCAAGTTTCTTAGAATAGATCATTCTATTCAATAAACCCATGCAATACATTATTTGTATCATGCCATATCAAATCATATACATGTATGGCAAAGTATCTATGCTGTATTACTTGAAGTTATTAAACCCTATGCACGTTGCTGCTTAAATATGATTGATAGACGGGCATGTCATCTTTTATTAGTTGTCCAGTGTTTGTTAACCTTTAAAGACAAACCTATCTTGCTACTCAATTATTTTTTCCTTTTTATGTAAATCGCGCACCAAATAAACCTTCACAATTTAAATTCTTTGGTTTTATTCCTGCCGGAAAATCAATTCCTGGTACATAGAACACATTTGAGTTCATATTCAATTTCAGATATTTTTGCTAATGTTTCAATTATTATCTAACCAAATGTTACATACAAAGGCAAACATAGCAATATCCGCTTTGGAAGCATACATATATTGTATATATAATGACATTAATTACCACTTGTTCTGTTCTATTTTGTTGTGTATTGAAGGGCATCATCATTTTGTTTTCATTTTTTAATAATGTAAGAAAAACTACAATTACACACTGTATCGTTTAACTCTAAGTTTTGTATGCACACGTTTTTTAATTGGTCGAAACAAAAGCCCAAGTAAACGAAACAAAATGTACGTTAATTCAGATCAAAAATACAATACCCTGACTGTAATGAAACATAATCACAAAATAGCGTACATGTATGATATTATAAACAAAAAACAGTATTTAAAGTCCTGTAACGGTAAAAAACCTATTTTAAATACAGATTTGCATTTCCTTAATATTGCCCGTTATCTGTACATATTTAACGATTCTCCAAAATGCAAATTTGTCACGGCAGTATTAAAAGTTTTTCTTTTAAAACATTTATCAGACCTTTATGGTAAAAATGTTATTCATAAACCTTATATTTCTCATTATGCGTATATACAGTTTAAAAACTTTATGTTATGAACTTTTTGAGTTCTTTCAGTTTAGTAACAATTCACATTTTAGTAAATGTCACTAGACCTTTGACCTGTGAATAATCCTGTCTTCAAGTTTTATAGGTATAATCCTCAAATTGCTCTTGATGAGTATAACGCATTTCATTCCAGTATCTTTATTTACTTCTTTGAGGAATCACATGATCCCTTTTTTAATCTAGGTCTAAGTTCGTAGCCATTAAAAACATGCGTAATTCGTACATAATAAGACAAGAGTAGTAACAGTTGTTATTTAGGAATTAGTAAATCCTCTGGATTGCAATGTGGATAGTAAGGTGATGAAACCACTATTTTCGGTAAATCGTGTCTTTCCGTTTCTTGTGTTATTTACACAAAGATTGCGCTAATAAAACAAGTGGTTTGCATCGATCTGTGCCAAAACACATAAAACTCACATCGTTCGATATAATTTTGTGTTATCTTATATACTATTATTTATAATACGACGTTATTGGATTAGCTCGGTGGTGCACCCTGACAATTAAAACAAACATGATATTTCACATCTGTTTTTCCAACCATACACAAAATGTTAATATAATATGCAAAATGTACGATTTGAGTGTTAGTAAAATGTTTACTGTATGTATGAAATGTACTGTTTGCCCTGGAACATCTGAACGTCTCTTATGTATAGTTTTTGTTGAAATGTTCGTTAACAGTTCTACATGCTAAATTCGTTCGATTAATACTGCTTTGTTTGATTAGTTTTCAAATTAAATATAAACTCAGACATTTTTGCTATGCAAACATATTAAAACAGTCTTTTTTGTCTTTGTTGGTCAATTAAAGCCAGAAAACTGCTACAATAGAAACACGCTAGTGCTTTTACAAGTCTTAAATGGTCAAGTTGGTATGTTAATAAGTATCAATTCGTGGTATTCACATTCATTATATTTCATTGTGATAGTTTCAAGTGCTCTGCATTATTATTCTTTTCCAAATATATGTGAATATTTTTATCAACTGATATTAAATGCAGTACTCTGTAATACTATATCAAAACTATTTTCATAAACTTGCGTCATTAAACCCGTAATTATCATTGGGGTGAAATAATTAATTGGATGCCTGTCATGCGAGGTATGGTAGAAACTAACTAAGATTGTTAAATTTCTCTTTAACGGGTATATAACAATGAACATGACTGACATTCCAATGTAATTTAAAACAACAACAATATACAGTTATTAACAACACAAGTATATCATAATACTTAAAAAACCTATTATTGATATGTTTAAATGAGAACACCTTTTATTAATTGCACATTATGTTTAAACAAATATCATACAATTACTGTTATCATGAGCTGCTTCCAACTGATGGAAGTTGCGTTAACGATAAATTTGGTATAGTTTTGCGTGAAACTCACGATACAACTAAAAGTTGTGTTTGCATGTATTGGGAACTGAACCAATTGCGATGATGTTTGGAACAGTTTCTTTCATCTGCAAATACGGATGTCGTGTGTCGGTGCAGTGGAAATGATTGGATGAATTGTGCTACAATTTTCAGGCCACAATTCGGTCACAATAGGTAAAAAATAGATGCTTAATTGATTAAAAGTGTTACCCTATGTCGTCGAAAAATTTGATTTCACTTACATTATACATAAATCAAAGTGTGATTTTTAAACGGCTTTTTAAACGGCATTCGTGTGAAACAATCAACAAAATACAAAACGCATTAAGACACAATACACAATAAGACATTTGACAAAAACAAGTTTGCACAGCGATTGAACTCAAGACTTATAAACAGGCAGAAGAAACCAACCGCATCGAAAAGTATGGTCTGTTTTAGAAAGAACTAGACTGTAAACTACAATTTTATAAATTGAGGAATATGAAGCATGACGTCAACATGTAAACAAGTGCCATTTATTTATGTTTATCTCAGAACTTTTGCACTCTTGTTTCGCTACGTATGCATTGCTGTATTCGTTATTATGTGTCAGTGTGTCAATGCCTAATTTTAAGGCATTTTAGGACTTTTCTCCAATAAAACCTTTTTTCCATAAAATAATCCCTTTAATTGTAAAACAAACAATTATGCGTAGTTGTGTGAAGACCGTATGAATCCCTTGCAGCCAAGGAACAATGTATATGCAGAGCATTGTGAGGACATTATTTGTCCGCTTAGCTAAACGTTCAGGCAAGAGAGCAATACCTAGTATAAATCAAATTAAAGACGAAGACGTTAAAGATTAAATCAATCTTAATTTTGAAGGGCTGATACAATTGTTTTATTTTATTGTAAACACTGACATGAATACTACAAACCGTATTACGGTTGTATAGCGATTACATGGCCACGGCTCGTGTGGTCACGAATTAAAATATCGTATATGCGACTTCTTATATAGGGCCCATTAACCGCACACTTTTCATCGCTGTTGCAACGTCTTAGAGTGTTACATCAACTAATCAAATTCTATATGACAATATATATGGAGTTGATACAAACGGTTTATGCTATTTTCATGTAACAACCACTGCATAGAAATAATTAGCCATATTACCAGGACCCAAATGAACCTTCCTTATGTGGTCATATTAATGTATTACTTACACAATCCTGTCGTGGCATTTCAGAAGAATCGTTCAATGCCAAATAAATCAACAAATTCACAGTAATAACAAAATACATATTAATGGCAGCCTAAGTCTGGGATCTATTTTAAATAATTCATTGGACACAGCAACTGGTAGCAGAAAAAAATTCCCACAGTATATCATAAAAACATTCATGCAACTTGTATTTTTTTATTATTTTATTGTGTTGCCCTGATTATTAAAGCTTTTTATACAATTTCACATTTATGTATTCATCATACGATTACCATTATGTGAATATGTAGGCAAAACTTGAAGGCAATATTAATTATTAATCGTTACAATGCAGACGTTTAAGAAAAAAAGAAACTACCAATAGGCCGGCAGTTGGATCTCTAAAGCCGATATTACGCCAAAGGAACGGATACGAACTGAAAATCGAAATAACTTCATAAAAGCGCTCTTGATTAATATTATTTTGAGAAAGCTTACAACGAAACAAACACAAATTGTTCAGTTTATGTTAAATAAGGTCAATACACACAGATGATATCTGGAAAGTAAACTGTTAATTTAGTAGAAATAAGGCTCGCATAAAATTCGATTTAAGAGATGAATCCAATAAAGCGGTCAGTACATGCTGAAACTAAACAATTTGTTTACAAACATACCAGTAACCGTCGTGGAAGAGTCACTTTGATTGTAGAAACTCGTAATTAGGTTAAAGGTGTCTGGTTTCGTTCTTCCTTATTCGTTATATATGCGTTCGTGCCATGGCACTTAATGTAATTTTAGAATGGCGTTTAATCGCATGAGAGATTCTGTGTTTACTGCTCAAAATCGTGTGAATTTTAAATAAATAAAGACTTTAATACGATTTTTCTCCAGAAGTTGTTTTTTAAGCGACAAGTCGACAACAACCATCACTGATTTAACACTAAGGCATTATCTTTCGCAGCACGTTTGACATATAGAAGGACAGACTGTGGAATAAATGTAAACATGTAAATTGAAACGGTGTTATATATCATTAATCTAAACCGCATATAAGATAACATAGGAGTTGCTTGTAAAATTGGACCCGATCAGGTTTGTTATGCTCTGAATTCAATCAATTAAAACCGCGATTCTTTGTAACAACATTCAGATAAGAGATATATTTTCAATCCAATCAACAGATAACAACGCGTTCCTCATCTGCATTTCGGATTGTTATTAGCGATTGATAATGCAAATAAAAACTTCAATGGCTCTCCAATTAGCTCGATCGGCAGATGCAGACAAGGGTAAAGAGAATACTAAGTTTTTTTGAATCCGCGGTTGTTTTGCTGCAATGCATATAATGCCTTTCTGAAGTTTACTTTGGTATTTCAATAGTGTTGTTACTTAATGATATTTATGTAAATTTAAGCATTTAACACAATGAATTATATCAGGATAAAAACAAAATATAATATAATAGGCCAAGTTGTAATGCTTTACATTTTTTCGACATAATTGATACAATTTTGCACCATGCAGTGCACACGGAACACGATATAAAAAAAAAGGATTAACCAACTATAAGGTCAAAGGTTAATATTTTGAGTATTCAAAGGTGCGAACAGTCTCCTAGTTTTTTATATCTCTCTTACAAATAACTTATATGAAATGTTCAACATATTTATGATAAGCTTTCTACATTTGCTGTTGTGAACTACGAAATACATGGCATAATACAGACTTTGGAAGATAGAATGTTCATAACCCATTTGAAATATAGAATCTTGCATATTGTTCAAAACAACTGTAAAGGTTTCTTTAAAGGAAGCCACTAGCCTGGAGCAGTTTCGGCATAAAACATGAAAGGAATGACAAGATGTCCACTACTGGATTTCCTGTCTTATCCCGCGTATTCAATAAAGGCCATTCTATTCTCGCAGAATGTGAGATGATAACTTACATTGCGTGAAGCCATGTCTTTATTTATATTTGCAAACAATGTAGAGTGCAGTTCTCATTCAATGTATTTTCTACAATCACGTTATGGATTGCCAACTGCTCATTCATAAGAGATTGCTAGAAAATGGTTAAAAGCATTGCGTGACAGACATGCGACGATCCTTATGTTTCAATTTCCCATAGGTACGCACCATTCCAATTGCGATATACATACAGTATGTGAGTTGTTATTCCCTATCACTAACGTTACAGTTATTTCATCGTTAGAAATAATGAGATTTGTAAGCCAAAAAACGTTTGAGTTCAACAAATTTATTTGAATGAACACATATCCCTGTCGTATAAGTTTGTTAACAATTACACATGTACACACGTGTAATTTAATAGAATACAATACACTTATTTTATAATAAATCTGTAATCACTCTTAATCCAACAAGTACATATACTCAAACGTTTCATTAATATTATATGTCTAATTGATCTATATATCCGCGGACATTTCGATATTTTGATATGCATGCATGCGGTTAACAAACTGTCACACCATTAAAGTATTTTTATAAGAAAGAAGCTACAAAAATAGCGATATTTTAAGACTCGTTTTTATTTTCCACAATAAAGTTGTATAATATAATAACTTGTTATACCGCGACCGCATTGTCAGTAGGCATAGAAGAAATCATCTTCAGTGACGTTACGTTTTATTAACAATTAATGTAACTATTAAAAAACATATATTCGCATTCGTGAAATATCAGCCATTGTATTGTTGCTGTCATTAATTGGACCAGCAATTTTATACAAATTATCAGCATTTAGAGAAGAAAACGAAGATTCTGTGAAATAAGATGTATCAAATTTAATACTATTTATACATTTTGAAACAGTTGGATTAATATGTCAGACAATATTGCATATAACATAGTTTATATTTTATCAAATAGAAAACATTTTCAGAAGAGACAGTTCGTATTATTACGAAATAAAAAAGATGCATGTAGATCAAGACTCGGTGGATCAAGTTTCATTAGTCTTCATCTTAAGATATGATTTATCGAAAACAATCATGAAAGCTGTTTACGACGTCTGCAAGCAACATTCGGGTTTCATGTACACATTTTACACTTTCGTTTGTTTGTTTATTGAATGGCGTTGTTGCAGTTTTTAAAGTTGTTCAATCATTTAACTAGAGGTCGATTCACCAACCCATACCATTCCTTAGTAAGCGGTTTAGTTAAAACCTATTTATTTTAGCTCGATTGCATCGGAAGACTAAGGCTTATTTGCAATGCTCTCGAGTCCTTTTCCTGGGACTAGAACCAGTACTTGGTCTATGGGGGATATCTAAGAAACGCTCCCACAGTTGGGATCGAACCCATGACCTTTTGATCGCTAGGCGGACACCATAAGCTGTTTAACCAGTACTAGGTCACATGCCTATGCAAGTAATTTACTTATGCATTACCAATTACCACACAAGTGTTGTGGCCGATCTGGGAATCGAAACGTGGTTCTCGGATTTGTAGTCAAGCGCTCTATCAGTCTTTGTAATATTAAAACAGTTTTATAAATAAGAAACCACAATTTATCAAATATATTTACACCTAACGCAAAAACTGTTACACTGTTGTATGACCAAATGAAGTCGACAATAGAATATAAGATGCCCCCTTCCCTGACCGACGCCGACCGCCTCCACATGTTTATCAAGGACAATATTGTTTTTTTTCTATTTGTTAATGATGTACGGAAAACTAAAATTACATATTTTATCGTTTAATTCAGTTTGATTATAACTTTGCCTTGAAACGGTCGAAGCAAAATCCAGCGAAAATACAGTGATTTTGATGAGAAAATTACAAAATAACGTACATGTATGATATTTCCAAAAACAAGTCTTTGGCGGTATTGCAAGTTCCTGTACTGATAAAAACCTATTTCAAATGAAGATAAGTGTACTAATCCAGATATTACGATATTAATAATTGGTCTTTTTTAGTAACAGTCACCTGACAATTCACATCAGAAGGCTGTGCATAATGTTTAAAGTGCTTTTTAAACGTGTTCCAAGTTTCATTCAAGTATCCCCATTACCTGGTTTGAACCTTTTTTAATATAGGGTTAAGTTCGAAGCCATCGAAAACTTGCAAGCGTTATTAGTTCGTAATAACGGTCATTATTAAGGAGCTATTGAATAGTCTGGATTTTAATGATGATAGTAAGGTGATTCAAAATTAGTTTCTGTAAATCGTGTCTTTCCGTTTTTATTGTTAGTTGCACATAGATGGTGCGAATACAAAAAGTGTTTTGCATAAATCTGTGCATAAACATATAAACTTCACATCGTTCGATATTAATTTTTGTTAGTGTATATCTAATTTAGTATGTATAAAACGACGTTATTGGAGTAGCGCAACGGCGCTACCTGAACATTCATATTATAGCAGCTTTTATTTAACCATGCAACATAGTTATATACTATACACAATGTTTAAAGAATATAAGGATGATTTAATCTTTCGGTATTAAACAACAGTTCACGGGTCCTAATAGGATAATCTGCAATTTGATTGTTCGCAAATTGATTATTGTAATGCTCATTCTGTAATATTTTTTCGAATCTAAAACAGTGTTTTTGTTGCATTGTTTATTAACATTTCGACATTTTCAATTCGTTCGATTAAAACATCATTGTTCGATTATTTTTTAATTAAATATATGATCAGTCAGTTTAGCTATGCATTCATATATAAATCGTCTTTGTCTTCGTTGTTCAATTTAATCCAGAAAACTGCTACAAAAAAAAACACGCTAGTGTTATTAAACATCTTGCTATAATTCACATGTATGCTAAATATTCAGGTATATATGTTATAAATACTCATTCATGTTATTTACATTAATTATATTTCGTTGTAATAGATTCAACCGTTCTGCACGGGGACTCTTTTTTCCCCAAATATACGTGTATATTATTATATAATGTATTATAAATATCTCATACTATATTAATTATATGTTAATAGGCTGACGTCATTGAGCCCGCACTAAGCATTGAGGTGAAATAATTATTTGGCTTCATGTTATGAAACGTATGGTAACGACTAACTTAGTTTGTTACATTTGTGTTCAGCGGGTATATAAAAATGAACATGACTGCCATTGCAATGTCATTTAAAAACAGTCAATATACATTCATAAACAATACAAGTATCTCACAATACTATTACTTAATAAAAAAATATCATACAATTACTGTTGTCATCAGCTGCTTCCAACTGATGGAAGTTGCGTTAACGATAAGTGTGGTACAGTTTTGCGTGAAACTCACGATACCACTAAAAGTTGTGTTTGCATGTATTGGCAATTATACCAATTGCGATGGTGTTCGAAACAGTTTCTTTCATCTGCAAATACGGATGTCGTGTGTTGGTGCAGTGGCAATGATTGTATCAATTTTGTTACAATGTTTAGGCCACAATGCGGTCACAATTGATTAAAATAGATGCTTAATTGATCAAAAGTTTTCCCCTTTGCCTTCAACAAATGTAATTTCACTTACATTATATATAAATCATAGCGTGCTTTTTAACGGCTTTTTAAACGGCATTCGCGTGACACAATCAACAAAATACAAACCGCATAAAGACACAATACACAATAAGACATTTGACAAAAACAAGTTTGCCCAGCGATGGACCCATAGTCTCTCATAAATAAATTCATGCAACTGGTAAAATGTGTTTTTTTTTTTATAAAAAAAAAAATGTTGCCCAGAAAAATCAAAGCATTTAAACAATTTCACATTTCTGTATTTATCATACGATTACAATATGCAAAACTGGAAGACAACGTTAATTATTAATAGTAACAATGCAGTCTTTTAAGAAAAAAGAACAAACCATTATGCCGGCAGTTGGATATTGACAAAATTACCTTTAAAGCCGATATGACACCTATGGAAAGAATACTAACTAGAACATCGAAATAACTTGTTAAAAGCGCTCTTGATTTACATAATTTTGAGAAAGCTTACAACGAAACAAACACAAATTGTTCAGTTTATTTTAAAGGGACTGTAAACCACGAATGACGAAAAAGAAAGGTTCTAAAATACCGTATTTTTTATTATTATTAGTTTATATTGATTAAAATACCACGACTGGTATATAACATTATTTGAAAAAAGTTTTTTATTTTTACTTTATTTTCTTGTTTATTTATTTTTACTGTGTATGTCTACCAGGTTACTACCAGTTAACTATAAATACCGCAAGTAGATTGATCATCTGCGTCACGTGGTAAATCCAGGAATGCAAATTGTGCATGCGAAGTGAATTGTATATATTTTATATATAAAATGATCAATCTACTACTGATAACAACGCATTCCTCAACTGCATTTCGAAATGTCATTCGCAATTGATAATGCAATAAAGAACGCCAATGGCTCTTCAATAAGCTCGATTGGCAGATGAAGACAATGGTAATAAAGAGAATACCCACTTTTTGGAATCCGCGGTTGTTTTGCTTTCATGCATGTAATGCTTTTTCGAAGATTGGTATTTAACCATTTTTTATCATATGAATCTTAATTTAAGCATTTAACACAATGGTTAAAATACGGATAAACATAAACCAACTGATTGACCAACTATAAGGTCCAAGGTTAATAGTATAAGTCTTCAAAGGTTCGAACAGTCTCCTATTATGATGCAATCCCCTTCTCTCTTAACATTATTATTATTAAATTATTTTGTTACTGTCACCTTAAATCTAAGCAGTGGGCTCAGGACAAAATTGTTTGAAAACATTGTTGGAATATATATTTATTTCATGTATTTTTAATCTTAGGGTAAGACATTTTAATATATAATCATTCAACGTAAAACATTGATATGACGGGAAACGAACACGATGTCTCATACATCGTGTCTCTATATTTCATTAACTCTAGACAAGTTCATCATCTAAATCTAACAAGCTTTCTGCATTAACAATTTCGTTGCATATACTTGCTCTTCTCAGAAGCAGATTATGCATTAGCTACGAGGCAAGTTTCTTAGAATAGATCATTCTATTCAACAAACCCATGTAATACATTATTTGTATCATGTCATATCAAATCATATACATGTATGGCAAAGTATCTATGCTGTATCACTTGAAGTTATTAAACCCTATGCACGTTGCTGCCCAAATATGATTGATAGACGGGCATGTCATCTTATATTAGTTGTCCAGTGTTTGTTAACCTTTAAAGACAAACCTATCTTGCTACTAAATTATTTTTTTCCTTTTTATGTTAATCGGGCACCAAATAAACCTTCACAATATAAATTCTTTGGATTTATTCCTGCCGGAAAATCAATTCCTGGTACATAGAACACATTCGAGTTCATATTCAATTTCAGATGTTTTTGCTAATGTTTCAATTATTATCTAACCAAATGTTACATACAAAGGCAAACATAGCGATATCCGCTTTGGAAGCATACATATATTGTATATATAATGACATTAATAAAAGGGTAATAAATTGCGGATTCCGAGCATGGCTCGATAATTGCCCCGCCCACACGATAATGCCATGATGGCTTAATAAATATGTTGTTTAATATCTGTTATATTTGTTTTAATTATTTCAATTGCGTTTTATATTATTTCAATATTAAAGAAGAATATACGTTTTGAAACGCCAGTCAGGGTGGGTCCGAGTGCACGACATAACTTGTTTCCTGAAGTGAGTACTGAAGCCATTTGTGCAAATAGTCTAGAAGTAGAAAAGATAAATACATGTAATACTATTCCTGAGTGGAGTTACATATGATCAAATACAACAATTATTGTGTATACTTTTATTTTAAATATTACAATACCCATTTTAAAAGATAAGAGTTACACTCTTCACTTGTTGGTTTGCGGCATTCAAGATGTGATATTTAGGTGTAAGCAAGCCAAAACGGAGAGTTGTCTGGCAGTTAATGAATCACTTTCACTAACCAATGTTGAGTGATATTTATACACCAATATTTATACATAGTCGGTGCTTTTAAGTTGTTTAAATGGTCACTTCAATGTCATGAACAGACTTAAACTCAGTAAAAAAGATACTTGTTTTTACATGTTTTGAAGTTTGTCATTAAATGCTTTAAATTGATAAAAGTAAACATCTAAAAAGGTCCAGTATAAAAAACAAAAAAAAGAATTAAAGAAAGAAAGAAAAACAGTAAGCCACACCTGGGCTCGAACCACTGACTCTTGGAAATGTCTATAACTAATAGGGTTATAAATGGATTAGCGCTCGATAATAGTCCCGGGAATAGTATAATGCCCGTTGACTTCAGCCGTATGGCCATTTGCGACTTGCCTGGGCTTATATTGATCCCTTCCCCGGCGCCGCGATCTATTTATTCGTGTTTAATATATGTTTTCCATTAAATTCATATTCATCGGACAGATTTCAATTGTTTATTGTTCGAGGTTTCTCCCGTTTCATATATCAAACAAGTTTAGAAACGCCCGTCTGTGTGCCAGACTAACTTGAATACAGGTAACTTTTTTACGGAACTAAGTAGTGACGTCATATGTTCATAGGGCCGACAAGTAGAAAAGAAAGTTTGTTCTCCATGTTCTTGTGGATTTTTAATTCGTTCATTTTTGATGTACGTAAGTGAGAATGATTTTGAAAATGGACATCGTGCAATAAAAATGTATTCTCTAATACGGATGCGCATAGTCATCTTTAGTCAAAGAATAAAAACAAACATTATGGATGATCGCCCAGCCTTTCGTCTGGGTCAAGAAATGTAAGTAAAATTGTACTGCAATGATAGTGTAGTGTAGCCTTTGACTGATAATTCAAAACGTGCATTTATTCACAAGCGAAGCACCTTTGATCCTAGAGAACTGACAATGTTTGGTGAATGTTTCCCCATTCTTAATATCACACGTATGGTTGCATCAATTTTCGTTCATTAGAGCTATCAACTTCAACACATCGCTTGATTTGTGCGTTCATTAGAGCTATCAACTTCAACACATCGCTTTGATTAGTGCGTTCATTAGAGCTATCAACTTCAACACATCGCTTTGATTGGTGCGTTCATTAGAGCAATCAACTTCAACACATCGCTTTGATTAGTGCGTTCATAAGAGCTATCAACTTAAACACATCGCTTTGATTAGTGCGTTCATTAGAGCTATCAACTTCAACACATCGCTTTGATTAGTGCGTTCATTAGAGCAATAAACTTCAACACATCGCTTTGATAAGTGCGTTCATTAGAGCAATCAACTTCAACACATCGCTTTGATTAGTGCGTTCATTAGAGCTAATAAATTCACCACATCGCTTTGATTAGTGCGTTCATTAGAGCTATCAACTTCATCACATCGCTTTGATTAGTGCGAGAAAGTTTATGCCATTCAAGTGAACAACATGACAAGAAACTCGTAACGGCGTTCTTAGACTCTGGATATGAATACAATCCCTATGGAATGCGCTTACTGTGACAATTTGATGGATCTTGTAATGACACCGTTTATCATTTTTAAAGGCACGTTACTGTATAGCACTGGTTTAATGAAGATGAAACATGTGACATGTCCATTGAGTATTTAGCCGTAACATCCAAGCGTTTTTTGTTGGAATATAGTTATAATGAATCTCCAGAAACAGTATCTAGAGAGTACTTGTGTACATGTCATCTAGTAGTATTATACAAAATAGGAATTAATCAAACACAACTCGAGTTGATAGATTAAAGCTGAGATCACCGCCTTGGAATTGTGAATACATGTAGAGAGGTAATGCGTTTTAACCTGGTTTAATGACTAGCTTTACTTCACATTTAACAAAACATGAAGCACAAAACATGCACTAGATGTCGTAAATATTTTGAGCCGTATTGCTTAAGCTGAAAGCAAAACTGATGCAAAATTCTATATCCAAAGTAAGACCATATACATTGTTATAATCACATAAAATAGGTTGTTGTTTTTTATAATGAAGGGATATTCTTTCATAATTTCATGAAGTTGCAACTTATCAAATGTGTATTAATACATATTTGTGTTTTATTTTATTTTTTTATTTTATTAGACATGTATTTTAATGCGTTGATTTTAAGATCCTTTTTAGTTTAAATACTATTTTTATCTTGATTTATATTGATTGATTTATATTGTTAAAGAATGTGTAGGCACTACACTACTACTGCAGTACACCGCATTGATAAATAACGAGGCTTAAACCTTATATTGGTCTGTTTCATCACTTGTTTTCACGTTTATGGCTTTTTCGCCGATACACATTTTGAAGTATATTATGTTATAGATATAATCTACCGAGAAGTGTGGATTGAAGCTCACTTTAGTATGCACCTACTGCGAACAAATAAGCATATCATAATGGAATTACCAGTTTGAACAGTTTGTGCTTAATCTGACTAACTTTGATTTCAAACCTCAATTGCAAATTTAGTAATTTAGCAGGACATATCACACCATTTGCGCGACGCATGTGTTATATAACCATACATCATTTTAAGAGGTTGTTATACTTGGCGGCTCCTCCACGTGGTATTCTCAATTCACGATTTGGCTTAATAATGCAAACATAGTGTTGTTATTGTTGATTTTGATGTTCAGGTTTTTTTTAACCTTTCTGGAACTCATTTCTAACGCAGACTTTATTGACACGCTTAGCTCATAAAATCTCAAATAAAATAGCTTCACCAGTCAAATATTCGCACTCTTCCTTATAAATCGCCTGCAAGACACATTTGCGATTTTTTTTCCTTCATTGTTGGATTAAAAAAGGAATTGGTAAATAATTGTTCAAGAGCACAATGACACACAAGAATAAATATAATACTCCGCATTATTTTATGTTTCAACAGACACTTCCTATTGCTTGGAATCTGCATTTTTCACAATCGGTAGATCGAAGATGCCAACGCACACCATAAATCATAAGCAGGTGGTAGTTAAAATAGTGTATTGGTTTACAAATAAATAGTTTTCAATAATGTCTAAAATTAAGAACATGTGTTCGAAAATTATTAGCCGTAAACTCCACTGACGTGTATATCAATATGATTTCATATGAAGCACATGCGAGTGACTATTTGTTATCAAACATGTCCGAAGAGGTTCGCAAAATTGGTTAGCGCCCGAACGTGTGAAGTTTAAATGGCCTCTGCAAAATAAGTGAATTTTCGCAGATATAGCATATATATTGTCTTGAGTACAATACATAAAAATAACGAATTTCTAGTATTTACTAGCAATATATATTTTTAAATAGTTTGAATCCCAAGATCTCTTGAGCGATTTTTACTATTGCCATTACTGAAGTTAACGTGGTAAATCGTGCTTACAGATTGTTTTTTTTAACAATCACCTCTCTGTGTATATCGTGTATACACCTGTAATTTGTTTTAAGTTCCAATGTAAGTCAATTAAATATAAATGATATTGTGATCATTATAACCAATGATTGTTTAAGTAAACATGTAAGGTATGAATACAAATATACAAAGTTTGTATTGAGTAGCTTAAATGCACATATACTATGTGGTATTCGACTGAAGATTTCACTATTTATTTATAAATGTGTTTCATCATTTATTATTTGAAACAAAATCTATGTGGAACAAGAAACTTACGAATTCCGACCCTCATAAATTATCTATTGCAGAGATGTTGAATTTCGTGTCCTGTATGTATAGCCTTCATTGACACCAGTCATTATGTCGACAGCGATCGTCAACACATTATTTTAATCAAGACAATGTGGGCCTTTTTATTCAATATCAACTGTACAATAACGTGTCGCTCTGTGAGAAATATCGGCATTAGAAAAACACTATTAAACGATACTGTTAAACGTATAATGTCTTAAACATGCATACCCTAAAACAAAATATAACATTAACATATGCATCAAAAGTAAACTTTCGTGGGTCATTGTAACTGAATCATGTTGTATTTTTCACAATATTATTATGAAATGGAATAAACTGAATCATATTGTATTTTTCACTATAGTATTATAAAATGGAATAAACTGAATCATGTTGTATTTTTCACTATAGTATTATGAAATGGAATACACTGAATCATATTGCATTTTTCACATGTCACGGTTC
Source organism: Dreissena rostriformis (assembly GCA_007657795.1). Taxonomy (NCBI): domain Eukaryota; kingdom Metazoa; phylum Mollusca; class Bivalvia; order Myida; family Dreissenidae; genus Dreissena; species Dreissena rostriformis. The sequence goes on along the minus strand of VMBQ01000568.1, from coordinate 204,692 downwards.
ATTTCGTTTTAATAAACATAGATAAAATGAAATGGAGTGATATATTATAAAGAGCTCTTTTTTCTTTAACTACATTGTAGGTTATTGTTCTTGTTTGTGAAGAAAAACCTAGATCCATCACAGTGTCAATGTATCTGAACCCATACTCCACATATTTTAACAACTTAGAACCAGTCAATGATTGTTTTACGCCCAATGTCACACAAAATGCCAAATATTGTGTAAATATATTAATATTCATACATTACTGATGGAATATGCTTTTATGTGAATATAGAAAACCACTAAGAACAATAATATTATGTATTTCAATATTTGTGGATGTGTAGATTTCATGAAAAATGTAGACACTTTGCTCTGAAGTAAATTTCAAGATCGTATGCGAAATGGAATTACTCTGTTGGAATTAATCGATAAAATGTGAAGCAGTTTCATATGCAATCACCACAGCATGTACTTAGCAAATACCGTCTGTTTAAGACAAATCTGCACTTATCTTGTCGACATTTGTTCTGTGGTGACATATTATTATTTATTTTTTTTTCTCTGGCCATTTCGAAGTTGACCTTCTTTGCAATCGATTCTGTTATCATCAATGTAAATTTAGACAAGACATATTATGGATGGTTAATTTGACGTTACAGATCAGTGCAATACAATTTATGTCTAAAAACAGTCAAAATTACGCATTTGTATCTGATCATTGTTATACTCAGCATCGTATCTTTATGCGCCATACATATGGTTTTGGGAAACAGAAACCAATATGTATATGTGATATGCATGTGTTTAGTCAAATATGTATCCACTCAACCGTGCATACCCTGAGAAATAAAGTAATAACAAAATGAAGACGGTTTATACAAATACTGTAAAACGTGTGCTGGATCGTGCACTGTTAATATAAATAATTGTAATAAAGATATGTTTATTGCGTGATGTTCATACAATCGAATGATAAGTTAAATAGACACAGACACAGATCATAATTTTAACGAACTGATATGTTGAATGATACTTTATACCGTATAATTAATTAAAACTCCGAACAGTGATATGATATCATTAACTTTTAAACAAAATGAAAGGTGGTGTTTAATCAATAAGCTTCATTAAATTGTGGAAGGAAGGCTGTTTGTCTTTCACGCGATCGTGTTTAGAAAACTTTACCTCTTTGGAAATGTGGAACCGAACGCACTGTACACACATTTTTTTTAATTACACCGTTACTAATACAAGAGGAGCATAACTTCTGTATAAAGTTTAATAGTGTAATTTATATTCAGAGTTTCTAAGGTCCTTTGTTTGTAATATATTTTAACTTACAGTTCAGCACAAACTACACATCCTGATATATTATGCAAGATGGTGAACCTGAAACGTATGAAAATTTAGTTTATATTGGTAACCAAGCCTAAATTGAGATCGTTAATATCATGGATGGTTGATTCTGATATTGTAAATTACCTATAGCGACAAACTACGGTCTTAAGGCTGTCAGTTTGACTATCACGACTTTAATGTGTATGTGTCTTTATTTAAAATTCTAATTCATGCATTCTTTTCTTTTGCATAGTACTGCGCAACACATCACGTCTAGTTCACTAGAGACATATGATATTATACGATAAAGTTATCCATGTTCTCATTATAGCGATCGTATACGATTTCAATGAAAACATTTTATTTGCGCCATCTTAAATCAACATATTAATATGACCTAGGCATGCTAAATGAAATTAATGATCAATCTATGTATGGTACCATTACCCAAATAGTGCTTACTTCAGTAACATTTATAACGAGTAACGCAAGGCCAATAGCGATACGTTAACTCGCATTAGTTGTAGAAACTGTATTTTGTTTTATGTGTCATATTAAAACATCTGAACAGAATAATGTTGATTTCCTAACAGAGTCTATGGCTTGCGAGCATGAAGGAGTACTCTGCTGTACAACAGAAAATTATTTCCAACTGAATACAATCTTTAGTTCATTATTTGCTGGTACTAATTCTGCACTGTTATTCTAGTATTCAATTCGGTAACGTTATATCTTATTTGAAAAAAAGTTAATTGGCACAAGAAATGTCGTTCAAAACATCATGACCCTTAATATATATATTATATTAATAATTATTTTTAACAATATACCATATGCAACGGACTTGATATTTTTCAGCTAAGTGAATTAAATACTGAAATTTATTTCGAAGTATTACAACAATTATGTCACAGCATTTTACTTAAAGAAAAAAGAACAAGTATTAACATTATCAAAGTGCAAATATAAATACGTTTTTTTTTAAATAAAATAATAATTATTATGAATGATCATGATCAAACTATGTTACCGGTGCTTTTTACATCCTGCATTACGGTTTTTTCCTTATAGTAAAAATACTATGATCTCGAGTTATACTATTGGATGCTACTTGCCAGAATCTTGTACACAAGACGAAATTAAGTTCGTATTTAAATAATTTCAATTTATCGTTTTGTATTATGTTGCTCTGGTGCATATTGAACCAATTATAATTAAATTGTCATTAAATCAGATTTAAATTCGTTTTATTTATGTTTTGTAAATCACTAATATTACTATCAATTTACCTTTATTGACACGTTTCTGTGTGTGAGGTTCGACACGTCATTAAACCGTTACCGTTACCGTTACAATGGGGTGAACCCAGCTTTAATCATGAACCATTTTCTACATAAACTGTAGCTATATATTGTTATAGGTAATCGTTGCATGCATATATTATAGCGCCGTATTAAATTCCTGTGCAACCCATTATTTGCAGGATTGAAATCGTGATATACAGCGAGTGTGTCATTTTTTGTAGACTGACTTAAACAATTGTCCATAAATAGGTGTTGTTCTAGAAAAACATGTTGATAACATATCTGGTTATTTGAGCAACTATATGATTTAATCTCTAACAATTATTGTTATATATTTAAACCCATTTTTTAGCATGTAATGCTCTGAACTTGAAACTGTGCGCAATTTTATCGGCAGTAAATATTCGCACTGCACATACTTGGCGAAACAAATCTAGATCAAAACCAATTCTAAGCCGAAAAAAGATGTTATTTCGATATTCCTCCCCGTCGGGCGAATAAAACTAGCTTGGTGAATGAATTGGATGTACTTTAACAAGGAATTCAATACTGCATGACATCGTTTAATCAGATATTATGTTCCGGCGACAAAGTACGATATGTTCCCTGCAAAACTCAATCGACATGCATGCCATATAGTTAACCAGAGCAGCAAACTTCATTTACATTGTTAAAATGGTAGCTCATGTCATGTCAAGTTATCGTTGTCGGTGTTAAGTGTATGCGATATTCAGGTATGGGAACCCACTATGGTTTGTTTAATAACAACCAAAACTTCAAAATAATTATAAAATATAGTTGTCTTTATTTTAATTGAAATACATTAAAGCTTGCATTCAGTCTTAACATCGACTTTATCGTATTCAATATGTTAATTAATAAATTTGTATGTTTACGCATGTATCAAAACATGCAATACAATGCCATTCAAATAAATCAATTCAATTAATACAAAATATATGAACAAACGTGTATCTCATATAACTAATTTTAATTACAAAATAACACCAAAAGAATGTTATGAATTCCAAGACAACATTTCTGATCTGAAAATTCGCATTAAAGCGTGAAGGTCGATTGCATACAATCAGTAATCGGGGTATCGAATTTTATAAAGGTTTTTAATGTTCTCAATTTATAAATAAAGGTACTTTGTTACTACAATTTTATAGATAAACCTTGACAATCCTCCACAAACAACTTTATTCACAAATAATACATCGAATGGTTTAAGACGAAATAAAAAGACAACATATTGTACTTTTGAATAACGCATTATTGTTTATTCCTACATATTTTTGGACTGTGAAATTAGGTCACGTTGTTCGCGATGAAAAGGTCTTTATTGCTAGCATGTGTCTTGAAAGAAGATCTGTTACATTATTCCTTTCATCTCTAATCTTGAATGACACCATACTCGCGGCATTATTGAAAAGAAGCTGCGTTATGCCTAGTACTTTGTTTCCAGCTAATGTTCTAAAACAAAGACAACAACAACGGTATGTTGGCCTATTGCCATCAAACACGTCACTCATTTCATTTCAAACAAATCGAAATGCCAAACATATACCATTTTTATAACATGTATACATAACTATATACAAGTATAAGGGAATTCTTCTTTCGATAACCAATAATAACGTTTCGTCAACTAGGAATTCAAAATAAATGTAGTTTTAATCCCACGATACTGCAGTTTAAAGATAACATATGCGTACCTACTTAAATTTGCTGCCACGACTTAATTTTCCATGGCAAAAAATTATTAAGTAATGACCACAAGAAAATAATCGCAAAAAGAACAAAGGATAAGGCGGCCATAAAAAATACATTAGAGACAAATACTCTCGGCGCCTCGGCCAATAAGTCTATTTCTACCAGGAAATATCAAATCGTGCCAATGACCTGCTGGTTAATTACCGTAAAATAAAAGTAATTGGCATAAAATAATTCCATATTCTTTTAGAATATTCCATAACGTAGTGTGGCAAGTTTGCTTGAATATAGATAGGTATACGTTTTGCAGGGGGATGTGTATACGGGAGCTGACTGCGTTTAAGTGTCAGTTGGTTACAAAATGGCGTCGTTTTCGTGATCTTCGTAAAGGAGTATCGTGTATTTTCATTCGATAAGCCACTTTATAATTAAATTTCTTCAAAATGAATACTCACTTTCGGCTCTACTGCGTTTGTGCTTCTGTCGTTTTTTGTTTTTTTCCCAGATCGTTAACGTCGGAACAAAAAAGTTATTGAAGGAAAACCGTTCACAAATATATTGTTCACGTACGTGACTTTCGAGAAATTTGATGTACTTATATCATGTTGTCTTATAATACACAGTATGTGCGCATGTGTATAGTAACATATAACACAAATCACGATTATTTTATTTTCTCAACGCTGTATTATCTCTAAAAATTCATTTATTGCCGAAAAATATTGGATCAATCCCCTCTCTGGAACTTTCTTTCTTTAAAGCAGATTTTGGGACCTGACTTTCAAACGACAATACAAGCTTACATCTTTGTTATAAGGTTTTACACGAAATTAATGTCATGAATGAATTCCGCATTGATACAAATGTGTTTAAGAACTTTTTCTCATAAGAGGTCAAGATTAAACATTGTGTATTCATTTGCAGTTGACCCAGTATGTAATGTATGATGAATTGTTAAGTTTAAGGTCATAAGTTCAAATGTGACATAAACATTGATCAGAATTTTTCTCATATACTTAACGCTAACATCTGGTGTGCGTAATTTTATGCATTTGATCTAATGCATTATTTACACAGTGTAATTATTACATGTTTATTTTAACGCATATGCATATACTTATGTTTGAGTATGCATAAAACGGAATACTATGCTTACTTAACGGAATATTATGCTTATGTTCTAGGTAACAAGACATATTGTTACAGTTTATGTAGTTGGTGAATATGGTGAGGCTGTCGAGTTATCGAAATATGTTGGAGGTAGAACAAAACGTCTTAAGATAACATGTTTTTACTTAAATGTGATTCATTTCACGACAGAGATGTACCTTATATGTATAATCTAAAAATTAAAGCATAAATTATGCTCAGACTGCGTTAACGTTGTGTATGCAATTTTCAGACAGGTTTAGTGATATTGTTTAAAAATGCAACTTATTTAATACGGTATAACATTAAACCCAAATAAATATTGAGTATAATCTCGCAGTGTGATTCCTTTGTTTACAAATATTATTCGATATTGCAATGCCTCTGTGAAGGGCTCTGTATTTAGAAAACTTACGTAAACGATATGTACATTAATAACTGTATACTGAGTCAAAAATGGTATTATAAAAATATATAATAATTGAAATATAAGCCTTAATGATAAGACAGTCAATCATGTTAAACTTCCTATAAAGCATTGACTAATGCGTATAGGTAGAATGTATGTTAGCTAATTGTTTTTTTGTTTGTTTTATAAATAAACCTTTTGTGTGGCTATATATATAATATAGTTAGAAACTTGCCCTCTGGCATATTCCGTTGAAAACCGTAGCCGATTCAAAATTAACATTATAGCAAACGTGCAATATCGATAGTGATATTTGTAGACACCTCTGTAGACCGGCCACAACTTGCATTTCACCAAAAAGCAAAGTTATTGTCTAGTTCGAGACGCGAACTCTGCATAGTATCTGTGTTAATGTTCGAAATCAATTTTCACATCAACTGCAAGATCGGTATGTAATTTTGTTGTGTCTAGAAAAATCCCGTATTTGATAAATTAATCGTTCAAGTATTGTGACAAGTTTGATTGAATATAATTAGTTAAACGTCTTGCCAGACGCCATGTGGCTTTCGAGTTATACAACTATGTTGGAGGTAGAATAATTCGTCTTACGAAGACATTTTCTGACTTGAAAGTGATTTATTTCACGACAGAGTTGTACCTTATATGCTTTTACAGCATGTAAAAACACTTAGTGCGACCTTTATTGCTGGGATCATCAATTTATTTGACGACATGAGCAAGTATTCGCTTAAAAAAACTATGGAATTGTATGTGTTTGGAATATGCTTCAAGTATCTAATCACAGAATGGTGACATAATATCAACACAAAAAATATAAAACACACATTACATATGTGCTTTAAAATAAACCATCCTGTCCATGGCATAATACAAATATCATTCCATATAGATAGCGGCATATACAATGTATATAACATAGTCAAAGTTACCATTATATACATAGCTCATTTTGCCTTAAGCAAGGATTCTCAAACATTAATAAATGCAATGTTTTAGTATAAACGAACAGTTTTGTTAAGTGCTGTGTGTTCATTCTGTATAGCATTTACTTAAAAGCATGTATCAAGTGATGTATGTGCTATATTACAATCATGACCGAACAGAGTTTTTAATAGAAATTCTGACTGGTCCAAGCCCTGATACAGTGGATAATGTATGCCATTGACCAGATCTTTCATAACACTTTGAATAAAATGTCAATTGGTAATGGATACATAGGTTACGTTAGGAAATTAATAAGCAGAATCACTATACATCTATATAGTACCGTATAATGAAAATAAAAATAATAAGATGTGACAAACAGAAAAGAGATAATGTTACTGTTTTATAATGTACCTCTGTTTAAACCACACTGAACATTATTGTAATCTCGTATGAGCATAAAAATTAAAAGAAAAACACATATAATACGATAAAGGATACTACGGTATGTTCTTCTCAACGCTACAACATTTGTTTAGAGTAAATGATATTTATACTGTTCAAGTTGATTATACTGTTCAAGTTGATGTGTGTTATGTATTTTCGGGGTAAAGATAAAGTTACATAATTGATATATGCAATCAGATTCCAGGAAAGCATCATCAAGTATTCCAAAAAAAAAGAACGTGAAATTCCATATGCGTCGGTAAGAGATCATTATTATCACCCTTATGAGTTTATTTATTAATGACAAGTGAGCAATCAAATACATGACGCAAAACAAACACGAAAGGATAAAACTGGGGTCACCACCTTGGAACGGTAATTGCAAAACCAAGTAGGGCATTACACCGATTTTTGCTCGACAAACCTCGCGCTTTTATTCCATTCACGTAAATCGGAAATTATGAACTACAAGATAACAAGAAATATAGGTAAATTGAACCATATCAAAACGTTCAATAATGTAACTTACATGATCACTCTATTGTTTTGGAGTTGCCCTTAACATATTAGCGACTGACAGGCGTGACACGATAAAAACAACCTGAAATTATATAACAATCTAATTATTACATATTACACAGACATGGGCATGATTGTTCTGCCAACAGCGCATTTATGGCCCGTGTGTAGAGGGCTTATTTTTTCTTTATGTATATGTTTCGTACATAAAACACTTGCCGTTTGTTGCAAAAAAAAAAACATTAGAAGAAGAGGAACTTTTGATTGTTGTAAGTACTCCAGAGGTATGTTTCTTGTCACATTGCTGTTGTTTTCTCTAGTCAAAACATATGTCTGCGATTCAAACATTGTTCACATTTATTATATTTTAGTTTATACTTTTATATTTCGTTTGGTTACTAAAACGACATACTTTACATTCATATGTCAAGCATACCTGCACATTTTATGGCATGTACTACATTAATCTCAATCTGAAAAGTAACAATTGTATCAACCCCAAGGCTTTCTATTATGGCACAAATTCGCAAAGCACATAGAATAGGTTTAATCTATTGGAATAAACTCGAGCATCATATGTCGCTTGTTATAAATTTAAATTGTTTCGAAAAAAAAGGATTTACGACGGGAACGTGACATGATAATAAGCCACGATAACATCAATCGGTGCTATATGGAACACATTCTATTCGTCCACATTAAATCGCTCTCGGTAAAATGTATCGGCAACAAGCAAATGTCTAACCCTTATGTATTCATGTTATATTTCTGTCTCGCATATGTTACTTACATAACGAAGCTGTCGTTATTATCTGAATGTTTCGTAAGACGTGAACTATTTTCTTGATTGTGTAAATAATCCCGTGGTAGTATCTGGTTATCAACCTCCTTCACCGATTATATTATAACTTATATACTGTATTTCTCATACCATACATTGTTTGCTATGACAAAATAACCATTTTCCTTAGAAAGACTTATTTAAATATGCATTTGGTCAACATGCAAAGGGGTAACAATGTCCCGCTTTGGATAATTACCTTTCATTTCTTTAAATAAAATTAAAATACTTATTGAAAGCCTATTATCAGAATTACACATGGACTGTTTAGGGCATCGCATTATCTTTTGATGACTTTGTTGTACTGTTTTATTGGCCTTGGAACTATTCTTCAAACTAAATGTCAAATAAATCACCTGGCTGAAATTTATTTATTTGCTCCTACTCACATAAAGAATCCAGCCCAAACAGATCGATCATTTAATTTCCCTGGTTTTAACGCCGGTCAATTTCATCTGGGAAATCAATGACAAACCTGCAATACATCAGACAATGTGTTTCTCATATTTCAAAATCAATATAATATTTGTGAATAATTACTGTATTAGCTATAAAGCTTCATCTAAAGGACAGAAACAATTATTAACACCACCGAGACCTTAATTGGAAACATTTTCATTTGATATGAAGCTTCTCTGACGATATATTTAGTTTTCATCCATAAGCGTAATATTTAATTATTTCAAACCAAATCATGCATTATAAAACATTACACGTACAGTAAGATGAAAAATGCGAAATGACATACCGCAATTATTTCATAGTGAAAAACATTCAATAATTTATTCCATTTAAACATAAATAGTCCTATTCAACTTTTGCTATGTTTGGTTTCTGTATTGATACTTTTGAATATCGTTTTAGAATACAATGGCAACATTACGAGTTATAACTACTTATAAATGCTCATTAAACTATCAAAGTGGTACGAATGTATATTGCTGTATAAACATGCATGGTCCTATATCACTCGATAAGGAACAACTCAGTGTCATATGCGACATGCCTTTGCATATGGCTTGATACAAATCTTAGGTTTAAATGATTTTGTTTAAACATGCAACACATTTAATACGGTATAACACTTTACCCCATAATATCGATTATAATCTCGCAGTGCGATTCCTTATTCAACACATATTGTTGGGTATTGCAATGCTTCTGCGAAGGGCTCTGTATTTAGACAATTCACGTAACATATATGTGCATGCATAACTGTATAATGATTCGAACATTGTATTATGTCAATATAAAATAAATAAAATAAAAGCTTTAATGATTGGTCAGTCAATCATTGTAAACTACTCTCTATAAAGCCTAGACTAATGCGTATATGTAGAATTCATGTGAGCATAATTGTTTTTGTGTTTGTTTTATTATCAAAGCTTTCATGTGATTATTATAATATAAATTTAAGCTGGCCTCTGGCATATTCCGTTGATACCCGTAGCCGATTCCAAATTTCGATAAAAACCATCGTGCACTATTGTAAGTGATATTTGAAGACACCTCTATATAGACCGGCCACAATTTGCATGTAACCGATAGCGTAGTTTTAGTCTAGTTTGAGACGCGAACTCTGCGTAGTATCTGTGTTAAGGTTTGAAATCAATGTGTATGTACATCAAGTGCAAGATGTGTCTACACAATTCCCGTATTTCAAAGATTAATCGTTCAAGTATTGTGACAAGTTTGATTGAATATAATTAGATAAACGTCTTAGCAGACGCCATGTGGCTTTCGAGTTATCAATTTGTACCTTACATGTGAGATTGTTTATATCGTGTTAAAACACTTAGCGCTACCGGTATTGCTGGGATCATCGATTCATTCGACGATACGAGCATTTTTACGCTTGCACAAACTATGGAATTGTATTTGTTTGGAATATGCTTCAAGTATCTAATTACAAAATTATAAAATAGTATAAACACACAAATGTAAAACACACATTAAATGTACGTTTTATAATAAACCATCCATGGCATAATAAAAATATTATTCCATGTAGATTGCGACATATAAAGTATAGCATTAACTTAAAAGTATTTATCAAGTGATGTATGTGCTATATTGAAATCATGACCGGACAGTGGTGTTTTTCATTAATTCTTCCTGCTACATGCCCTGATACAGTGGATAATGTATGCCATTAACCAAATCTTTCATAACACTTTGAATACGATTTCAATAGGTAATGGGATACATTGGCTACGTTAGGAAATTTAATATGCAGAATTACTGAACATCCATATAGTACCGTAAAACGAAATCAAAATAATGAGAAGTGTCATACATCAAAGAGGTAATGTTATTGTTTTATAATGTACCTTTGTTGATACCACACTTAACATTATTGTTATCTTGAATGAGCATAAACTAAAAATTAAAACTAGAAGTAAAACACATATTATATGATAAAGGATACTACAGCGTGTTCTTCTCAGAGTTTGCCAACACAATATATAACTGAAAGCTACAACAGTTGTTTTCAGTAAATAATATTCATACTGTTCAAGTTGATGTTTGTTATGTATTTCTGGGGTAAAGAAGAAGTAACATAATTGATATATGCAATCAGATTCCAGAAAAGCATCATCAAGTATTCCAAATATAAAGAACGTAAAACTCCATATGCGTCGGTAAGAGATCACTATTATCACCCTTATGAGTTCATTTTTTGAAGGAAAGTGACCAATCAAATACATTACGCAAAACAAACACGAAAGGATAAAACTGGGGTCACCACCTTGGAACAGGGCTTAACTTTTCTTTATGTATATGTTTCGTACATAAACCACTTGACGTTTTTCTGCAAATAAAACATTAGAAGAAGAGGAACTATTGATTGTTGTCAGTACTCCAGAGGTATGTTTCTTGTCACATTGCTGCTGTTTACTCAAATCAAACAATATGTCTGCACATTGTTCACATTTATTTTATTTTAGTTTATACTTTTATATTTCGTTTAGTTACTAGTAAGACATACTTTCCATCCATATGTCAAGCATACCTGCACAGTTTATGACATGTACTACATTAATCTCAATCTGAAAAGTAAAATTTGTATTTAGACCAAAGCTTTCTATTCTGGCACAACTTCGCAAAGCCCAAAGCTTAGGTTTAATCCATTGAAATAAACATGAGCATCATATATCGCTTGGTATAAATTTAATTTGTTTGGAAAAAAAGCATTTACGACGGGAACGTAATAACATGAGAATAGGCCAACGATAACATCATTCAGTGATTTATGTAACACATTCTTTTCGTCCACATTAAATCACCCTCGGTAAAATTTATCGGCCACGAACAAATGTCTTACCCTTATATATTCTTGTTATATTTCTGTCTCGCATATGTTACTAACATAACGAAGCTGTCGTTATTATCTGAATGTTTCGTAAGACGTGAACTATTTTCTTGATTGTGTAAATAATCCCGTGGAAGTGTTTGGTTATCAACCTCCTTCACCGATTATGTTATAACTTATATACTGTATTCCTCATACCATACATTTTTTACTATGACAAAATAACCTTTTTCCACAGAAATACTTATTTAACCCATTTATACCTAGCGTTTAGAAAAAAGCCTTGGCAAACAGCGAAGACCAAGATGAGACGCCGCATGATGCGGCGTCTCATCAGGGTGTGCGCTGTTTGCTCAAATGAATTTCTGTAAGAAATATTCTAAATGAAGAAATAAACATACTAGACATCCCTAATTTTGGAAGAAAATTGATCCAATTTAGAAGGATGGGAGATTCCACTAGGCATAAATGGGTTAAATAGGCATTTGGTCAACATGCAAAGGGGTAACAATGTCCCTGTTTTTGATAATTGCCGTTCTTTTTTTATAAAATTAAAATACTTATTGAAAGCCTATTATCAGAATTACACATGGACTGTTTAGGGCATCGCATTATCTTTTGATGACTTTGTTGTACTGTTTTATTGGCCTTGGAACTATTCTTCAAACTAAATGTCAAATAAATCACCTGGCTGAAATTTATTTATTTGCTCCTACTCACATAAAGAATCCAGCCCAAACAGATCGATCATTTAATTTCCCTGGTTTTAACGCCGGTCAATTTCATCTGGGAAATCAATGACAAACCTGCAATACATCAGACAATGTGTTTCTCATATTTCAAAATCAATATAACATTTGTGAATTATTACTGTATTAGCTATAAAGCTTCATCTAAAGGACAGAAACAATTATTAACACCACCGAGACCTTAATTGGAAACATTTTCATTTGATATGAAGCTTCTCTGACGATAAATTTAGTTTTCATCCATAAGCGTAATATTTAATTATTTCAAACCAAATCATGCATTATAAAACATTACACGTACAGTAAGATGAAAATTGCGAAATAACATACCGCAATTATTTCATAGTGAAATACATTTAATAATTTATTCCATTTAAACATAAATAGTCCTATTCAACTTTTGCTATGTTTGGTTTCTGTATTGATACTTTTAAATATCGTTTTAGAATACAATGGTAACATTACGAGTAATAACTACTTTTATTTAATGCTTTCCGGTGGTTTATTGAGAAATATCAGTGAATTAAAAATGATTATTTCACTGTTTCAAACAATGAAAATTATCAGTGAAAATTATCGATAATTTTCACTGTTTACTGTGAAATGACGTCATTATTTTGACGAAATGACGTCATTATCACAACGACATTCTTTAGTTAATTAAACTCTTTAACGATGTATAAACTGTGAAAAAAGCATGAAATAAAAAGAAAATGTGTTGGATTCGGTGGAATATCGATTTTAATTCACTCGTGATCATAGAAAATATATATTTTCACTCGTGGCTGCGCCACTCGTGAAAATATTAATTTCTATGATCACTCGTGAATTAAAATCGATAATCCACCGAATCCAACAAATATCCTCTATATAAATTCTCATTAAACTATCAAAGTAGTACGAATTTATATTGTTGTATAAACATACATAGTCCTATATCACTCGATAAGGAACACCTCAGTGTCATATTTGGCATGACTTTTCATATGACTTGCATTCCCAATGCTTTGCATTTACCATTCAAATGTTTGAAGATCCCAACTTTATTCACACAACGTTTTCTTCACGGGTTCTTGTGGTCGCGCTATGTCTGGCGTCCGTCTTCGTGTATCGTGTATCGTGCGCCGTCTACTTTAAGCTCGTTAGCACTCCAGAGGCAACATTTTTCATTGCATATAAATGAAACTTAGCATAAATGTGTATCCTTATACTACCTAGGCCGAGTTGAAATATGAGTCAGCTGTGTCCAAAAAGAAAGTCACCAGGGCAAATCAAAGTAAACCCTTGTTACCATTCTAGAGACCACATTTATTATTCCGTTCTGATTAAACTTGGTCAGAATATTTAGCTTCAGAATATCTAGGATGAGTATGAATCCGTCCTACATGCGTCGTAAACCTAAATCACCAGCTAAAATCTTAAATAAACTGTGGTACCAATTGAGAGGTCACATTTATTGTCTTGATGAAACTTTATCACAATTTTTATCTTAACAATATATGGCCAATTTGAATATGCGTCACTTGTTTCTTAACACTAGGTCACCAGGTTAGTATGTTCATTGTAAATACTGACACGTATTTACATGTATTAAGATGTATAACTTGTATGACTCGATCTTTATAAAACGTGGTCAGAAAAGAATCTTGACAATACCTATGTCATGTTTCAATCTGGGTAAGATTGGTTCAAAAGCTGGATCACCATGCCAAGTCTCTAACTATTGGTGTACATTGAACTCAGATGAACACTTAAGAGTTATTATGATCCTCTAGTTATTGTGTATCCCCCGCTAAAGGCGGAGGGATATAGAATTGAATTGGCTCCACCCGTCAGTCCGTCCGTCCGATTTTCAGCCATTAATAAACAAAATGTATGTGGCGGGGGATCTCAATCGAACAAATATTCTTGTTTAATATTGCGTTGCATGTGTTGTAAAAGAAATTTGTAAATTTCCTTAAATAAAATAAAATCTAATGGTAGCAAGATATCAGTGTTTAAAGTTTGTGTGAGGACTACTTGCGTACATAGTTCAAGGAAATAAATCTAAAAAACGCATTAAATGTCACATAAAACATGATTTCTATTAATAAATACTGATAAAAAAGGGCTAAAGAAACGTAATTATGATTTCATGCCTGTATTTTTTTTTTCATATACGTGTTTTATCTAACATAAACACATTAAGAATATAACCACTTTGCACCGTCATAAATTTAAAATTACCATTCTAAAAATGGAATTTGTCTTTTGATATGTATTATCTTAATTGAATGAGGCTTTTCAAGGAAATCCGTCTATCAACACGATCTGCACTACAAGTGTAGCGCGAGCCGCCGACTTCCTGAGGCCGCCACCGAGCGCTATGTTCGCGACCTAAATCACACATTGTGCCTTCCGAAGTCCTCGGAAGTCTAACGATTTCATTGAGTACAATAAACAGTGAAATTAATTAATTTTCCTTAGGCTGCCTGCCTGTTGATTATGAACTTAAAATAATCAAGTCGCTTCATATATTTACAACGCGACGAATAGGGGACCGATGCCTTCAGCGAAACTTCCACTATCAATTACTCCCAGCTTCAATGAAGCGGTTACCCTTCATCAATCCCTCGGTGAAGCTTCTGAGTCTCTGGCGACTTCCGTTGACTACAACCCTCTGTAGAACATCTTAACTTCCAACAGGAACTCTGCAGCCCGGGCAGCACCGTTCGAGCCTTACAGCCAACGTAAACACCCAAATGCTCCAGACCTATTCGTTTAGAGTACTATACCTTCTTCTTCAGATGTTGTCCCGCTCGCATCCACAGAGGACTGACTGGCTTGCCGATCTGCAAGCTTTATTATATACTTTAGACGTTTCCGAATTCCCTCCGCACTCTACGGAGATTACCGATCAGTATTTCTCCTTCACTGCCGAAACAAGCCGAATATACACGCAGGATTTTACAAGAAACATTCCTTAAATGTCAAATGATATACCTATGCATAATAAATATCTGTTAACCAGCCAATTAACGTATTGTATGAAGAACAAGTTACAATTTCATAGTGTTTACCTGGCAAATGTAAAACTAAGGGAGGTAATTATAATGTAACAGTGAAGAACCATAAAGCATCAAATTCGACCCCAACACCTTTCGTCATACAAGTTACCCATCTGCACGCTTTTGCTATGTACATTTAATGTTAAATTAGACTTCGCTCAGTACGATGAATAATAAGGAATTCTTGAAAATGTTATATGCGACCGGATAAAATGCATTCAAATATATATATATAGTATTTACAATGAACATACTAATTCACGTTTCACATTTTGGATAGTGTTTGTCAGATTATCACTACATTACGCACATTAATATATTTAATTATGATTACATTGTATTGTTTACGAAGTATTGTTTTGTTTCTTTTTTGCTATACAAGAAACCATCATAATGTTTGCAATTTTAAAATTGTGATAAACGAATCATTGTGTCAGAAGAAAGGGTGACAGTTCAGTACTGTGAAGAATAGTGAACTTGAACGTTTCGTCCGTGCGTATAATTTGTTTGAACCACGTATGCGTGCGTTTTGTAAATGGCATCATATGTATTTAAAGGACACTGAAATATATTTAATAGTCTTAAATAATTACAATAGCAAAACAAACCCTTTCATTAAAAACATCTAACTGGTGCGAGAAGTAAACCCGATACCTCTCGATCTGAATGTGTTTGCGTTACTTCTACTCCACAGAGGCTTTCAACTTTTCAAGCTGGGTATACGATTCAGTATCTTGTTTTGATTTTGACCAAATTTCCGTAGTTTTACGCACATACTCAGAAACCGTATGGGGTGACAAAAATGAACGAACTAAGGCTATCGCACACGAAGTGCATTGCAGATTTATAACCTTTTAAGCTAATTTTATTGATATTTAAACTGTTTATCAAAGATGTTTTCAAGTACAAGTAAATATTGGCCTAATGAAAAATAAATAAAGAAACACAGTAAACAAGCAATATAAAGTAAAATGTAATTTTCATTTAAAACCAAAATACTGGAGATTTTTTCAAAACCGTAGTAAACTTATGAAATAAATAGCCTTATTTAAATATCATAACCGTGGAAAGGAAAGTTACGTATGTGGAAATCATTTACTTTAGCATCACAACAATAATATATTCTATACGTACATTAAAGTGTGCCTTTGTACTAAATTGTCTTGGCTTTAGTTCCAACAGCTACCTTTTCCATGTTTACCAAATTGTTCATTAGTTATTCCAATAATTGGTCTGGCAACTTGAACCTCTTGTCAACCTTTGAAAAGCTTGTTATGAAATCTTAATGACGTATCGACCACACCAATATGCCATTGTTTCCAACTGAAGTGTCAGTAAGACTTCAACTATGCAAAAGTAGCAAATTAGGTACAAACCGTTTTGGTCTGAAAGTGTTCATTGCTTGTGATTGCAATACCATTATATCGAAAGGTACCTGGTCGTTTTATATGCTGTAATCATAGTTATTTTTTACATAATAATTTAGGTATCGAATACTAAATTGAGTTGCAACGATATACCCGATGTATCGATTAATCGATTGCCAACGGCCAGCTTCATGGTCGGTAATAAACCTGCCAACTTCTGTTTTAATGACTTTCAAGTATTGATAGGTTATAGATATAGTACTATTAAAAATTATAATTGTGTGCAACTGTGTCATGAACAAATACTGTCATGAACAGGTTTGCGAAAATAAGATTTTCCAACAGTTTTGCAGATATTTGAAACAAAGAACACACAAATCAGGGAGCGGCATACCAATTATGACATAGACTAAAAGTCAAAATACACATTCGTTCATGAAATGTCATTCTTTGAAAATGATAAACATATGAAGCGTTAATAACGCGAAACAATTAAATAATTTGCGATTATTCTGTTGTTTGCGTTAAAAAAAAATACAACACGTGGATCACTTATATTCAGTATAAAATGTCTACCAGTAAACAACAGTCCGGACGGCCAAGTGATTTCGGTTTAAACAAAAACAAACTTTGTACTTTTTTATAAATAATAGTCATTTCGTTATAATGCTATAATAGAGCAATACCGACGCACTTTACAAATGCCGCAATCAGTGAACAAGTCCCTTTTAGAACCCCCATAATGAGACTCTTCAGAACACGATAGTTCATTTAGTGCTAGTGCGTTAATAAATAATATGTACGACGATAAACGTGACATTATAAGGATCTAACAACAACAGCGTGTACTGCTTTAAATAAGACATTCAATAAGTTCCCTGTTTTATAAAGTTTCTACAAATACCTTGGTACGTGAATGATAGCTAAAATGTATACGTTCCAATCTATTTAATATCAAATCAATACACATATACAGGGTTTTGTATGAAACAAAAGGTTCCTTTTTTCCTTAGGTATGTGTATCCTGCTTATAATCAGGTCTCCCTACAAATAAGAAATAATGTAGCGAATATAATAGAATGAAATATAATTAAATAAAATTTAAGCAGAAATCGTTTTACATAAAATTAAAGTACTCGTTTTGAAAGACAATCTGGGTCATATGAGATTTACAAATAAACTGTTTAGTGGACTGCATATCCATATGGCTAACAACATGTTATAGTGTATAAGTATCGGATTACTTCGTGTTTCATCGTTTTTTGTCAACATCATGTTTTTGAACGTAAATTCCAGAAATATAACAGGATTTGTTATACCCATTGTATTGCTAGTTTAAAACAAAACGATGTCTCTTGCAATAGCTAGATTTCAATTGTCCCGAACAAGCGGACTATCGTTTATGTCAAGCCCCAAGTGCGTCAAACAACTTTCAATTATTAAAACAAAAAATGTATATATAACTAAAGTTAATAACAATAATTGATCTTGCATGTTCACCCTTTGAAAGTCGAAAACGGCAGCCATGATGTTTCCCGTTGTTGTAAATTTTGAGAAACGAGAATTTATATTTTCACAAAATATTCATTTTGCGACTGGAATGTATAACGTTTGTCATGCTAATAGTATTTTTATCGAAGCATATAGCGATAACTAGTCGTGTTGTACATGGACTATTTCGAGTGGGGGAATACAAAAAAAAAATCGAAACACCCCAAACAGATTTAATATGTAAAACGCATGGTAAGATTCAGATCCTTGATAGCGTTGTTTTTAAACGTACATATGTGAATTTCAGTAATAAACATGTAAAATATATGAATGAATAAATACAATATTGTGTACTTGATTGCTTCTATCTCGTCTCCGAAAGGCTTACACGGCTCGCCAAGCATCGCTGTTTAGACATCATTGAACTCGTCAGAAAATTACAAGTAATCAAAGACATCAACCGTAAAGGCTCTATTTCTTTAATTCGATGAAGACTATGCATGATCTGCAGCAGATTAAGCACTCTCCGAATTTCGACTTGGTATCGTTGTGTGTCGACATCCGCTTCTAATGTTACATATATATCAGTGGAATATGCGATAAAAATTGGATTATTTGCCTTCAAAGTGTGTTCTTTCAAAAGATTGGTATGAGCATTATATAAAACAGCGAATTCATTCATACAAATAACAGGGGGGTGAACGTAAATGGCGCAGCAGAACGGTTTACGTGACATGTTAATGTCAGTGTAATACAGATTTACGTTGTATTTTCGTTCAAGTGACTGTTAAATTACGAAATATATGAAATTAGTCTATGATTGTTCTATTACCACAGTACGTATTGTGTGTCAAGACTGATTGTAAGCTGAAAAACGCACTAATAACAAAGACATAATAGATTGATAATGTCCATTACACAAATACAAGAGGTTATTTAGTGTGAATAGATTTCGGATTTTTTTCCAAAAAATAATACCTTTTCATACGAGATGTCCACCCCCTCATCTACAATTATCTTCTGCATTTAGTATATTGCCATTTTTCTTACAAAACCTTCTTTCTTTATCCCGGAGTGCATCGCGTCTGAGTTGAAGATGGTTCGACACTTTCCGTCATAACGCTTATGTGTGCATTTTTAATTTTCGTTTCATGCTTGAATCATCTTTCTTATAGTTGTAAGTCCATAGACAGTTCCATTACTTTTCTTTACAGAGAGAATGCAATGTACAGGGTTTTCAAGTAAATGTGGGGAAATTTCATGTCTGTCCTTTTTTCAGGTTTGGTGAACAGAAATCTTATTTGCATCCTTTAAAGTCTTTTTCAGTGTATTTTTACTTTCAGGCTGTTCAATTTGCTTGTTTACCTCATCCAATTTTCTAAGAAGTGCTGCTTTTGGTTTTGTGCTGAGCTCAGTGTTCATGTCATCCGTGTTCATTTTCGGCGTATGTTGTATTAAAAGCTTAATAGTAATGTCATAGTTTCATGTACATTGTCAAACTCAGTTAGTTCAACTTTAAATATTTTTTTGACTTCATTTGCGCTTAACTCAATTACTTGAGAAATTGTCGTCCCTGATAAGCCTGCACAGACTATTCTGGGATGACAATTTACGCACAAGCATTATGCTTAGTTTTCTCAGAACACGACACAAATAAATGTGAGTATATATTCCGGATTTACTTAGAATCTTAAATCTATTATAACCTATAATTACAAAGTATAAAAGTTCAAATATGCATTTATTTATCAAATAAAATTATTTTGAATTATTCGAGAAGAAAATATGGCCAATAATACAACAGAAAAAACTATCAAACGATTGTGTTCAATATTTGTTGAAGTTTTAATTCTCATCCTTTAAAAATTGTTTTCATACACTGTCACGGGTAAAATCATTATACTGTATTTTGTCCCAACATATAATTCCTAACTTTGTGGATAGTATCAATCTTCCTCATTCATTCTCATTCAAAAATTACAATAATCATAGATTATGCTTAATGAATAAATGTTTAATTATCAATACGATTTTATGAAGCATTTAACCATACGCAATAGACATATGTTTTTGTACCAAAATATATTGCGTTTTCACTGACAATTTTCAATTAACAACACAATGGATCCCGTTCAAAGAAAGACGTTTAATGCGAGTTTAGTGATACCTTTTGTATGTGGTGCTAACTTTCCGCAAATGTGACCTATATAAAAAGTATCTAAATATTACCTAAGGGCATAAGTTCAGAAAACTAGACGAACGCTATATTATTGCGTGTGTCAGATTTATTTCGTAAATTTTGTCAAACATATAAAATACAAATTGAGCAATCAAATATGTTTATATAACTCCGGTAATTAGAGAATAAAACACGCTATTACATGATGCATAATCGGCTATATCAAAATATCAAACTACAATTTGCAGCAGGAATTGTGGCTAATGAAAACCCTTCGCTTGAATTTATTTTAAACACAAGCTTGCTGAAAGCTGTGAAAAGTATAAAAACGACACAAACCTATTGGACTTCGTATAAAAATGAGGTTAATATCCTTTTGTTACAAAAACTTCTGAAAGTCCTGAAATGTTTTAAACTGAGTTCACCAATATTTAAGAAAACACGATGTATAATTTAAAGTTTCACCGACAATGGCTATGCTTTATTTTCAAACAATTTATCCGCTAAAAAAAGTCTTCCAAACAAAGCGTCAATATTTTCCGCTTAAGCAATAGCCGTTTGCTAGGCTCTTTCTGCTATTTCCAAACACACAAGAGAAAAATTCATAGTCATCACTGAATCGCTTTCTTTACTGATATCGATAACAAACACGTAAATTGGATTGCATTCTGATTAAAAAGCTCATTTAAAATTGCATGAGATTATACGAATCATGACAGTCATCTGTTATTGGATTCCAATGCATATTGACACAAATGGAAATGCAAAAGCTGATGCTCTAGCAAAACAATCGTTCAATCTCCCGATTATAAAAGTCCAATTAACGAAACGTGATTTTAAATTAGCAATAAATAGGCTAACAAAGTTGGAATAGCAAGCAATTTGGAATGGCGCAACTCGTAACACATAATATGAAATCAAACCTACTCTTGATTCTGGAACATCGTTTCGTCTTTCGGACAGACATTTACAAATTTAATACACTGTTGAATAAGACAAACCCGTTTGACACATACGTACCTTCTTGGTACATAAAAGTATCACCTTATTGTTTACCGTGCAATTAGTATTTCAGTATCAGGCATTTAATTATTGATTGCACCGACCTTTATTTGTATGTGTGACGAAATATTTCAAAGCTAAGGTTTTCCAAACAGTGCCACATTATACATTAAAATAAATAAGAGAAAAAGACGTATAACAAAATTAAGTCTTCATTGCTGTATCCATTGAAACATCATCATCTGTAAAACGCATTAAAATGTTACTACGCATATAAGAAAATAGCGAAATAGTGTTGAATGTGAAGTGCACATTTCATTAACAATAATACTCCGGATTTATACTCATCATCCGTATACATGCATTTGTACTAGTCCGAAAATGACAACGTTCGAAAATGTTAACAATATTTCTATATTACCGACTTACATAGCCCTTCTGTGATGTGTGAAACCAAGATCTGATCAGTTTGAAGGTTTCATTAAGACCAGGAAGGTTACTAGTCGAATTCAGTTCCAAAAAAATAGGTCTGTAGATTAAGGAATGCATAGGTAAAGATGAGTATTGCAATGGTATGATTGCTTTCGGACCGAAATGTATCATTCCGAAGATACTGTTAAGAGAAGTTTTGGATTTAGCGGTTAACGTTTGTACACCGCTTTTCCCTGTTATAAATATGTTAGTGTTATTACGTAGTGTTAAACAAATTTAAACGTATCACTTAATTGGCGAAAACTTGCAGGTGTGTCTTCTTCCAAACAGTAACTGCATATTTTCGTCACGAAAACAGCACATCACAATTTTGAACTAGATTAAGTAAACCCATTTATGCCTAGCGTCTAGACAAAAGGCCTTGGCAAACAGCGAAGACCCAGATGAGACGCCGCATGATGCGGTGTCTCATCAGGGTCTTCGCTGTTTGCTTAGAGGAATTTCTGTAAGAAATATTCTAAATACAGAAATAAATATACTAGACATCCCTTATTTTGGAAATAAATTGATCCAATTTAGAAGGATCGGAGAGTCCACTAGGCATAAATGGGTTAATTTCTAAGTAATTTCCAGTGTACAACGAGTAAACAGTACGATAGTATTTACAGGTAATGCAAACTATGAACTTGTCAATTACGTGTTATACTTATAATAACATATTATATATTGAGTAAGTAAACGAACACATACCCTGCTTACTGTGTCCACATCTGGACATAAATTGTTATGACTCTTCGTGAATTTAAATGCAAACGATTGGTGCGTTGTTTTGTTAAACAATTCACCAGTGTTGGGCAATACAATTGTTAAACGGTGCATTTTTAAGGCATGAACATCTCATAATAGGAATGCATTTGCTTCATTTTGTCTCTCAGGAAGCCATTCAAAATTCATGGAAACTATCTAGGATCCGTTTGTAAATTGAAAAGCCACTCGTCCAAGCATTATGCGCCATAATATGTAAATATCCTTTAACGTTGCATTGATTCGCGCAGGCAAACATTTAAATGCATTATATACGCCTCTTTACAAGGCAAAATGGGAATGCGTCCGAATACGTCAACCAGAATAAATACATTAATGGCGAAAAACAATACAATGTACCACCCTCAACGATAAACCACATCATTCAACGTTAATGTACCGGTTTGCACTGTTCAAATTGGTACGATTACATTTTCCAGTTATTCACATTTCGATTAAATGCACAGTTTCCAATATTGTGTTGGTATACCTTTTGATCAGTTCAAACAGTTTCACCATACAAGCTTATCATCCAGTTGTATTATACAGAACTGTATCAATAGTATTGTTAGCAAGTCCTTGCACTACTAGATCACCGGAGGTATGATTGGTCAGGAATGCCTCGGGGATTGTGTATAGGTCAAATATCGGCATCACGAATGTGTTCATACAAATACACACAATCAGCACAGAGATAACGTTGATGACACCACCGGCTTTTATCTGAAATAACAGAGACAATCATCAATATATGATATCTAGAAAAAATTGGCATCAGTATCATTACACCAATACAAACGTTGGAATTGTCAAGTACAATTACAAAACAATCGCTCTATTGCTTTTAAGTCGGTGAATTATGAAACCAACACATGTAAAATATAAACTTCATAACAAATCAAAATGGCTTATAACTAGTAAAATACGAATGGTTTTCCTGAATAAGATATTCATGAAATATATCGGGAAAATCATATCAAATTGAGAGTACACAAATAAAAATACAAAAATCAAATAAAGTAAGCTTAAATAAAAAAGGTCCCATAGAATAAGCTAAAGTTAATGAACCTGCATATACAAGAAAACAACTTAATATACCCAATGGAGACCAAAGTACAGTGATTATAGTTTTAAATAATAATTGGGTCTTCTAAATAAGATAAAAGCAAAATAAACTTTGCATACCATATCAATGATCTTTAGGTACCCAGTTGAGAAAACAATGGCGTTGGGTGGGGTACCGACTGGAAGCATGTAGGCAAACGAGGCCGCCACCGCACATGGTATCATGAAATACAGCGGATGCACCGACAGCTTTATGGCCTAGATAAATGCAAAATGTATGTACAGTGTCTTCTCCAAAGATTGTTACTTTTAATATAAAATATATATTACACAAATGTCTTATTTGAACAAATTGGAACTCCAGAATTGTCAGCATAATATAAACAAGAATTATCATTACGAGGTTTATTATATAATTAGGGCAAGTTATATTTTGTCAATAAAAACAATTCATCATATAATAAAGTAGTTAAAATAAATATAACTAGAAATGGCGCGGCAGAGGCCGACGCTTATCCCCACACCGAATGTTTGACCTAGGTGTGCCCCAGGGTTGGTAATGGGGCCATGCATAGTCGAGATTGACCGTATTGTCATAGAGAAGTTCAGTATCAATTAGAAGTGAATTGGTGTAGAAATGAAGAAGTTATAGTAAAGGCAATTTTGGGTGGGTGTGACCTATGTGGGCAGGGCGCCCCAGGGTTGGTAATGGGGCCATGCATAGTTGAGATTGACCGTATTGTCATAAGAGAAGTTCAGTATCAATTTGAAGTGAATCGGTGTAGAAATGAAGAAATTATAGTAAAGGCAATTTTGGGTGGGTGTGGTCTATGTGGGCGGGGCGCCCCAGGGTTGGTAATGGGGCCATGCATAGTTGAGATTGACCCTAATGTCATAAGAGAAGTTCAGTATCAATTTGAAGTGAATCCGTGTAGAAATGAAAAAATTATAGTAAATGGAAATTTTTGGTGGGTGTGGCCTATGTGGGCGGGGCGCCCCAGGGTTGGTAATGGGGCCATGCATAGTTGAGATTGACCCTAATGTCATAAGAGAAGTTCAGTATCAATTTGAAGTGAATCCGTGTAGAAATGAAAAAATTATAGTAAATGGAAATTTTTGGTGGGTGTGGCCTATGTGGGCGGGGCGCCCCAGGGTTGGGAATGGGGCCATGCATGGTTGAGATTGACCGTATTGTCATAAGAGAGGTCCAGTATCAATTTGAAGTGAATCGGTGTAGAAATAAAGAAGTAAATGTAAAATAACCTAAAAAAATGAGTGATAATTTCTGACGCGGCCCCACCCCAACCCCTATAACTTTTGACCCAGGGGTCAGATCAAAATTCCAAATAGTGCAGGGTCGCACATATGCTCATAGCTACCATGTGTGTAAGTTTCAAGGTTCTAGTGCTAATAGTGTAGGAGGAGATAGTGGCCAGGACGGACGGACGGACGGACGGACAGACGGACAGACGGACGGACAGACGGACGGCGGAGATCACCACAATATCCCCACCTTTTTTTCAAAAAGTGTGGGGATAATAAAATACAAAAACTGTTATAGTACACCTATTTGAATACATTTGTTTGTTATTTGATCAGTTATTTCTCAATTAGGAAGCTGTCAGCAGAAAATCATTCCAAGAGTAGCGTTTTTAAAATAAACTCACCAATCCCCCGACTATTGGAAGGAACAGCGTCGCTGTAGCAGCATTGCTCGTCACGTTGGTGATTGCTGCTGTTATGAAAGTGAGCAGCGCTGATGTTATCCAAGTCGGTAAGTTCTCAAACACCGTCAGTTTCTCGCTGATCCATTCTGACAACCCTGACGTCTTTAAAAGAGAAAAATGGTGCAAACAATAAGGATGTTTTATGTGGGAACGAAACTCTGAACCAGTTGTATAAATCGTATCTGTGAGAGAAATGAGCCGTGACTGCCTACTGAGCTGAGTGAACACAAAAACTTATACCCCAATGATCGAAGGAATTGGGGGGATGATTCAGAGCTTTAGCGTTCAAGTTATATGTAACCGTGCAACGTTTATCGAATATGAATTGGTTTCACATACTGTAGACTTGTCTCTGAGCCAATTGTTTTAATTGCGGGAGGCCAATTTGTGTAAAAATGAAGACAAATGTTAAATAACGTAATTGAAGTGAGGCACAAAGAGTTTAATAAAACATAGTGAAACTCCAGTGCCAGCAGCAAAATAGATTTCTAATCATCGCTTACAAGACCAGTCATGGAAAAAGACATAACAAACACAAACATAAAACATATTAACACTGGGTCGATGCTATAGAACGCAAAATGCAAAAAATACAATTGGTGTTTTCACACAACTAAACGATGCATTAGCAACAGGTCGCATTGGCATTTCAGCATTAACTCACCAGTACTTATTGCAATCTGAAGCTTAACCATTGACGACGTCGATAAGAATAAATAAAAGTCATTTACGTAATAACAAAACAATTGCTTGTTTTCTTATATATGTGTGTTTTATGTAACCAAAATACTTTAACTTACAGCACAACCATCAGCTAATGCGAACCCCCCACCCATGAGTAGAAGAACACCCCATGCCATCTTGTCATTGACGTACTTCCAGGTCAACAGGGGAACGTACTCCGAGGTAGCCGTCAACTCGTCATCCTTATGCTCTGAACACATAAAGAAATTTAGAAACGAAATAGTATAGTTTATATGTTTTATTTTGCAAAACATCTCATTTTATCCATGCGATTTTTAAGTATTCAGCATTAAAAGTATATGTGTGTTTTTAAAGACAAACAAATCGCATTCCTTAATCACATAAAGCATTTGAGCAAAACAAATATACACATGTGCTTAATATAATTGAAAGATTATCGAACAGTATTATGTGTAATTGAAGTTTATATTAAATTTAATAAAGACACTAGTATTTACCATTGTCTTTTTTCCCGAATTTTGGCAGTTGACTTGGCAAGAAAAATAAGATAACAGACATAAAAATAGCTGCCGTTGAATCTTCTACGTATCTGAAAAATAAGAAATGATTTGTACTGAGATATTACAGAGGCGTGTCCACGTATATTTGTTTTCAAAACATGTCAATAAATAAATTCGAAAAATAAAACAAACAAATAAATAAATTGTATAACGGGAATACGTATAAACAGCCGTTGGTCTTAACGGGTATTGGTCGACGAACCTCCAGAACAAAAGAATAGAGCGTTACCTTTCGGCTGTTAAAATCACATATTTCAACGTAACTCACGTCAATACCCTTTAAATACAATTCATATCACTCGTAATCCCATTCAGCTGCAAATTGTTCACGAACAGATATTAACACCATATTTCTATATCATATATGTTATTTACTTAAAGAATCTGTAAAAACTCTTCAGACTCAATTGGTCAATAACATGTCAAGTCTTAATTCAAAGTGATTTGTATCAACTTAAAACTAACAAAATATAATTGTATAAGGGAAACAACTCTTTATGTCATTGTTCTAGAGCCGCTTTGAATACAGCCCCTTGTAACTTTTTGAACGAACGTGTTCGATGTGTCCTAAATCAGGAGCATGATGAAGATCAGTCGTGTTGCTTACATGTGTGGTGTATGACATCAAACTATTATCAAATTATACACAATTTAAACAACAATAATTTGTATTATATCTTCATTAATGAACATGTCTAACACTCTGAAATTTATTTTCCTTTAAACATTTTTAAGGAAATATAATCTTAAGAAACTGAAGAATATTGAAATAAAATATAAAGAAAAAGTTAGCAATATGAGTCAGGATGAAATTGTGCTGCACAATAACACAGTTATGAAACTAAACAATCATCGATTCATGCCATGCATGTATTGTTAATTTTTAACTGTCATTGTGATAGTTCGAGAATACAATCGTTGTTTGTTTGCATTTTGTTTACAATTTAACCACTTTAACAAATGTGTACAAATGCAGGTTAGACATTTTAAAATCATTTTGTTTCAATCGTGATGCTTACTTTTTTTTAAACAGTGTACCCCATCCGGGTACAACAACCGGATTCCTTGAAATCCAGAGGAACGCTAATATAACAAAGTCTGCCATAACTAGAACCTCCGCAAAACTGAAAATACAAGTTCGAAATTAAACTACAAGTCATGTATTATTTCGAGACTTTGCAAGACCTTTGAAAGCTTCTAGGTGGCTATATCGGTTAGAATCTTGCATGAGATGCCTAATGCAATTAAATATAAAGGTAATCTACAAAAAGTTTTGCAAGAAACAAAAGCATGGTGTACAGCATCTCGCTTCAATTTACAACATAAAAGGCGTTAATTATTTATAAAACAAATAGTTTATATATTTAAAACCTATACAAGGATTCATATGCGAAACGGAAACATATTAACTTACGTTCACAGTAAAATGTAAACAAACCTCCATTTCCCCAGTTTTTTGTATTCGTGTTGCAGATGAATTCTGACAGCGCTGTAGTCGTCGTCTGTTTTGATACAACACAGACATCTGCAATGAAATACATCTAACCATTTCTAGTACACACTTTAACGCATTTTATTATATTTTGTATGAATACAGGCCAATTGCGCCGGCTGCTGTTTGTTTCTTTTAAACTCATTACAGTGTTTTTTGCAACCAATTTTGCGTTGTTAGACAAAGCTGATTTATGATGTATTTGAAAACAATTCAACATCAAACATTCGAAATTTAAGCGAGAGATATTATTTGAAAAACGCGTATGCCCCGTCGCCCACTGAAAATAACTTTTATGGTTTAAATCCCCGAATATAGACTATGTCCAGGTGGGTTGTAATCAAAATTGAAAGTCTGAGTAAGGGTTGGGTTAATTTTATAGCTAGTTACTTTACTTTTAATGACCACTTGAAATGACTATTGGAACTGTATAGTTTTTTGTTATGGACCCTGTCACCTTGACCTTTGACAATTGCCTCGAAATCGATAGCGTCCTCCTCTCCTCTTAAGTTTTCATCATAACATGTGCATGTCTTTAGTTACAAGCGTTCATTAGATGTCGCGACAGACCAACCAAAAAATCGACGGACAGATGAAAGATAAATCCCCACTTCTAAGGGGCATACACTTCTTAAAACCGGCACTAACGATTAGAAGACTTGCTCTTCGTTTCATGTTTGTTCGACGATCTTATTAACATCATTTCTAATGAAAGGCTCAATTAAAAAACAAAAACGTCATATATGTTTAATAATGCAAATTGTAAATACGTTGAATAATATTCCATGACATTCGGTTGTAACAACCTCTATGGGTTGGGATGCACATACTTTTTCCCGAGGGCGAAGATCTGCAGCCAAAGCCACGTTGCCAAAAACACCGCCACAGACATAGGGACGCCGATAGCCATCCAGTTGGCAAAAGTCACGGCTGAGTTCAGACCATGCTTTGCGTACAGTCTGACAAATGAAAGTTTGATAATTGTGTTACAAATCAGTGAGGAACTTGCATTAACCTGGAACCATGGAATTTATAAACCTAAAACGATGTCGATGGTATTATCTGGCGAATTGAAATGCAATAATAAGATAAGATACCATAAGAAATCGCGAGAAACATTTGTCTCTATCTGGAATCATTGCATTGACATACTTATAAAGACATGTCGATGGTGCAGTATTGCAAATGTTAATCGTATACTAGAAAACTGCATCTGTGAGAAAATAAAAAAAAATCGGCTATTATGAAATGTTCCATTTTAACAATTTATTAGTCTTTATAAATATTTGTCGGCTTGATGTCTGCGTATACATTAAACAATTGTTTTTTTTGTTGTTTTACCCCCACATTCCACGTTTACCCGCTCACTTCGATCAGGTGATCACATCAGTCTGCATGTTACTCACATGTCGGCTTGTCCCTTGAGAATGATATTTGGCGGTGTTCCCGTCAATGTGGCTATACCACCGCAGTTCGCCGCGAACGCTACGCACAGAGCGAACGTCTTCGCCATTTGTGCAAACTCCTCATCCGGGTCTCCCTTGTCGTCGTCAGCACGATTCTCCTTCGCGATAGGTTTCCTAAAAACATGTTTATGCCACTCATGCATTTCAGAAAAAAAAACATTCTGAACAAACTGCTGGTGTATATTTATATTAATACACATCAGAGAATATATATAGGACCATTTTTGTTTCATAAAAGAAAATCAAGTCTGTAAAAATGTGGTATCAATATTCTTAAAGACCCATTACTACTCAAAATCAACGAAAATTTCGTACAATATTTCGCAAAATAAAGTTAAACAATAAACAATCAGTGTTCCTTATAGCAATTGCCGAAATTTCAACGCCCGATGTGGTCTGGTAACATAGATTGTTGTAGATACAAAATGCTCGTTTTTATTTGTTTCTGACACATATAATTCCATTTTTATTTCCCGCAAAGATATATATTCATACGACACACGAACTCTAAAATGGTACCATTTTATTGTTCATGTGTCGTATGAATAGATATCGTAAAATGGAATTAATTATGCAAAAAATAAGCATTTTGTATCTACAAACATCTATGTTACCAGACCACATCTGGCTTTGATTTTTTTTAACATTTGCTGAAATTTATACTATATTCCTCTCAATGACTATTTGTGAAGATGTGCGCATTCAAATCACATCTTTTACAACTCAATAAAAAATATACTATAAGCCATGCATTATTACTTAAAATGTTCCGGATTAAAAATGTATCTTTTACATTTCTACGAACCGTCTAGTATGAGTTTTAATATGTTGATTTTCAGATAAATTGTAAAATATAATGCAAACGAATGTAAAAATTACAAATACGTTCACTTATGTTAATAAAAATAAAATTTGCAATGCAATCCGTCATATAAAAACCAAGTATAGTTTGTTTTTCCATGCAGTGTTATCTAAACACACAGCGTATTAGTTTTATGTTAAAAGGAGGGGTATGGAATACATCAAACACCGTCTCGAACTTCGAGTATAGTATGTAGACGATCGAAAGTTTAGTTTTGGTGTATATTACTGAATTAAAAAGCTACAAAATAATAACATAAAATTACAACATACCAGAACATTCAGACCACCAATAAAATATTTATAAATGCACAACAAATAATTATCTCCACAAATACATTAATTAATTTTAAATGGAGAAAAACATAATAAGTCCAAATACAAATGATTTCAATCTTACCAGGTTGGAAAACAGAAATGTAGGTAGTAAGCAATAGAGTATAACTGTATAAGTACATGATAAAATTGGTCTTGAGACAATCTAAAGTCAAAGGGTTGTATGGTCAGTATTTTGCAATCTCTGGCACATGCTTCTTTAGTTCTGACCAAAAACACCTTGTTGATTGCATATCTCTCATTCTGACTAAACATTACCTGTATTACCACAGTTCATGGCTACATGTACACAAGACTAGAGACTGAATCGCACAAATCATGAAAATTGATACTTACAAAACAAATGTCATAAACAGTGCTATATGATACTTAGATATAAAACATAGAGGAAAATGACATGTCCTACATACAAATATGAATGAAGTAGCGATAAAGTATTGTATAGAAATATATTACATATATAAATGTGCTCGTTAATGTATACGGAAGATGATTTGTCCAATAGCTTCTGAAATATTTTGTATAAGATATAGTGATTTCAATTGAGTGTTCAGCATAGATATATTTTTTTCAGACAATTGTGAGGAGGTATGTGTTGATACTGTATATATTGAGTTTATTAAGATTGTGTGTGGTTTTAACAAAATGGGACTCGTATAAAAGTCATATATTTGAACAATAAAAGCAAATGAACTGACGCTTATGGGTAATACGGTCAGGAAGACAATATAATGTACTATTTAAAATGTGGTTAATGATTTTAAGATACAAACTATGTTGGTGATTCTTACTAACGTATTCGTGTTTTACAGGAAGTTAGTGCGTGTCATATATTTTATGAAGTACATTTGTTTAAATGAAATTAGTTTTTTTGCTAGCCAAGCATGAAATTTATATCTGTTTCCACATGTGTAGTATTAATTCGTTCTTACAGAAAATGCCATGATATTTCCATTGTTTTATCAAATCTGAGCTTTTGCATACCTTCAAAACGGTTTGAATCACTGTTTTATTTTTGTTTACATTTACCTTTTATGTTATATGTGCTTTGTTGTGATATCGTGTGTTTCATGCTGTCCTGTCTTGTAGTAGCAATCGTCCAATTGGCTTAACTAAATGACTTTCGATCAGTGACGGGGGGGTTCTCTACACATGGTGTACGCGCGATTTCAACATGTATATATCAAAATACAGTGTCAAGCAAAATAAAAGCGATTTACTTAAGAACAATAAAATAATAAGAGTACGAAAGTCATACGATTGCATGCATATAGAACTGTACACAAAGCAAGCAAAGCATGCCTGCAAGAACAGAAAAGAAGCCGTCACCTTTTGTCGGTCACCGGATTGGTGAGCAGAGTTCTGGAGGTGAAATCTTGCGGATCTATGCCAGATGAGCTTTCCACCCGCAGCATAGTTCTGTGCAATGGCTTGGATATGAGCATTTAATGAACTTAAATGACGTGATGACCGTGTATTCAACAATCAAACGAGACAAAACCTTAAATGTAAGGTTATAATCTCGAGAAAAATACTTGCACTTAGATTTTCAATAATTATGATCTGCACAAACAATATTAAAAATCTCATAACCATTAAGTATGAATATTACATTTTATAAATGACCACCACACAATTGTGTTGTCAGTGTAATGTTCTGCGTTAACACATATATATATATATATATATAACTCGCGTTCTGGGAAAACCAGTCGTATTGCATGTGCGTTAAGTTTGTAGACTCAACGCCG
>VMBQ01000568.1:158594-171456 GCA_007657795.1 Dreissena rostriformis | reverse complement strand
CTCTTATTAAAAAAAAATATATATATATATATATATATACATACAAAACTGTTCGCACACTAATTTATCTTATTCAGGTAATATCTAATTGCATAATGGTTTATGTATGGCGATAAAAACATAAAATGAGGATTGAAATAGAGACCGTAGGGAAACAGCGTGTACTTCTATGAAACAAATATGACCACGATGTTATGTTGCCTGTATTTAAATGTTAAGTCAAGTTATTATGTTCTTGTTAGGGATTTAAAATTAGTATCCGTCTACTGCAACATAAGTGTAATATTCAAAATAACAGGACAAACTCGTGTTAAGAAACATGAATACATACATGGGTGTAGGTTTCATTCAGAAAGATAAAAAAATTACAATTGCTGAACATGTGTGAAAAGCATTGGCGGTGACAGAAAACCAGTAGTGCTTTGATTAAAGAACCCAACTGTATATCTATCAACATTTGACAATAAGATTTTAAACGTACGTTTCTTGGCGATGGACTTCTATTGAATATCTGTAAAGAGACACATTCACAAATTAATATGTAAAATGTCAAGTCTACCTTCTTAACTCACCCTGTACACTTTCGTATAATTCATTTTTTCCGTTTCATGTTAGTATGTTACATGTGAGTTTGTTATGTAAACAGAAGAATTTTTATTTTAGTGGCCCTGCAGTCCCTTCCGATATCGTCTAATGATACAAGCATTTAGTAACAGTTTCTAGGATAACGATTACTGTGCATTTGCATTAATTTGAACCAATACCTTATATCCAGTAAGTATAGTACGAAAACACATAGGTAGTCTTCCACATTCTCCCATTGCAATACAGGCGTAAGTGTTGGTGTAGAACGGACAATGAAATCGACCATTCGCAATCTACGTTTCTAAAGAAAAATCGTCAGCTGTAACATAGATATTTTATCCCGGTTAGATAATGTACACTTACTGTACTGGGTGACCCGGCTCCAAGATGTCGTCCATCTCCAAGGTGACCTTGGCCCCATTTTTTGAACCGGGTTTTGCTGCTTCGCCATTTGAGTCAATGCTTTTAAAATGCATTGTTTCCCCGTTATCGTTCTCACGAACTTAAATGTGTAGAAAAGAAGGATTTTAATTATATTTTACATGCAATGATATTGTTCATTTCAAATAACATTTATACGGCAAACGGTCAAAGAGAACAACTTTGGTTTACAGTGTTTACAAGTACAAAACATATGAACACAACTAAAACATACACTAAATAAATTAAAAAATAAAGATATCAATTAATAAACTGATTAATTAATTAATTTATTTATAAAAATCTCCAAATATCGGTAAAAATTAAAAGGGTAGTTATGGTTTGCAATTTTATATAACAATATCGTTAACAGTGTCATAAAACCAGTATAACCCTTCAGAGTATATTTATTTAGTTCCTTAACAGCAAATGAAGAAAAATAATGCAAACTATTGGTCACCGAAAGTAAGAGACATGTTTAACCAAACCGGTTTTATCGATGTATGGCTTTTCTCTGACTCTGTGAACACTGATCAATTTATCCCATTACTCAAAAACAAATTACGATACCAGTGCATCATTAATTGGAATGGCATTGTCTCACCATCTTGCTCAATGATCTTATATAAGGAACTAAAACTTACTAAAAGATCATCGTATCTTAATAGTATTATAAAAAGTTATGAACATGATAAATTACGGGTGTCGTCTCACAAATTATCTTTAGAAATGGGAAGACACCAACTCCTGTAAGAGATCAACGCAAATGTGTGTTCTGCAACCTTCATGATATCGAGGATGAATATCACTTTGTTCTTAAATGCCAATATTATGCTTATGTTAGGATTGTATTATTTCCAAAGTATATAGGTCCCGTCCAAATATGTTCAAGTTTGTCGAACTACTTAATAGCTCTAACAAAATGGTCTAAAGAAAACTAACCATGTTTAGTTTAAAATGCTTTAAAATATGGGAAAATATGTTTGAAGTTTGAAATAATTATATGTTTTACTAAAGAAATTCGGTATAATAATTAAATAATTGATGCAATTATTAAACTACGTTTGACAGTATGTGGTCACTATGTATTTACCTCATTCGTGTGAATTCTCACGAAAACATGCTTATTTCTTGTTTATGTACATTGATCTTTCTGTGAAATGATTTATGTATTGTATTTAATTCAAACGCATGTTGTTATTATATATGTATGCATTTTAATGACGATGAGCATAACATGCTTAAGTAATAATTCGTTAAGACAAACACTCTAAGCAAATTCGACATCCTAATAGTTTATGCTCGATATTATTATATCTTTTTATTTTTATTTTGATGAAAGTATTTTCCATTTCAAAGAAACATGACGGAAGAAATAAAAATAATACGTTATCATAATAAATATGTATACTTCTAACAGTATTATATACACACGTCAATGAAAGACAATCTATAATGAATGAAATATACTTTTCATTAGAATGACATCTTAACATTCTTACGTTATCGCCTTATTTTAAATGACCCATTCGTAACATTTATAGACAGTCTTCAAAAGTCAGAGGAAGGACAACATGAAGTGAATGTCTAATTCTGTATGTTGTATTTTTTTACTTAAAGTTTTCGGCATTTTCTATACTACTTATTTGATATGTCATGCCATATTTTATTAAGACAGTTTAATGATTGTGTAAGAAAGCAAGTGTCGATATGTCTGCTATGAGAGTTTGAAAGGCGTAAATGTTTCATTTTAATTAAAAATATTTACTAGTAGATATAGAGGTCAAGAAACAACTAGATATAACGGACAAAAATAAACGCCTGGAGGAAAGGTTACACAAGAAACAACGCCGCGTGGAAAAGCTCAAAGAGAAGAAAGAGAAATTGGAAAGAAAAAAATGATAGAGAAGAAGTCAAGAAAATGATAAAGGATTTGAAAAGAAAAAAGAGAGAAGAGACAGATCGAATTCTAAAAGAAATAGAAGATGCGTCAGATTCCGATGAGCTCTATATTAAAAAAAAATGAAAAATGTTTTAAATGCGACATGGCCTATAATGAATTTATACAGTATGGAAATTGCTGCAGACGAGTCCACTTCTCTTGTGTTTCTGACGAACTTATAGAAGGTCTCGAAGAACTGCCTTTCGAATGCAAGTGCTGCGGAATGCAGGTTTCCTTCATATTTCATCGTTTTTGATTCTCGTCAGAAACGCAAGAGACGTGATCTCAGTAGCAATTTTGCATACAAATAAATTTTCTCACATTCCGTAAAATTCTGGCCTTTACATATTTAGATACGTCAAAATGAATATTCGAGTACTGTTACTGTATAGATAGTTTTACATCACTTTGAACAGTATCTCAGTTATATTACGGCGGCCGTTGGCCATTGAACATATCCATATAACCTGGCTTTCCCTCTTTATTTACTAAAAACCTTATTTCTAGGTGTTTTCCAAAATTGACTGAGTATGTTAGTGTAAATGATTGACCTTATATCTTTTTCTATGTAAAATGGGTTTCCAAGCTGGACTAATGAAACGGGAAATCACTGGACAATCCAAATTTTTGCATTTAGGCCTGTACCATATTGTGAAAGCTCAATTAGAAATACTTTACAAAGACGAACGTGTATATAACCATATGTTACGGGAGGATATATTAAACCATCTTCTTCGGTGTTCAAAAACAAGCATGGATGCCTCAAGAAGTATTTTAAACCTTTGTGCGAAACAAGAAATAGCCATAGACCCGAGCATTGTGTATTTAGCGAAAGATTTCGCCATGCAATACCATGACGATCGACTGTTCACACTTGTGGATGACATCGACGCGACTTCTGACATCAACGCTTCCTGGTTTGAATAGAGACTGGTTAATTTTCGCCAAAATATTCGTATATATATATATCCGTCAGTCGCACACTTTACTTTTTTTAAATGTAATGTTTATTTGTGTAATTTTGATAAATAACGAAAATCTGATTGTGGTAATGGATAACAGTGTTCTTTGCATTCTCACCAATTGACAGTTAGTTTGGTAAATGAAAAGTTCGGTAAAAAGGTAAAATAGTTGAATATGTCTGGAGGTTTCGGTAAATTATAATTATATAGTAAACAAAGGGCGTGAATAACTGTAAAGTATCAACATGCGTGTTAATATCCTTGTTATGTTGACGTATTTAAAAAATATCAATTTACCGAAACCTCCAGATCTATTGCTCTATATTACCTTTCTACCGAACTTGTTATTTATCGAACTTACATGTAATCGTTTATATTACGGAAATTGTTTTAAGTTGGTATTTTTCAAACTGTGTCAATTAAATGGATTCATCGGGATTTGTTTTTAAAAAGGTCATCATGTTCGGAATTAGGAACACTTCTGTTCGGAATAACGATCATTTGTTCGGAATTTTGAACAGTTGGATGTGCGTTTGCTTTGTAAATAATTTCTTTTTGGATGGACCATTATGGTTCTATATTGGACTAAAGTATATCATATGCACATATCTAGTTGATTATTGTCTCCCTTTGATTGAAAGTGATCGTAATTCCGAACATCATTAAAAGTGGCTTATGTGTTCGGAAATAGGTACACCCGCTCTACTTATAAACGCATTTTGATTTATGTTGGCTTTTGTTTGCGTAGGAAGAATAGATCTAATAGACCTAATAGCTTTGCAAACTTTTATTGAACAATTAATGTCGTAATTGTAAAGGAAAGAAATAAAAAAAGAACGTTACGTTTATACACCATGCACGCATAATTCATTTCATGTCAGAAATTATAAATAATAAGCTGATAATATATTATGCTTGAATTATTTCCTGTCATAATCTTTGTGCATGAATTATATTCTGTCATAAATAAAGACATGGGACTGTTCGTGTCACCAACGAAGACGTTATTGCTAGGAGATGTGATGTAGAGCATTAATCATAAACACGTAAACAGTTTCATCTTCGTTGCAATTTATATATACGTAAAACATTACAAATACATTACTTGGCGAGACAATAGCAAAATATTTGTTAAATGTAGGTACTGTCATTGTCCTCTGTAATATAAGCTGGTTTTCAGGACTTGTCTCGAAAAATTAATGGGGCTGATCTTAATAATCGGCCAAATAACGGTCATCATGTCAATTTAATGGGACGTGTCCAGCAAACAAATTAACTACCATTTTAAATCAAGATGGGTATTGACCCTAAGGCGCTCACCTGAGACCAAAAGTAACTAAACTATTCGGAGAAGGTGGAGTTAAGAATAATAAAAGTACTTAATGAAAAATAAACCACAATCATTTTCAATCTAGGCCGAGCAATCATTAGACAGCATGCTCAGACTAAGTTTCATTAATATTGGACTACAAATGTTTCTTCTCACAATACGCCATAAATATGTAAAGAATAGCATACACAAATAGAATAAATCTATAGTTTTAAAATTAAAAACGTTCATTTTACGATTTAAAGACATAATTGAGTTGAAATTAAAATGTCACGTTTACCCGAATGAAAAACAAGAAAAGTTTGCAAAATAATGGTGTCATAAAATTCAGTCAACTAAAGGCCTAATTATATTATAAGATAAGAGGTACTCACAGCACATGCCAACCGAGAGTCTACTAATCCAGTTGAATACCATAAACTTACATTGTTTTAAATGGCAGACAAATGTATGATGACACAAGATGGTGACCACTTTCTTCTTTCCCAGAATGCACCAAATCTGTACCACTACATGACGGCATAGGCCCGTAACGATTTACCCGTAAAACGGAAAAACTTTAACATAACGTTTTACAGTGAGCGTATTTGTTTAGTTCTATGCAAATTTCCAACACAACGACAGATGCCCCTGCTTTAACTAAGGAATTTTTTTTGCGTTTTATTATGGTTTTGTTAAGACTATTGGTAATTCGTAATAACACAAAATGTACAATTCGCCGTTCACTAAAAAAATGGTAAAATTAATTTTGTTCCAGCCTATGCATTGGATGCTTACCCTTATTGTATTCGCCTTGTTTGCATATTCCGTACTTTTGTAAACTTCTTAACCTATATAGTTGTATGATGGTTTACTACTTGTTTTGCAATTGTGTACCCATATCCACAAATATGTATCATGGTCTCCTTGTTTTCTATGCCATAAACGCATTACAAATACATAGTAATATTTGGACCTTCTTAACTTGGACGTGCCTGCCAATCGAACTTTTGCTCGTTTTCTTAATTGAAGGAACGATGAATGCGGACTATTACCCTTATTCTTGACCTCTTTCATCTGGATTAGGATGGCGTTAAGGATAGGAATCATCATAGCCGTCGTGGCGGTGTTGGACATCCACATGGACAGGAACCACGTGGGCAGCATGATACCCAGCAACAGCCTGCAGTGTAAGTTTAACTGTTTGTTTCACAAAGCTCCTTTCGGAAAACGTAAGGAATTCCCTTAACCTCATAACATTTCTTAAGTATCTGGCTATTAAGTGTTCATCTCTTTTTAAATTAAAATATTTGAATAGGTAAATGTTGCTAAAATATTTTTTATCATGTTCATTAGTTCGCAACGGAATTTATTCAGACTTTGCCTTACGTACAAATAAAATTAACATGAGCCTTAGGGGCATTGCGAACACCGTCTCTATAAATGTTTGATCATTTACATTGCCTTATGCAGGCACTAACCAGTGCTGATTTGGTTCGATAACTCCCGATTTCAAGGCGACACAATAAACAGTACATAATGACGATTTGTTTTTAAGTACAACCATTTATGGTCCGGTACCGTTTAATAACTACAACGTGTAAATATAGGAAAAGTGTTAATGTGTTTCATTGAACACGGTCCATTTTTCAGTTTGACCTACCATCGCGGTTCTGGGCCAACCAAGGTTAGGGCCCTAAGTGCAATACGTTTATGAAGATCCCACTTCTCAACTGCGGCTGCCACCACCAGGCTGCCAAAGAACAACATAAGCGTGTCCTAAAAAACAAAGGTGACATCTAAAATAGGTCCTGAAAAACAAAAATGAACTAATGCAAAACAGAAGTAAGCGCAGTCATTAACCTTATAAAAAAAATAGTAATCTCTGTTATAGTGAGCTGTGTTAATCTCCATGCAAATGCAAATCATGCCATCAGATGCGCATGAAATATGTACTGTCAAAGATTGATGGGGAATACAATAATTCCTGTAAAATATTGATGGAGAATGAACAATGTCTTGTCAAAAATGATGGGCAAAATATGTTGACCTTGAAAATATTAAAGGGCAATGAAATGTTTCAACTGAAGCGACATCTGAATACAAAACGCCTCCACACTACGTGCATTGTTTATGTTCAAATGTTCACATCGATTTGTTTCTAGCCAAACATGGATAAAAACGGTGTCGTGAAATGGGACTCTTAATAGTTGTGTAGTGATTAACATTAATGTATCGTTATTTATCATTAAATAAGATCGTCGTTGGTTAAACGCTTGAATAAATATGTATTTAATATCATGCTTAAATACATATACGTTCACGCATCCTGCATCGACTAATGTCCTTAAACGCACCCACGACATATCTTCGTCAAAACATGAACATCTGTTCACATTTACAAATAATTCAGACAGTATGCAATAATTTCCATGTTATAATATACACAGACACTCTCTCACAGTATTGCATGTCTGAAAACTGTGTTAAGTTTGTTGTGTTTTTCATGGGTGCTTTGGTGATTTATTATTCCAAAGAGGTATGCGCAGATGTTGCTAATTATGACTCAATCCAATAATATCGTGAACTTCGGATGTTAAATCTATGCACAACCTTGACAGACACGTGGTGATAAATCAGCATGGACTAAACACTGACATTGGGCATTTGTATAACACACGTGTCCAGACATCAAGCGGTAGATAAACAAATAGTATACAAATTATTGATCGCTTTTATAAGATACATTATACTGTTTGCAGAATACATCTAAGTCGAAAATATCTTACTCGGACAAATACCTTATTCGATATTACATATAGGCCTGCGTAAAAAAAACTGGGTATTCAAAACATATATATAAATATTTTAATAATTTAAAATAAATAAAGAGATGTCAGTATGACGTGATTCAAACCGATAGAAAAATGGAGTGTGCTACGATCGAAATGTATTCTTAAAAAAGTGTGAAATCGATATGTGAAGTATGTATCATTTTTTTTTGTAGAAATGATGGGACAGACAATCATGGCCACAACCAGAAACATGACAATGCCATACACGTATGCAATTTTAGCGTAATACCTCGATCCATACTCAAGTTATTGAGCAGATTTTTTTTCTATTTTTAGCAACAGTGACCTTGACCTTTATCAGACTGGCCGATATACAATCCAAGCTAGGCCTATATGTAAGCAACATTCGCACAAAATATCACTGCAATACCTAAATCCAAACTTAATGCGCGGAAACAGTTGTTATTTTCAGTATTAGCAAACATGTCCTTAACCTGAATGGCACCATATGCCCCAAGTTGGTATCAGGTAAAAATAAAGAAATAGAGTCCCTGTTATGTCTTGAACTCGATACAGTACGTGAGTGGCTTATATGTAATAAACTATCCATACATTTAGATAAAACAGAGTCTATTCGCTTTCGATCAAGGCCAAAGGTTAAAGTCCAATCTGCACTTGATATTTCTTGCAAAGGCAACATCATTCATTCCAAAAAGTCGGTCAAGTACCTGGGTGAAACTATTGACCAAAGTTTGTTATTTGAATCCATAGCATTGTCAGTAATCCAAAAGGTCAATTCCAGAATTAAGTTTCTCTACAGAAAGAGATAATTCCTCACCTTCTATACTAAGAAGTTGCTATCAACGGCCATTGCCCAATGTCATTTGGATTATGCTTCAGTTGTATGGCTCATTTTACTACTCAAGCTGTTAAGAACAAAGTACAGGTCACGCAGAAAAAAACTGATTCGATTAGTGTTGAAACTAGATGCCAGAGCTTATGTTGGTAAAGAGCAATTTGCCCTGTTGAATT
Organism: Dreissena rostriformis; assembly: GCA_007657795.1. NCBI lineage: Eukaryota > Metazoa > Mollusca > Bivalvia > Myida > Dreissenidae > Dreissena > Dreissena rostriformis. The sequence continues at coordinate 162,411 of VMBQ01000568.1, read as the reverse complement.
GGTTACCAGTGGTTAGTAGAGTTGATTTTAAAACCATTTGACATGTCTTTAATATCAATACTAATTCTGCTCCATCATATATGAAGGAACATTTGACCTTAGCTAGCTCTGTTCATAAACACAAAACTAGGTTCATAGCCCAGGCTGTTAAATGTACAGACCCTGTTAAATGTGACGAGAATCCCTTCTACTTTATAGAGTGTAGCCGTTACTCCATCCATGGTAAAAGGATTTAGTAAAAGGTAATTTGACTACAGTGGTTGCACTTGTTGGAATAACTTGCCAAATTTTTATTAGAGACTCTGTAACATATAATAACTTCAAGATCAGTGCAAAGGAAAATCTTATTAGTCTACTTTATTCCCAACCATATGTTTTCGTATTTTCTTGTTTTAAATATGTGTTTGTCTGCAAGTTGCTCAGATCGATTGTTAATGGCTTGTTGTCACTTAATTTTTAAAAGCTTTCAAAGCTAAATACATGTCGTTCTTAGCACTTTTTTAGAAAAGTTATAGGTACTAAGTTTTACTATTTTAAAACTAAATAACTTCTAACTAATTGAAACATAGATGTTTTTACAGTTGCCTTTCTTAAAGGTGACTTGTTGAAAGTGCTCAAATCTGTGATAAATACTTCTATCTAATTATGTCTTCCTAGGTCACACAACACTATATCTCAAGGACCACAATGGAAATAAGTGTAATTCAAACGCTTTTTATGTCATTCTTGATATATAATGACGGTTGTCATGGCTTTACTTATGTATTTGTTAGTTTATGTTTGTCTTTTCTTACGTAAGTACATGTGTGTGTTATACTTGTATTGCCATGCATACTGACATTGTATATTGAAATAACTCAATCAATCAATCAACGTTAGGTCTCCATGAAAACTACCTAAACACAAGATGTCCACAATGTGTACGAAATTGTCCACACTTAAGTTATTGAATGGAATCCGTGTTTGCTATTTTGAGTAACAGTGACCTTGACCCAACAGGTCCCATATGCAGTCCTTAGCTGAGTTACCTTCAAACAAACTGTGAATGCAATAACTCAATTCAAACGAAAGAATGCATTTTTCTTTTTTAGTAACAGTGACCTTGACCGTGACCTGACGAGCCCCAAATTATATCCCGAGCTGAGTCTCTATTTAAACTGACTACATCCAAAGTTTAATGAAGATTCGTTCATGAAACTAACGTCATTGAACGGAAATCATTTATTCAACAGCAGACTACAGTAAATTGGCAATTTTAAGATATTGAATGGCATTAATTAGGAAGTGCATACGGCGACTTTCTGTTTATTAAACTTGCTCGAGATATTAAATGCATTTCACCTTTGAATACAGACTATACGTAAATAATAGTTTTGCATATTTTAAATAAATACAGTGCTGTAAGGACGCGTGTTAAAAGTACTACGAAGCGTAAAAAGTCTTACCCTTATGTCGTTTAAATTAAAATAAAAAAAAATAGGTTTACATAAATGGTCTGCTGGTGAGAAAGGATTCGAGTGGCGTCAACAAATGGCATAATACTAATTGTCCGTTTACACGGTGCATATGTGATATTTTTTCTTACGTCATGCAAAAGACCTGATATACTTAGTCTGGATAAAAGTACTTGCTATCGAACTTTTTATAAATCTCTTTACGTACGTTTTATGTCAAGCATGATAAATTTGTTGCGCCTTTCAATACGGGCCAGCATGTTAATTTAGAACTCATGTAAGATATTTAAGTTGTATGCAGATTGTTATGCAATCAAAGGACACGCTGCAATACTTTACGCGTTATTTTACAAAAGTTTTTCATATGTTTATAACACGTTACTTATATAAGAAATAGAAAACCTCACTGAGGGCCATATGACAGAATAGTGACCAGCCAGGCAGCCGCGAAAAGTATATGGACCGAAGCCGAAGGTATAAATCGATTACTATTCGGGGCTGCCTGGCTGGTCACTATTCTGCCATTGGGCCCGAATTGAGGTTTCTATTTCTTATAGTATACCGAACATTATGTAGCAAATATATGTCAATTCCAATAAACAAATTCCACAAATGTGTAACCATTTCATAACATTAAATATAGAGGTTAGACTGATAATTATTAAGTGTTCATACAACGAAACTGTAACCGAAATATATTTGCGTTGTGAAACTTGCACAACATTCGAGCGGGCACTATTAGATGCGCGCGCATCTAGTCAGCGGGCGCTATACTGAATAGCGCCCGCTGACAAGATGCGCGCGCATCTTTACCGGGCACTATTCAAATCAACGGACCTGTGTTGTTTATATACGCAAAGGAGAAACATACTCATGTGAGGTACACTAAACATAAAGAATCTCAGAGTAAATGAAGTGCACAACCCTAATTAACCACATTGGTATGTGTTTGTTTAAAACATATCGCAATGTGTAGCAACATAGACGATTTCACATTCCCAATTTAAGCGATTATCACGACCAAATTATGTATCGATGAATCAAAAACGAGGCACGCGATGTGCAGTTGTATAGTGGTTATTACTGTCTGCAAATATTAGCGTCATTTTACGTATTATTATCTTTAAATAATCACTGCAATTTTTCTGAAAAAATAACATTAAAGTATACATACAAAAGTATGAAAAACGTCGTTATAAAATAAACTAAGAATTTGGAACTTATCCAAATATACACAATCAAACAGTTAGTTCAAAAATGAAACGTCTAACTACAAATTAAACAACATTTTATAATTTTATTAAATATTTATTTCCGACGATTATACTGCCTCTATAGGCTTCCCATCTTCCATATCGTCAGCCTAGTTCTTGATTCATTTCATCAAGGGAGCCAACTCCGACAAAATTGGATATCGGGAATGTATAAGGGGTCTTTTAGTGCTAGAGAGGTGGTACTTAAAAAAGCAGAGGCAGTCTCATGTATAATGTACTGACATACGTTACAAAATAGGTCGGACTGTCGGTTAATCATTTATATTTATTTTTAACAAGTAACCCCAATCATTGGTCAATTAGCATATACACAGTAGGAAAAAGTTAAGTAGCATCATGCCATATGATATGTAGCAGAAGCAGAACTAATTGTAGTCTGGTAGTGATGCAGAACAAGGTGTTCGCATTTTGCCGTTTACCTCAAAATATGTGTGTTGTTATCTGTTAATGGTCTTTATTTATAGTGTTTAATGATCCGTAATTAAGTATCTACTAATTGTGATATGCACGTCATATTAAAGATACACTGTGTACGTGCAACTATTGTTTGTATCAGTACAGGTGCATGAGCTTGAGTTCATCAATTTCGTAGTGTATATATTGTCGTGTATTGTATATGCCTACGTGTGGTAAGAGACTTCTGTCGATTTTTTACTGTATGTGTCTGTATTCAGGCGATATGTATTTTCTTACAGGTAACATGAATACCGTTTAATAAGACAGGTTCATAACTTAATACAAAGCTTGCATAATCTGAAATTACGGAAGACCTTTTGGAAAGTTGGCATTTTATACTGGGCATATGTGGCGTGTTCTGAGAAAACTGGGCAAAATGCTTGTGCGTAAAGTGTCACCCCAGATTAGCCTGTGCAGTCCGCACAGGCTAATCCGGGACGACACTTTCCGCCTAAACTGGATTTTCGCTAAGAAGAGACATCATTTAAACGAAAAATTCGATAAAAGCGGAAATTGTCGTCCCTGATTAGCCTGTACGGACCGCACAGGCTAATCTGGGATGACAATTTACGCACAAGCATTTTGCCCAGTTTTCTCAGAACACGCCACATATGAGCCTCGATCATGGAAACC
>VMBQ01000568.1:123227-153424 GCA_007657795.1 Dreissena rostriformis | reverse complement strand
CCATATATGAGTTGTGTTCTGAGAAAATTTGGCATAATGCATGTGCGTAAAGTGTCGTCCCAGATAAGCCTGTGCAGTCCGCACAGGCTAATCAGGGACGACACTTTCCGCTTGTATGACATTTTTCGTTTAAATGAAGTCTCTTCTTAGCAAAAATCCAATTTAGGTGGAAAGTGTCGTCCCTGATTAGCCTGTGCGGACTGCACAGGCTTATCTGGGACGACACTTTACGCACATGCATTATGCCCTGTTTTCTGAGAACATGACTCATAGGTCTTTCCATGCATGCTAACTCGAGACATCCATGTGCATGTAGGTCGCAATGTGCATAAACTGTTTTAAATACCGCCCAATGTATATACTGCCTCTTATTACATGGAGTCTCCGAGAACCTTATACTCCTGAAAGAATGAAATGCAAATTAGATTCATATTTGATATGTGCGTCAAAGAGATTTGACACTTTGGTTGCAGTTTAAGACAAAGTCGTTGGATGTTAACAATGTAGCTATGACCTTAGTGTTTGCACTTATGTTACTGCTTGTTCCACAATAACGCGTCGTTTACGAACAAAACAGTATGCAAAATGTAGCCATACCACATGGAAGTTACCAATTCGATGACAAGTAAACGCAAAACTGTACAAAAGACATGAAAAGATTATGGTTTACTTGTAAGCTTACGTGGCTGACTATACGGGTCGGGTTCTGAGAAAACTGGGCATAATGCATGTGCGTAAAGTGTCATCCCAGATTAACCTGTGCAGTCCGCACAGGCTAATCCGGGACGACACTTTCCGCCTAAACTAGATTTTCGCTAAGAAGAGACATTATTTAAACGAAAAATTCCATAAAAGCGGAAATTGTCGTCCCTGATTAGCCTGTGCGGACTGCACAGACTAATCTGGGATGACAATTTACACACAGAACACAACTATTCGTGTCTTCTAAACCAAATTAAAATATAGAAAAACAAGTACATGTATAGAGTAAAAGGTGGAATTACAATTTGACAGACAGATTTTGTCACAAAAGGTGCCTGAAGCTATATCAAATATTAATATTATTTTAATTTATGCAGACGTAACTACGCAAGTGGACAATGTTAAAGCGAGAATAAACGATTACAATGTCAAATTTTCATTCTATAAGTAAAAAGGCGAAGTGAAATAGGTCAACACTTCTGAAATAATTGCTCATGGTCATGACTGGTGATTGCACACTTACGTAGCTATATAAAGCGTTGATTTTTATTTTTCAAAATAAAAACTTAAAATAAAAAATAGCCATGGAATTATTATATGCCTGCCCTTTACTATCCAATGTCAACTATCAATGCACAAACCAATTGTTATTCAATTCAGTGCTTTAAATAATACTAATTCTGACATTTCGTCGCTTGATTGCTATAGTGCTCTAACTACCAATTTCATTTTTTGGAGAAAAACGCATTTAAAGGTTTAACCTTTATTTTCTCACTTATTTATGCACGTTTGTGGACTGTTTATCAGCAAACGGAGAATATGAATATAATTCAATATTTACTTTAGTAAATTATATGTAAATGTTTTTTGCAATTTTATGTAAAAAAAAAAAATATAAAAATCGTGAATCACTTTGCTCCAAGTCCCGGAGATGGTGCAGTACATCATTCACCCGTTTTGTAAAAATGTGGGAGATGAAGCAACATAGAATCGAAAAACTTCTTCTGTATTCTATACAAAATGTGGGAGATAGAGCAAAATGGAATCGAAAAACTTCTTCTGTGACGACTGAATCTTGAATCCGACTACGTCATATTAAAAATCTAGTTCTCACGAACACAGCGATATAAAAAAAAACTCATTTTTGAAAAAAATGGAGATAGAGCGCTACAACAATAAAGCGACGATTTCGCAAACATTTCTAGCCCGTAAAGTACAAATTCACTGTAAGCTTTGACTACAGTAGCTGTAGGTATCTATGGCTAGATTACAGATAGGCATTTATAATTTAAGTGCAACATAATCTTTAATGTTTACAGAGGCACGAATGCAAGCACGCACGCACAATTGTAATGATGATCGTGGTAATGAGAAGCAGGAGAAAAATGACGATGAGGCTTAACGAAAATAATGCGCATATGAACTAATCACTTAGAATGCGCACATTAAATAATTATTTGACACTGCATATCCACGCTGTATTCAACAAATGGATCCAGGATGGTATGCCATTAATTCCTGGCAAGTTCTAGCAAATGTGCTTGCTTCTCTTGTCAAACTCGCAATGAAACTCATGCTGTAAGAACTCGTGGGGAATGTTAGCGGTATGCAATAAAATAGCACTTCTTTGTTATAGAATCAATGCAAATAGTATATTAGACATAGTGTTTAAAATATAATAAGTAAAAAAGAATATTCTAAGCAACGTTTGTATATATCGTCAAGTAGTTCACGCTTATTACCCAAGAATCTGTTGACAGTTTAACAGGATGTGAAATAAACGCTTTTCTATAGCTTGAACTTTGAAACAGATCTTTGGGAGATTTTATTAAAACTGTTAGGATGGTATTGTGTTTAAATCGAAAACACGTGCATCACTATTTTAATATTTGTTATGTCGTTTTGTGAACGAATTGGGTATGATATTTCTACAGAAAAGCCCTTGGTTTCCTTGCGAATAAGAGATATTAGTCCAACCTTCAACTTTTCAATAAACTTTTCAAACTTTGAACTTAGCGCTTTAAGGTGTTAAAGAAAAATATGTGCAGTTAAATTATTATTTTTGTCAAGCTCAACACTATCCATTTGTCACTTTAAGAAAGAACTCTTGTATCACGAAACGAGATGCTTTCTCTGGCACGTTTATGATTTAAGACGCGTGCAAACAGTTTATGAGTATTTGTTTCGTGTTCTGAGAAAACTGGGCATAATGCATGTGCGTAAAGTGTCGTCCCAGATTAGCCTGTGTAGTCCGCACAGGCTAATCAGGGACGACATTTTCACCCTAAACTTGATTTATGCTAAGAAAAGACTTAATTCAAACGAAAAATTCCATTAAAGCGGAAATTGTCGTCCCTGATTAGCCTGTGCGACAATTTACGCACAAGCATTATGCCCAGTTTTCTCAGAGCGCGACACATTTATGCTAATTTCTACCCGTGCGAGACTCTGATGATTACACCTTTTTGTTTGATAAAAGGTTTCACGTACAAAGAACAAACAAAAACTGTATAAGGGAAGGAAAACATATCAAACAGTGTAAACAAAATTAATATGATGAATATTTTTCTCATGCTAATCAGGGACGACACTTTCCGCTTTTAAGATTTTTTGGTTTAGAGGAAGTCCCTTCTTAAATAAAATCCAGTCTAGGCGGAAAGTGCCCTCCCTGATGAGCCTATGCGGACTGCATATGTGAATCTGGAACGATACGCTGCGCACATGCATTAAGCCCGGTATTCCCAGAGCGCGGTTCATATTGTATATAAAATGCGTTTATGGGAAATTACATTGAACATCCCCGATTTGTGTACTGTTTAATTTTTCACAAAAACAATAGCCGATAAAATAGATTGATTTGAGGTTGATCTACTATATGTTCATTCATAGAACATTTCTTTTGAAAATTGAATCGAATTCTCATTAAATTTTAATGGCTTGATTTTAAATTATGGTTTCGAAATTCAAATACACTTGATGATTTGATTGAAATTTTTATAATTATGGCTTGGCCGCACTTCGAAGATATCAACACATTATACAAAAGGAAATATTGATTTTACGATTTTTAATTTTTAGCTTACATAGTTGAAGTAAATGTCGCAACAGTTTGTTATAATTTTATAATGGTTTTACGAACCGTGCAAAATCGCAATTCCTGATAATTTTAATATCGCATAGTATATGAAAGACGCCAATATGTGAAAGTTTTATATTTACACTTAATAGTTCATCACTGTTTATTATTAAAGTAGCATAGGGATCAAATGTCAAACAAAGGGTCATGACTTACAAATATTCACGCACGTCTGAGCAAACAAACAAACAAACAATCTGACAAAAGGCATCAATTTCACGAATCAAGTTTCCTTGCTTGCATCCTTAGAAATATAATTATGGCTTGTGTTAGGATGCACAACATTTTCGGTCAGTGGAAAAATAAAACAAGAAACCGATTTATTATATCCTAATAAGCTTGTAAACAAGGGCTACGTGACAATTGGGAAAAAAGCATCTTCACATTCATTAGTTCACCTTTGTGTTACCATGTTGGCATAGTATAGCTAGCAGAAAATATTTACGCTTTGAATCAAGAAAACAGTGTTCTGGTGAAAAGGATGAAGATACAACTGTCAACCACTTTCCAGACAGCTATATTTATATAAACTTTTAGCTTGACTGCGGTGTTGTTATAATAAATTGTCGTTATGTTTATGGCTTTGCTCCAATGCAATATGGAAGAAAACAAACATCCAGAAGTTAAATCGGGCTATTGTTGTTTGGATATTAATTCGAGAGTCGTGAGTTTATAGGAATTCTATAAATTACTTTAAGAAACAAATGCAATAAATCACTCTAATGGGACACGTTCAGTCGACGTGCAATAAATCACTCTAATGGGACACGTTCAGTCGACGTGCGAACAGCAGCCAGAAAGCGAGCATTCATCGCCGGCACACATTAACTGTTAAATGCATAATTTAACGCCCAGTCACAATATTTGCATCAATATGGTGCATGCGACCAAACTTCTAATGCTAGTTAAAATTGCAGCAGTATATAATACTGTCGATGATGATGCTGTTGTTGTTGCTGCTGCTGTTGATGATGATGATGATGATGATGATGATGATGATGATGATGATGATGATGATGATGATGATGATGATAATTAGGTAAGTTGAAACAATATAATGTATTGTTCTGCTTTTTCCACAATTTCAGCAATTTGTTTTAGTGACTAAATTAGTCTTAGGATGATAATGATAATTTTGCCTTAGCTGGTACAGTTGTTGTAGCTGGTTCAGTTGTTTTACATACAAATCTCGAGCATGACACTTTCATTGACAAATGTGGCGTGTTCTGAGAAAACTGGGCAAAATGCTTGTGCGTAAAGTGTCATCCCAGATTAGCCTGTGCAGTCCGCACAGGCTAATCCGGGACGACACTTTCCGCCTAACTGGATTTTCGCTAAAAAGAGACATCATTTAAACGAAAAATTTCATAAAAGCGGAAATTGTCGTCCCTGATTAGCCTGTGCGGACTGCACAGGCTAATCTGGGATGACAATTTATGCACACGCATTTGCCCAGTTTTCTCAGAACACGACACAAATGGCGAGAAGAAGTCCGATTTGTAACTGATTTCTGTTCATCAGCAACCCAGCCTTTAGGGTAAACACCTCTGTAAATAACTGGGAGTGGTCTTTATTGGCAGGTTAGACTGTACACTTATGTTTCAGATTGACATAGACGAAAGTGAACTCCGGACGAAAGTAATCGCGCTATTTATGGAAACATACGACAAGAGATACTAAATCTGGCTTTTGATTCCTTTTATTGGCTGATAACTGTTCACTTTATAGGCAGTGTTTTTTTGTCAATAAAAGCATTTGATTGAGGAATCGACCAATATCTTCACAGAAAAGACAAACAAACTACATGTATAGTGTCTCTTTATTGCGATATCTTATCGATGAAAACGAGGAAATATCCGTACAGATGTGCTCTGTTAATAAATAATCATTAACAGTTTGACTGTTTTCTTGGTATTTCCTGATGAAAACCCATATATAAATTGCTATGTCGATTTATTGTCAAATGGATTGAGACGAAAGATTTTCCACTAGGGAGTTGGTAATGGAAATTTCACGCTGATTAATAAAATTCCGTGTTTGATTTGTTCCATTAATTATAGAGGTTATTGTTTAATTTTTAAAATATTATTTTCTGGTCTTAAGATTGTTTAATTACCTTAAAACGTTACCAAAAGTTCTGATTATATTAGCATCTAATAGACTGATGCTGACGCTTCTAACAAACGGAAATCATCATACGAGCAGCCTCGCTCTGAGAAAATGGGGGTTAATGCATGTGCGTAAAGTGTCGTCCCAGTTTAGCCTGTGTAGTCCGCACAGGCTAATCAGGGACGACAATTTCCACCTTAACTGGATTTTTTCTCTTGAAAAAAAAATATTATAAAAGCGGAAAGCGTCGTCCCTGATAAGCCTGTGCGGACTGCACAGGCAAATCTGTGACGACGCATTACGCACATGCATTAAACCCCCTTTTGTCAGAGCGCGACTAATACATATTATAACCTTTTGACATTTTAACCTTCATGAACACAATAACGTTCCCAAAACAAATGTTTCCTGCTACGATGAAACCATAAAAGTGTATGTCCATCTTCAAATTTCAAGCAACTTCAGCAGTCTGTTTACATGGATTAAATAATTTGATGCATTAAACTAATTTCCAATACAATGTAGTTGCATGAAAAAATAGCGTAAATAACTATTTGCGTAGAAATGTAATATAATATCTCATCAAAACAGGAATCCCCTTTCTTCAATTGTTGTGGACAAAGTTCTTATGAAAATGCTACATTCAAACATATTTATTACTCAATGAAAGAGTATAAGTATATCAAAACTGTTATAACTTCGACACGTATTTTATCGTTTGTAAATATACGGAACAAATATTCATTGAAACTTGTTTCGGCATCGTGGTGTGAACAAAAGGTCTAGTTAAACCTTTCATCATCGAACACAACGTATGTATTTACAATTGATTTGTTATCGAAGGCCCTAGTGGTATATTGTGATTTGTCATTTGCAGAGTGTGATGTGAATTTGAAATGTTATCACACCAGACCTAAGTACATGTATGTAAAGAATCGCGCAACTACAGTGTGACAATATCAAAAAACCTTTTAGTAAGTCAATCACTTTTTGATAAAAATGCGGAGGAATTATTTTGATTATGATTGTCCCAAAATTCAGAACGGTAAAATTAAGAATTTATATTTCAAGTTGTAACATATATACATCAAAGCGCTGAAGGCACTGAAGTTGTTCGCTATTACATAATCTTAGATGCAACTCAGTTTTCAAAATTATGTTATAGCTTTTTATATCGCAAGTTTGAAATGAACACAATCCATTCAAATTGATAAAGAGTGTGTCTTAAAGCACAGGTCGAGATGTGGGTGCACTGTTTATCCTCATATTTATGTTATAGAGATAACTTAAACAAAATAACAACAATATGTCTCTTTTTTCGCAATAAGTTGCTGCACTGGCAACCATCTTTAGAATTTTGGTTGCCTTGCTAAAGAATAACAAGCCTAAAATCATGTACATGTTGTGTTTTGTGTATTTAATACTTTATTTATTTTCTTTAAATTATTGGGCAACAATTTTGCCGATATGACAGACTTTAAATGCATTGTGTCTTAGGGCTTAATGCATATGCATTAATTGTCATCCCAGTACAAGAAACTCTCTTTACACGAAAAACACCATAAAATCAGAAAGTGTCGTCTTTGATTTGCTTGTGCGCACTGCACCGGCTAATCAGTGTGCACAGGACACCACTTATTTGAGATGCATTAAGCCCCGTTTTCCCCGAACACAGCCAATATGTACAGATTTCATTGACAAACTTGCCAATGTCGTCGCACAAGCTGTTGATTACATACAAATACTCACTGCCTGAAATGTACCACCAGTGGTGAAGTTTAAACAGGATAATCAGTGTGCACAGGCAGATGCAGTGGTTATCGTTCTTGCTGTAGCTAGGACCATGCGATTTGCAAAACTCCCTCTCAACATAAGTTGTTCTTGCGATCAACTAAAAACTAGCAGTTAACAAACTGCAGTGACATTGTTATTGTTGTTTCTGTTTTTTAAAGAAACAAAAACTAAGAGAAGTAGAACAGTTGCAACGTTATGTTGTGTTATGTTACTATACATCGAGGTCGAAGTTAAGAATGCTATATATTTCATAACTTCATTTATATTCGAATTCGTAGTACTAATAAGTGCCTTTGTTTCTTAAATAAACAACCGAGCTCAGGTATGATTCGAGGGCTTTACTTTTTCGACTACTAACCTTAAACCTTTTGAAAAATTGCTCAGATGTAATTCTTTAAATCAATACTTTCTTGGACATAATAATAACAAGAGGACCATGGGCCCTAAGGCGCTCACCTGAGAGCCAAAGGAACTAAACTATTCTGAAAAAAAATCAAGCTTATTCATAGAGATTGGACCAAAAAAGTGACTTATATATGTTTTTTTTATATTTGACCTAGTGACATAGTTTTTGAGCTCATATGACCCAGTTTCAATCTCTGCCAAGATTTCATTGGGACAAATGTTCTGACCAAGTTTGATGAAGATTAGCCAATAAATGTGGCTAATATAGCGTCAACAAGTTGTCACTATAGCCATATAAGGAAAACTGCCCCGCCCCCCGGCGGCCATGTTTTTCAACGGATCGCAACCATTTTCGAACTCAGCCCAGATATCATTAGTACAAATATTCTGACCAAATTTCATGAGCATTGAACCAAAAATGTAACTTCTAGAGTGTTAACAAGGTTTTACTACAGCCAAATAAGGAAAACTGCCCCGACCCCTGTCGGCCATATTTTTTAACAGACCAGAACCGTTTTCGAACAGCTCCAATATATCATTAGAACTAATGTTCTGACTAAGTTTCATGAAGATTGAACTATAAATGTGACGTCTAGAGTGTTAACAATGTTTTACTATAGCCATATAAGAAAAACTGACCCGCCCCCTGGCGGCCATGTTTTTCAACAGACCAGAACCATTTTCGAACTCATCAAAGATATCATTAGAACAAATGTTCTGACAAGGTGTCATAAAGATTGGACAATAAATGTGACTTCTAAAGTGTTAACAAGCCATATTAGGAAAACTGCCCGCCCCCTGGCGGCCATATTTTTCAGTCGACCGGAACTATTTTCGAACTCGTCCAAGATAGTATTGGAACACATGTTCTGACCAAGTTTTATGAAGATTGGGCAAAAACTGTGACTTCTAGAGTTTTTACAATGTTTTACTATAGCCATATAAGGAAAACTGCCACCCCCGCCCCCTGACAGCCATGTTTTTCAACCAACCGGAACCATTATCGAACTTGTCCAAGATATTATTTGGACACATGTTCTGAATAAGTTTCATGAAGATTGGACAATAAATGTGGCCTCTAGAGTGTTAACAAGGTAAATGTTGACGACGGACGACGGACAACGGACGACTGACGACGGACGACGCACGACGGACAAAAGGCGATCACAATAGCTCACCATGAGCACGTTGTGCTCAGGTGAGCTAAACAAGATTCAGGAAAACGTTACATAAGGGTTCGTAGCTATAAGCTCAACTGGTACTATGCAATTACGTGTAATGATGTCATTTAAAATGCGCTCTACTTAAAAACACGTGTTATGCAAAGTTGGTGAAGTCCCCGTTAGATTTCAATCTACAGCTGTCAGCAAACAGAAAACCATTTTAATGATATTCTAAATTTGTATTCTTACGCCTTAAGCCTTAGATAGTGTTTATGGGTATGATTACCAATATCTAAATATCTAAGCAAAGGTTATAGTTGTGGAAACAATTTATGTTCGTATTAAAGTGTGTAAGCCTTGTTATTTTTACAAATGTAACCAATATCACTACGTAAATATCATGTAAATAACATTACTATTTAGGACTGTACAACTTTATATGTTTTTCTCTAAGTATATTCACTCAACAAAAACATGACTTTAAAACAAACCTTTTAATTTGAGTAAACAAAAATATGTTGCTTGAATTTTAACGTCAAATGATCCATCGTATGTAAATGCATTCAATGTTTATTTCAACTTGCTCATTTTCAGAACTAAGATATTTGAGAATTTTACCAAAAGTGGTAATAGTTCTACCATCAACAAACTGACGAGTGTGCATTAATTCATCAAGAACACGATAAACATATGAAATAAACATTAAATATTGCAAGACGCCGCAAGCCTTATTCGGTTATTATAGTTAATTTTCGTGTTCCGCATACCAAACACCGTAATATTGCGACGGTCGATATTGCGCGCGTACATGCTGTATTCATTCATTCAGTCGCCCTAACTCTGTGCAACGTTTCATTGATCATAAACCAAAACAAACATGGCTTCCTCTATAGTATTAAACAAAGTCCAGGAGCATTTTGAATCTTAACATGCGCGAAATATCTTTAGTTTATCTACACAATCGCGTTTTGACTGTTTCAGCTGTGAGTTTACCTGTAACCTTCGTGGGAATTTTCCTAACCACGTGGGAAAATTCTTGAAACAGAATAACCCGTTGATCGATCTACGTACAGAATTTAGCGTTAAGAGTGAAATTCTGAAATACACTTACCGATGTTTGTCCGAGCAGTGGTATTGGTAACAGCACTAAAGGGAGCAGAATGATTATCAGGAGGTTCTTCCATTTCCCAATCCTTCTTAACACTTGGGTACAACCCATTTCCCCTTAACAATCACACCGTTCTCTCTAATGGTATAAACGCAATAATGTCGTTCTTCTTAAATACTAGTATAAGTACGTTGAGCAGAACGTGCGCGTAGCAACGGTGGTTGTAGAGATTTACTTGCGTAGCGCATTTTCTTAAGCGATATTTTGAAACATTTATCACTCAGAGGTATTTGGTATCAGTAAGGTATCAATTCTTAAATAAAGCACGCAGTTTCCGAATATCAAAAATCACAAGTCACTTTTAATTATCTAGCTTTTATAACATTGATCGCATTGTAATTCCAGAACATTTCTCCAGGTCATGCTTAAAACCAAATAATGTTCGTCGCGTTAGCGTGTTTTATCGACGTTAACACAGCGATTTGTGGTGGTAATGCAGTATTAAACAACCTGTACTAAAGCCATGGTTCCTTCAAGCGTAGCAGAACTCCAGATCTTTGTTATAATGCGATTAAAAAATCTAAATCGAAAAATATTTCTAAAATTACATAACACGTAAAAACGATTAAATACAGCTAAACTATTTCAATGAACGTGCTGTCAACAGTCCAATTTAATTCAGCATAACCTGTATTCAAATAGCTACGAACAAGCAAAAATTGTGCACATAAAATTTAATTATTTTTTGCATTCAGCCAGAGATTTATTCCCTCGAGTTGAATATAGTGCGCTTATGCTAATGACGTTGATTTTCGCAGCGATTTGTGTTTACAACGATACATCAACCGACTTGTGAGAACCTGTTGTTGCATGTAGAAAAATACTCGCTACGCGTGAGTTCAGTAGCTAATGACTCGCGAGGTTAAAAATAGGGCACAACAATATTGGCTTCGTATACTTCATTTCATTCAAAAGACTTTAAAGAACACTTTGTCCAATAATCAATGTGTATGATTATCAGATAGTGTATTTGAATACTTTTGAGTCTGAGACGGTCGCTTTAAAATTAAGTTGATATCGAAAAGTATGATGCAATAGTTACACCAGCTATTTACGTCTGAAGCCTAGTTTAACAAATGTACAACGTGGAGTATAGCGGGTATCGATTAATATAACACAATGCGGAAAAGGGAGATAATTCTTCATAGAAGTTTTTTAAACTCCACGCAACGGTTATCTCCCCAGAGCTACTGGCTATGCTCGTAACCCGTAACCAGTCAAATCTCTGCGCGGAGTTTGGACATTTTTAGAAGTCTGAATGAAAGGGACGCTACCGCAATTATCATTAATTCGTTCTTGATTGTGTAATTAATTTAATTCGTCTTGCTTTATTACGAATTTGAATGCGGAATATGTTTTTGTGTGCTTTTCGTTTTTGTATTCATGCACCAATATAAATAGCGGATAATAAAGCTTGTGAAAAAAAGAAGAGTATAGCGTATAGTATAACTTACGTATAATTAATCTCAGTTTTAAGAAACAACTAAAAAAAGTGACTTCTCTGTGTTGTATGTGTTTTATGCAATGAATTCTGCTACATTTTCCATAATTACATGAACACATTAACATAGTGAGGGAGAAATAGAACCGAATTAACTGGATTATTATTTTAAAACCAGCACGGTAGTTTCTAGTAACAAATATAGCCTCAACTCGCGAAACTGTTGTCATGAATCGATTAGGCAAAAAGGTCGGTTTAGGGTCAAAACACCTCGTTTGTCAATAGCCGATTTTTTTTTATATTCGCTTTACACTGAACGTTTACTTTGAATCTTATGAGAATCATATACTCATCGCATCTGTTGCGGCCTCTCTGAAAGTCACGTGTGCCATCTCTACGGCTGGACCGCTGCCCCAATATCCGGACAAAGCGCCACCTCCGTCACACTGGACACTTCCGGTTGTCAAGGCCACAGTCACGTGGTGGCAGGAATCCGTTACGCGTGGGAGGAAAGTCCGAGAGACTTAAAGAAGTGCGCCGTGTATGGATTGGGAACCAATCTTCCGGCTCCACCGTTTGTGTAGCAAGCCCCTCTTATTTAAATCGATTAAAACGGGTCAGTATTTTTGTGACACGTTATTATTGCCAATGAATTATAAAATTCGCCCTTGGTTGATATTAATTATGTTTGTATTCCGCATATACGATACTAGTGCAAATCACAAAGTTCAGAAGACCACCCGACTTGAAGCGATTTGTATAGAGTTTTATAGATTCGTTATCAATGTTCTATACAATTATTATAATAAGTAGGTTTGTTCTTGACCTTGATTCTAGAGCACATATTGACCAATCTCACTTTGATTCCCTCAACTGGTTACCAGTTCACATGAGAGTTAATCAAATAATGTTATGTCATGTCTTCAAAATAAGAAATGGCCTTTCTCCAGATTACATGAGTGAACACTTTGTTTCCCAAGATTCTATGCATAATTACATCACTAGGCTTAGTAAAAAGGGTGGGTATTGTTTACCCAAGGTCAAATGCCATGGTTCAAAATCTTTTTCGTTCAATAGCATTTAACTCGGGAATACTTTACCTGAAACATCCATAGAGGTCAACAGGTTAGAAGGCTTTAAGGTTGCCATTAAAAGTCATTTAATGAATAATATTTAAATTTTTATATACGTTTATTTTTCACTTTTAATAAGCACATATTTACTTCGGTTTAGGTTTTTATTTTTAATAATTGCTAGTTCTTTTCTTTAACTTCAAAACATAAATTTTAGCCATCATGATAGATTTAATTTAGATCATTCATTATACCACATTTCATTAAATTACAATATATCGATATATTTATATGTTGCAATAATTGATAATATTATCAATGTATCATAGTTTCCAGCTCCTGTGATATGTTCTGAACACTACTGTGATTATTAGTTGGATCTCATTTGTATGGCGATGTAAATATTTTATTTCATTAAATAATTATTTTACTATGAACATAGTTATGTTTAAGGTCTGCCTCTTGTTGTCATGCCACCAATACTAAGGACCTCAATGGAAATAAGGGCTTGCTCGTGTTTGTGTTATCCTTGGTGTTGGTGAGCATGTCATAATTTATTGTACATGATATACATGTAGTGTTTAATAATTGCTTATAATTTTATTCTATGTTATGTTGTGAACTATGTATATGCTTCCTATGCCGAAATAAATCTATCTATCTAATACTAAATACCGGTAATTGAAGCAAGTTAAGGAAGTTTGTTGCGGACCGCCTTTTAATGCTTTTTATCCCTAATACATGAACGATGTCAAAATAATAGAGATAGACGGAACAGAACAAAATTTATCCACCCAATCCGAATAAACAATTGCACAATTGTCTCCATGTACATAAACAATAATCCCTAGGAACAAAGAACAGATGTGGGTTGATGAAGACGAGCACTTGATTTTCCTTTATGTACGCTTGGTTTCTGTCTTACATAGCAGTATTTTTGTTCGATGTAATTTACAAAATAGCTTATGCATGTTTCGGAATGTGGTAAATACTGTCCCCTTCGAATACTCATGAAGATTTCAGGAAGTAAAGAAGCTTCAGTTGCCTCTTCTTCTCGGGGTGTAGTTGTTGCTATGTTACTCGATAGCAATGTGGGTTATAGAATAAGACAAAGAGGGTAGTAGAATAAGGCAAGAGCCCAGAATATTGTATTTATTGAATAATGGGCCTCCGATTTATTTTATTTAATTAAGTTAAATTCGGTTTGATACAATTATGTAGATTCTGCTGAAGAGTACAAACTAACCCATATCAAGTTTCTATTTGATAATGAGTTCGACCTCAAAATCCGTACTGTTCATCATGATAAAAGTGTGATGGGTAAACAGCAACCGCGTTTCCGGAAACTCTATTTACATGGAGGTTTAACATAACAAAACGCATAAACGTTGATCTAATGTTTCGATGGATTTGTCAGAAGACTATTGTGACACATCCCTGAATTGATAATTTCAAAAGAAACGGATATTTTGTAAAATGGTTTGTAATAGCAACAATTTCAGCGCTAGATGTGGTCTTGTAACCTAGATTTATTACGATACAAAATGCTCTTTTAAAATACAATTGTGGTACACTATATTCCATTTCAATTTCCCTCAACGATATATATTCATACGACACACGAACACTATAATGGTACATGAACATGTGTTGAATATATATTTTACCACAAACATTAAAAAAGAGCATTTTGTATCTTGTTAAATCTATGTTACCAGACTACATCTAGCGTTATAATTTTGGCTATTGCTTTAAGGAACACTGATTGTTTATGGGTTAACTTTATTTTATGAAATATTTTACGAAACACTCGTTGATTTTGAGTGTTAATGGGGCTTTAAAATAATGTATTCGTCCTGTATGTCCAGTAACCATTTTACAAATCGTTAACCGGTGTCGGATAAAGTAAGAGAAATATGCAAGGAAATTAAATGCACGACATCAGATCACCAACGTATGCAAGGGAAGAACTTAGAACACACAATACAATGCTTTATTAAAGGTTCATGGTACAGAGAAAGCAAAACCATTTTGCATTTTTTTAAGATGTATTAATGTCGCAAATGTTGAACACAATAAACTCAGTAAAATAATTTCCGCTTCTGCAGACAAATGAAGTTGATTTTTATCTTGGGCACTCATAACCATTCATACCTGGAATGCTTCTTGAAAACACTTTATAAAGCATATATGTCATCTTACATAACCTCAATCATTTAAATCACGGAAAAAAAGAATACAGAGAAAAAGACAAATAATGTTGCTTTTGGTGTTTATCGCTGGCACGTGACGCCCACGTCCTCGCTGTGGCCACAGTTGCTCGTACCCACGGCACTGTGCTGGCACTGCATTATGGAGTACTCACTTCCGGTGCACGTGACGTCGTCAAGCAGAATGGTCTGAGAAGATGAACCAGCCCCGTAATAAGCACTTCCCCTAGCAGTTGCCCCTGTTCTGCAAATAATAATAAATGTATACACACTTGCTTGTAGTTATTTAATATCCTAACCGTCTTTCATTTCCGTTTAAGATTTTAAGACGCACCTTATTTGGTATTCTTTTTGTTTTGATTTTCGTCTAGATACTTGTATAGGATTTCGAATTATTTGTACTGTGCAACTGATTATAGTACAATTAAACAAATGTCGTAACACAATTCTGAAGTATGTTTTCTTCTATGCTCATGCTCTATTGAAGATGTGTAAGATAACACTTTTAGTCTTCTTATTTATATAAATTCTTCGATATATCAAACGAATGAACATCCCAACGACATACCGTTGTCCGGAATAAAAAGTATATTATAAAACAGATGCATACATGTAACTCGTTGTCATCTAGTACCATATTTTATTAAACTATTTCAGGGCATACGTTACCTTAGCTCGTAAATACTCGGTAACGAAAGTCGTCAACTCGTTTAATAACAACTGTCGTATTAAATCTCTGTTTTGGTTACCTGCTGTATCCCAGCATGGCGCAGACAACACCTGCTTCAGCGTTCCCGAAGTTGTCATCACATACCGTACCCCACGTTGCACCGTTATCGACCGAAATTTCAACTCTGCCTTCCAAGTTGGAACTTGAGCCGGTGAGTCGCACTTTTACTGACGAATCTAATATAATACAAATTTAGAATTTTGTAAGTCATAAGTAACGTAAAAGCAGGTTAAAAAGCTTTTTATTTAAGTATATTGCTTAGTTATGGCAAGCCCAAAAAGCATTAGACACAGCGTAACAACATGAAACTAAGACAAAACAAAAACGAATAACACTCTGGTAATCGCCGTTGCTTTTTTTAATTCAAACGACATTTTTCATTCTACAAAGTTCAACTCGAGTCCATTGCCATATTTTTTTTAAAGAATGAAAACAATAAGAATGTTTTTTTTCCTGAAAGAACGAAATCAAAGCAGGAATATTCCATCAAAAGTAGGACTTTTTAAACACTCACCATAACATTGCAATTTAATTTCACCAACATTTTTTTACCACAGGCAAATGCTCAGCTTGTGGACTATGAACTGGATGTGTGGCATCAACCTCAACATGTTTTATGCCCCCGAAGGTGGGCATATAGTGATCGCCATGTCCGTCTGTCCGTCCGTCCGTCCGTCTGTCCGTCTGAAATTCTGTCACACTTTGCGTTTAGGTTTCGAAAACTGTGGGAAAAAAAACTTTGCGTTTAGGTTTAGAAAAATGTGGGAAAAGGGGGCATATGTCATTCTATGGTGACAAGCCTTGTTCTTTATTAATCAAACCAGAAATAACCTAACCTAAATGGTTTGTTTAGTTTTATAGATATGTTAAATTAGAAAGTGAAGGAAACTAGTATCTGTTTGGTAATACAGCAAATAAACCACGCAGAGGGTTATGATTTTAGTATTACACGCATTCAATGATATTCAATGTTATAATAAAAACAAAAATAATTGAATTAACACATATTGTAATAATATAGTGGTTTTCACTGCTATACTATTGCTGTTTTGTCAATCAAATATTAGAAGTAAAATGGTCACTGCTATGCTAAACCATTCTTATGTTTCTTGTTAAGTGAGATACAAAACAATTATACTTTCAAATAAGCGACTTGTGATGGTTGTGCAAGAATGAACATAGTTTGTGAAAAATATTATAGATCTGTGTAAATTAAAACAGAAAATTTGAATCTTTCTGTTATCTGTGAATTCAGGAACTAATCTATAACTGTATACCAGATAAAGTCATGTACCAACAGACTAAGTGTTCAGAAATTTAGAAAATTGAGGGGGAAAAAGTAGAAAAAAGGAGAATCAGTTGACAGTCTGAATTGAATCCAATTGATAAATCCATGCAATCCAATAACTACTGGTATATGCATAAATATGCTGATTTTGTTTGAATCTGGCATAGCACACTTGCTATAAAAACATATAAAATTGCCATTACTAATTTGACATTTACCCGCCTGACATAAAACGCCAACGTCCTCGCTATGGCCACAGTCACTGACGTCCACTCTGTTGTGTTGACAGTCCAGGATGGACGCCTCTGTTCCCGTGCATTGGACATTGTCCAGATGGATGGGCTCCGTCTCTATTCCTTGTCCGAACGCCGAAGCCCCTCTAGATAATGACCCATTCCTGTGAGCACAATATAGTAATTATGAACCAATAGAAACATATTTATTGCACTATTAAGTATTTAGTGTTACCGTCAGTGCTTTACAAACTATTAAATGATCAAGCTGTGGTAACGTCCCGTCTGGTTAGTAATAACAACTTTTTAATATATATTTATTTGAAAAAATAAGTTTAAAAATACTCTGGACGTGAAGTTAAAAGAAGAAAAGAATTCAAAACAAACAGAATATTGAATATTTTAAAGGACAAGCGATTAAATGAAGAAAACATAATGTTTATAAATATAAAAATATTAGGATAAAAATTTTTGACAGAAAAATGCTGTTTAAAACATCCAAGAGCAGGGTCAGATACAACACGATGTCATTTGCATTAAATAAATTATTGTCAATGAAATAAGAAACACATAAGGAACGGGGATGAATACAATATTTTTAAATCTTGATTTGATATCCAAGAGAAATACCAGACTTACTTCCTGTGTGCAAGTTTAAATATAAACAGTTTGATACATTGAAATGTGTTCGTCATAGATCTACCAATAAAACATATTGTTGACATACTTTGCATTTGAGAAACAAAGATCGACGACTTTTTCCCTGATGATAATTTTCCTAAGACAAATACATATTTGGAGAGCAGACAGAAAACGACATGGCGGAGGTATGATTGCAAATGGTATATCCCTTTTGAGTTGTGGGTAATTTTCATAAAGATGTTACATGACACATATTTTATAAATATATGGCCATGAATTATTATACTATTATTACGTTGATGCCTTATTTTATGTTTTTGTTGGTCAAAGGATATACAAAGCTGATGTTGTTTGTTTTATGCAATGCAGGCTTGAAATGAAATTGTGTATCTTGTATCGCCGAATCGGAACGGTCAATGCAAAGCATTTGGTGTTTAAATCAGATAATTTGCTAGCCCCTAACCTAATACTTAGCCTAGCATTAATCATGAAAAGTGCAATCGATATCGTTCCTATGATGAAGAATGTATAAGTTCAAAATACCATTCTTCATAGCATTACAGAAACAAATTGTTCGGAAGGATTCAATAATTGATGTATCAAATAATAATGGTATAACTAGTTCAGAGCGTCTATATAACAAGTAAATGACAGTTAATATGCGTCATTTAAATAAACAAAAGAGATTATTTCACATCATGTACAATATTTTAATGAATAAAAGTAATATTTTAATTTAAACTACCTTTGAAGCATCCAGATTTGACTCTTTCGTGGATAAAAATTAAGATTCCAGTTAAATACAGAAAGCAATAAAACTCCGGAAAACTTATAATGAGAAATATTCTTGTTATTATCCACTACACATATAACATATCACCGACTATAAACAAAACAGGATCAAACATGTGATGTTCGCCTTGGAACGGTCAATACAAATCAATGAAATCATTAAGGGTTCAAACCGGGTTGATTGTTTTATGAAAACTGTCCAGGGTATCCCACCTGGAAAATCCGAGCATTCCACATACGACTTTCGCCTCGTTCTGGCCGAAGGTGTCATCACAAATCGTACCCCAACGTCCGTTCAGGAACACTTCCACACGTCCTTGGTAATTACTGTCGGTTCCAGAGAGGTACACCTGCCCCTCTGATGAATATTAAGGTATTTTGAATACGTGTACACATTATTGTGTAACTTAAGCTAGCAATTACAAAAAAAAATGCTGTAAAATCTAAAGAAACAATTCATTGTGAAATCTGGTAATTGGCATGTGTGCAAGAATGCTTGATTAAATGAGTTTTTATACCAACTTGCAATGCCTTTTTAACTCGACCTAATGTAGAATAAAAAGTGCTCAATGTATGAAGCTAAGCATGTAGCATCAGAACATACATACATGTAAATTTGATAAACCCGTGATGACAGGAAAGTTTTCAAACACATATGATAAATGCAAATGTTAAACCTGTGGCGCATATGACACTCGCGTCTTCGTTATGTTGACAATCTGTCAAGCCGAGTGGGTTATGACTGCATTCTAGAATCGAACTCTCTGTGCCAATACAGTCTAGGTCGTCCAGTACGATCGGAAGCGAAGATTGGCCTTGACCAAAATATGACTTTTCTTTTGCAATAGCGCCTGCCCTGTGATGAATATAGCGCTTGTACTGATAACATGATAACGCTGTCGCTAAGCTTATCTTTTCCTTAAAACATTTATTTGAAGAGGTAAATTAATGCATGATAATCAAAAGTGACTAAGCACAAAAACAAAAACAAACTTCAATAACACTCTGACATTTTCTATGTATAGTTTATAATGATATATGTAGACCGACATGCACTAAAACTTAATCAATTAAGAAAAAAAGGTATTTCACACTTTAGTTCATCACACAATTTCTGATTAATTCAAGCAACCTTTGAAAACCAAGCATAGAACAAATGATGTTGGCCTCTTCAGTTCCGAAACGGTCGTCGCATACGGTCCCCCACGAACCACCGTTTAGAGACACCTCAACGCGACCTTTACTCGTGGAGTTTCCACCAGAAAGGCGAACGCTTGCAGCTGAAGATGCAGTAGAAAGATGAGACGATGCACGTTACTTGTTTCTTTAAACTTCAGAACACGGAGTTTCTTTTGAATGTTTTAGTGTGCAAATAGACAAAATGTAAATGCATTTGTTGACAAAATAATAACAACATAGTTCTGGAGAGGTCTTCAATAAAGATCACACTCCGTACCATTCCATGCCCAATTACTATGTGTTTATTATGTTTCGTTTCTAAATAAATATGTTAAAAATAACATATCAAGATTACTACAAACAATAACCGACAACAAACTCGATTGACCTTATAAACTTGCATATATTAACACCGTGAGTATTACCACACCAGTTTATAAATCATGATATTTAAAGATGTGAGAAATCACGTGGTTGACATAATTACATCCGCTGCATGATTTCCCATTGGACTGAAGAGTGTACCCCTGTTGACACACGCAAGTCCTGCTGTTTCCAGCCAGTGGAAGACATATATGGTCACATCCGCCATTACCATCAACACATGCGTTGTCACCTTAGTAAAAGAAATAGAAATATGGTCAAGACTGACCTAGCGGTCAACTGAGAACAACGGCCAACTGCAGAAAACGATCAGATCAGACTGGATTTCCCCCGTTTCGAGTTTCAAAAAGTAAAAACACAAATCGTTGTTGTCTATTGTGCATCTATTTTGTAGGTTAAGAATCTGATTGCGACAACTGCCTTTGATATAATAAAAGTGGCATGTATATACATGTACTTAAAACTAAATCATGTGTGGTTTTGCAAATTACCGAAACGACGAACAACGATATGGCTTTATGTTATACCAAAAATTACTCTCGAAGATTGAATTTATAATATTTTATATCGCTATGTTTTTTATATAAACTAGTTGAACTTACACAATTCTCCAATTTGCATTTTTTAGAATGAAAAAAAGACAAAAAGCTCATAATTCTCTACATTCACAATACAAATAAAAACAACGACCAAGAACTTCCATTGTTATCAACACACTCAGCATAGGATAGTTTCAAATAATTTGAGACCAAATCACGTTTTGAACATTTAAAGCCCCTATAACACTCAAAACCAACGAATATTTCGTAAAATGTTTCATAAAATAAAGTAACCCAATAACAAAATCAGTGTACCTTATAGCAATAGCCAAACGTTCAATGCTAGATGTGGTCTGGTAACATAGATTTAATAAGATACAAAATGCTCTGTTTATTGTTTTTCAGCACAAAGGAGCGGATTGATAAACAAACAAAAAATTATGGTGCATTCATTTTTTCCTGATAATATCTTAGATACTGTTTGGTTAAGCAATAGTCAAGTTACAAAGATCCTTATCTTTGACCTCTGATAAAAACGGTCTTGCATATTCCTCACATTTGCTTTTATAGCCAAATTCCATCCATGTATCTTCAGCACTTACTAAAAAGCAAAGGATCCAGTTTGCTCGTATGTCCTTTTCTTTTTATTTCATTTTCTGATGAAAGTCAAACAGACGGACGGATTAAGAGAGAAAGCAAATGACGGACAGACAAACCTAAAGATCAATTTGTTTCGTGATAATAAATTATGTTTTACATCTAGTGCAAAAAGTGGTGCACAATTCTCAGATTGCTTATAAAGTACACATAGTTTAATTCAAGTATAATCAATCTTTTTTGAGAAAAAGAAGGATCCAGTTTTTCGGACGAACGGACTGACGGGGAAAACAAACGGACGGGTGAACGTACAGACATGACGGACACAAGGTCACCTATATGCGCCTCCGAGAAGCCGGTTGTGGACGTTTGTAAAGCATTTTACATCATTCAAACAACTCATGATGTACCTGTGCTTGGCTGATGGCCAGTGTATACATGGATGTCATTCAGACGACCGAAAGCTGGTTTGCCGAAAGGAACAGCCGTGCCACCGGTTTTTGGCAATGTCATAACCGAACTGAAGTATATATATATATATATATATATATAAACAAAAACGCTGTATTTATTTTATACCGAAGCTTTCGACCTCACGGTCTTCATCAGCGGCCATTTTTTTATTTCAAAATGTTACACTTTAAAAACGGATATGACGTCGCGCATTTCCGGCGTCAACGTCGTCTTCGCGCCTTTTTTACGAAATGTCTATTCCTGTACATTGATGCCGTATGGTCGGTACGTTCGTAGTTTTCCTTTCCATAATTGCTCAATTGTCTTGCGGTATTCATCCGACCCGCTGAGTTTCTCCAGTCCCATTATTTGGAAATCATCCATGGAGTGTCCGTCCGTATAGAAATGTACAGCTACCGGGTCACTGTGCTGTGTGCGAATACGCGATAGATTCAACAGATGTCGCTGGTACAGAGTTCCGCCGGTCTCTCCCACATACACATACCTGCTACAGCGCCGACAGTTGACCGCGTACACAACATTGGATGATTTGCAATTCACATTGTTTCTCACGCTGTACTTTTTGCCGCTGGGATCTGTGAAGTTGTCCGCCGTCATCATGTATGGGCAAATGGCGCACCTTTGCGCCCCACAGGGCCCGCTCATGNTAATATTATTTACTGTAAGTTTCGTTTCTTGTACATGCAGTATATCTCGAAAACCCTAAAGCTTACCATACATTACATTATGCTGAAACACTAACAACGTGAAATATTCGACTGTTTAAACACATTGTTTAACGCTAGTATTCAATACATGACCAGAAACTTACTTTCGGTTCCAGTCTGTGTAGTAGAGAGCATGGTCATCCACGGCAAGACCGAAGTAATGCGAAGTACTTCCGCCATCGGACAAAGTTAGTCGATTGCTGCCATCGATGTTCATTTTCTCTATTTTTGCTGTCCCGGCATCGGCCCAGTAAATTACATCAGCTTGAAACACAAATTATGGTAGTGTAAAACATATAGAATACTAGATTTAGTATGGAATGAAGATTTTTTTATACCAGTGTGTATTTAACAATTAGCGAGAATTATATATATCCAATCAGGTTCACCTTTTCTGTCTTTATATTAAAAATGCACAAAAGATGAAAACAAAACACGAAGAAAATCAAATGGTGTCAGCATTATTAACAAAATGACATCACTATCATTAGCGTGATAACGATTACCTAAATTATGGAAATATAACCATGATAACACAAAGGGGTGCTTTTGATAGGACACGTTTTAACTTTTAATTTTTGTGCGATGTATTAAGCATTTTTGGTTCAGTTGAGTTGTGTTTCTACATATCCACTTTTTAATATGCATACAGACAGACATTGAAATGGCGACCGTCACTGGATGTATATATCCAGAACCGACAGGATTCCGCACATATTATTTGACTTGTGTCTATTACACCTGTAACATAATGAAGAAAATATTTACCTGTTGGATCCAATGCGACAGCGTTGGGAAGTTGTAGACCAGAATCGACTAGTATTCGCCTGTTTGTCCCATCGTAGTTTGCGACCTCAATCTTTGGATGTGATTCCCAATCGGTCCAATACATTTTCCTATTGAACATTAACGGTGACATATAGTAAACTGGTATATATTGCTATTTATTGCCATTCCATCTGGTAGCAGATATAACTTGAAGAGGAACTAAGACATGAATACAATACATTATGTTTACTGATAATACTCTCCGCATTTTGTTTGTAATGAAATGGGTAAGTTAACTTTGGAATATTTTTTTCCCACTACTCATCAAACAAAATCCGTAAATCAATTCTTAAAAATAACAAAATAGCCTAACGACTGCATTTATCGGCGCCGACAGGCATTTTTTAAAAGCAAGATCGTGCCAACCTTTGCTTGACATCCAAGGTGATGGCCCTAGGTTGGTCCAGACCGCTGTTAATTACAACTGTTTCACGTCTTGTGTCCATATTGAGGACAGCAATCACATCCGTTCCGGTGTCAGTGTAAAACAGAAGCCGCGATTCAGGGTCGATAGCTAGACCGTCCGCAATTGAACCTGTGACAGACATGGTGACATTACAAGTAAATTGTAAACTGCTTCAACAACATTGTGCAAAAACTAATTAAAATAATAAGTGGCGATTTTGTTTTAGTTATTTATCTGTCAGACAATAAGTCAGATGAATAATGCTCTGCGGAATAAAATTGCAGTACACGTATAAATACATATGCACAAGAAGAGTTGAGCTCAACAATGTCTACACATAACAACTTGTATTAATACATATGCACACGAAGAGTTGAGCTCAACAATGTCTACACATAACCACTTGTATTAACACATATGCACAAGATGAGTTCAACTAAACAATGTCTACACATAACCAATTGTATTTCGTACGGCTAGACAATGACTCGATAATTGTGGCCCCAGCCCCGCCGACGTGTCCTCGAACAATGAGCTTGCTCAAGACGTCCGTCCAGTAGACGTTCTGGTGGAGATAGTCGTAGTCTATCGCGACCGGGTTGGTAACGGCGGGGTTCAATGACTCGATCATGACATAACTGTGCGTCGCCAAGTCCATCCTGAACACCGCACTGTTTTGGCTGTCGACGAACAGTAAGAAGGAAGATGGCAATGCTCCTGTTTGATAGAATACATAATAAGACCACGATGGTATTTGAAATACACGCATATTGTCAACAAATAATGCTTACCAAATATAATTGATAATGCATACATAAGTAAGGAAAATGAATTTCAAATAGTCATGAAGTTATGGTGTAGGTTTGTGTTTAGTATGTTAGATTGCATCTATACGCTCTATGTAACTAATAATATTCATGAGATGGTATGTATAAGGCAACGTTAGAGAGTTATATTTCTTTCAAGAGTATGTTCCATTTCTAGCATATGCAACGCAGTATTTCTGATCGTACCAAGAGTACAAAGGTTGTCATTGCAGTTGTCCACGGAACAACACTGATGGCAATCGGACTTGTCTCTCTTGGTTATCGACCTCCCAACTATGGGCAACCCGAGATTCGCTGCGCAAATCTTTGATAAAACAATAGATACATGAATATACATAAACAGTACCTCTTTCTAGATAATATCGCATACTAAAATATGCACACTCACTCACATTCATAATACAATAATATTCACTGTGTGACAAAATTGTGTTCATTAATATCCTTTATTTAAACTAGCTTAATGTTTATGTATTTAATTTGTCTAATAAAAGCGCAAACACAGTTAATAAAATGATATAAGCTAAACATGTATCATCTGCGAGATAGAAAAATCAGTACATATAATGTAACCCTAACATTTGAATTCGAATGGAGTTATCGTAAACGAATGACGACAATAAATCTAACACTAAATGACATAATGTATAGAAAGATAATTATGAAATATAGTAATTATAAAACTGCAAAAAAGTCATCAGGAGAGTAATATTAGCGTCAACTTCACACACACGATAAAGGAAATTCATCAAATAGTTGTAGTTATTTCAAAAGAGGCCAAATAAATTAAACAGTGCTTTTACAAAGTACTTAGCAAACATGATATGCAATGGAGCGGTTGGTATAAGCTAATCTATAGCTCACCCCTGTGTCCATGCAGCCCATGTCGTAGGTGACCGTACCAGACTGTGATGTCCTGCTACGTTGGAAGCAAGACTAAAACGGGATATATAAAACTCAAATTTTTACAAACTTGAGGATACAATCGGCATTTATTTCTTCCTTATATTAAAGTGAATCTAACTGATGTATGTATATAGTTACTTTGTGACGAACCACGTAGCTGATTATGAGGTCTAGCGTCGTAGGTTATTGCCCCGCAGCATATAACTTACCAAAATAACCTTCATATGAGATGACGCCGCTAGAATGATTCAAGTACTAAGTAATGTACTCCGTACAACAACTAACACGTTTTATTGGGTGATTGCCAAATTGGTGACATCCCGATGCACTCAATAGTAAAGTGCATCGCACACAATTGAAATTATAACTTGGAAACGATCTGCTCACAAATCGCGATACCTTTCCGATATAAAGTTAATTTTACATACGAGATCCTCTTAATATGTATAGCATTCTATTCTTATTTTTATTGATTTAGAAACATATCGAATAATGAAAAAATGTCCTATTTTTTTTAAATAATTTAAAGATTTTTTTTTTTCTACAACGATTTGAAATCAATGACGTATCTCTATCTTGCAACAGTTGCATTATTTTGAAAAATACACATTGAAAACCAAAGATCTACAACCTGACCCGGAGAGCATTGTTGTGTACTTCTGCATGCGTTAGGGTCCGTCAATCCGGCACAGTGCTCACACACTAAACAATCCGCTGCAAAGTAATCAGACTTAAGAGACATTTCCATTATTAAACGATTTAACTGTATGGTTCTTTGGTATTATTTAATATGTGTTTGTTCTGAATGGTATGTATTTATAAATGTGTGCTTTAATACCAATGTCACACTTAAAGGTGTGCTGCCATAAGGTCCATTTTGCGGTGTCCGTCTGTGAATGCCAGTCCGCTTGTTGCTTATGGGCATGCGTTGGATTGCGTGTGTAGGTGTCAAAGACAGGGGCTGCGACGAGCTTAAATCCGATCAATTTCTTATAGGGAGCTCTATGTTGTGATACAACTTTCTGTGTGCTGTTTTGACAGCATTTAAGACATGTGAAATCTTCAGTGTATGTCCTTATAAGTGTTAAGATGTGAATTAAGAATATGTTGTACTCAAAATTGGTGTGATAAATAATTTAAAAAAAATAACTTACATATTGTTTCAATCATATATAATTTGATTGGCAATGTTGATAAAAACAAATATTTTTCCAAATCCAAGCACTGAATATGTCTATAGATCAACTAAGATATTTATGTTTTCCTAATCGTACATTTGAATGAAGAAATGAAGAAACTAAAACAACTTTCATCCAAATTATACTTGGTTTCAATTTTTGAAACGTATTCATGGATCCTCTATTATACGGTTAGTTTTATATAAATTTGTGTGTTTATTTTATGTATTCGCATGTCTTATAATCATATCATCATAATCAATTCATGATAAGATAACTAGTTATACAATGCCTTGTTTTCAGAGAAAAGACCTCGCATTCCGCACAACAGCCAAGCAGGCGGAAAAATTATGAACGCTAAGACAGGTTCATCCCCACGCAAGGCGCCTCGAACTGACGGTCGTTTTACGCCTAAACATCGTCAATGAATTTTTAAATGTGAACGAGTCGAGATGGAGCGCATTTGGGAAGAGTGCTTGAACATGTGTGCTTGTGTTGTTGTGACGCAGCACTTTTTCCTTATGCTGATCATGTGTTTGATTGTTTGTTTGTTTGTTTGTAGTATTGCAGATTAAGCTTGCATATCGGTAATCAAATAAAAGAGCAGAATCAAATCATTACGTCTTTCTGTATGTGTATATACTTTTAAAATATTATCTGTTTGCCGCCAACATGTTGAAATGTTAACTACGCCCCTGCTCTATAGTATTACTTACCGCTATACAGTACTGATGCGAAGATGAACAACACAAAAACAGTCCCTGCCAAAAAAATGAAAATATTGTGTTGGTAACACATGATAACAAACAACCAGCAAATCGTTCAACTTCCTTATGGTTAACTCTTCTATAACCCGACCTTACTGCATGCTAACTATCATTTTTATTTAAATAATCTCACGTATGAAGCATACTTTTATTCAAAAATCCTTGCAATCTTTAATACAGTATCTAATTCGGTGTCATCATAGAACACGACAGACTTACCGCTGCGCATAAAAGTCATTGCGGCAAAGAAATGATAACTCGTTCAGTGGTAAAGGTCTATCTTTAAAATCTATGCGCACTGTGCTTCCTTTATATACAAGTTAATGCCGACGTAAGGTCAAGGAAGAATCTTATTTACGCATCAGAAGAGGATGTAGTCGTGCACGTAGCATATTTCGCAAGGTCCAGGTCTGTTACTGAATTTGGAAAAGAAGGAAAACAGACAATAACACAAATGTTGTCTTCCCACAAAATATTTACACTTATTTGTATGATGACCTCATAGAGGAGCGTTATCTTCTTAAGTGCAAGTCACGCAATCTATCATAAAATCATCTTAAAACAAACACAACACATAGCAGGCGAATGTGTGCAAGCTGATATCAGATGAAAATGCAACCCTTTCAATTTAATACAGTGCATGAAAACAAAATCGAAAGAAAACATTGTGTTGGATACAATTGATTTCACACTTACAGTAAAGCATCGAACTTGCTTATCGTTATATCATCAATTTATATCTCTTCTATAAATTCTTACTCACTGCATTCTTATGGATATCAGTGTTTTTAAAGAAGTACACTCGTGATACGAATACGTATGCAAAACATCATGAACATTGCATACACATGTATGCATTAGTAGTATCTAATGAGTTTGAATTCCTTTGATTTGAAACATGAGCGACTTACTACTGCGCATACAAGTTATTGCAGCAAAGAAATGATAACTCGTTCAATGGCAACTGTCTATCCTTGAAATTAACCCTTATCAGCAGTGATCAACCAGATATACATAGGCAACATAAGAGTTAATCATGGATAAGTCATATAAAAAGGACACACAATGATAAGCAGACTTCCTTTAACATATGTCATATGGACATTCATTCTATTTAGGAATTTACTAGGGATACGTCGGACATGATGTTACTCAAAACCGGTGGTAACTAATACTTTTAAAGGATTTTAAAAAAAAAAACATATGTTATCGTGTGATTTTTTAGTAAATATATATCCATATAAACAATATCGTTTGTTCATTCAATAGTTCTTTAATAATTTCTTCATCAAAATGGTTATTCCATAAAATTATTCATTAATGAAACGTATGTCGAAAAACACATTTTTACATGTATTGATGAAGTGTAACCTGTTTTCGTTGCCGCACAATACACCAGTAGTCTCGTCAGGTACGCGATTTGTAGGTGGCGTCGAAATTTCTGTGTTTATCAGCACAGAAACTAAACATGGTTCGTAAAAAAACGTATTTTATTCCTTATAAAACCCCATTTGTGAGTTATTTTTTGAAAGACCACATCAAGTTTATTTATTTTCACCACTAGTTGTAGTGTTGTTTCAGATTCTTACAGTAGTGTATGTGTTGAATTTTAATTGTTTCTAGGTTACCGAATCCCAACTAATGCCCACTAAAGTAAAGTGAAACATGTCACTACTAAAAATAGCAAAATATTCTATCTAAGCGCGAGCAATTATTACTGCTTAGAAAGTCCGTTTGTCTATTTTCAGTTGTGATTGGATTTAATGCACTGTTTATATTCATGTATTTAAAATACTATTTTTTTTTAATATAACGGTCTGTTGTGTCTATTCCTTTGTCAGTTTGTGTTATTCCATTTGAAATTAGCTAAAGTAACTTCAGCGTACAGTTTATAAAGTCTTGACAGACCTGTACGCTGAAGCCAACTCCGTATCGAAAGTCAACCAGAGTCGTAACATATTTATGTCACGCTATAAATCAAAGAAAGCTCATTTTCTTGGATACATTTCTACATATATTCAAAGACCTATCAATATACAAAGATAAGCGTCATCGGGTTATCGCGGATTTTTGCCCGGAGACGAGATTTCAGTCACGTGACCAATGGCTAGGTACAACAAATATTTCGTCTGCATCGAGATCGTCAGTAAGGTGTCGATTGATTCGCAAAATATTAACGGTTATCAACTCAAATGAACGCAACTTGCTGGTGTATTATGTCTTTGGTGGTACCGAACACTGCTTTATATAATTAAATTAAATTCTAATTTGAAACAAATAAACTGTTACGTATTATTTAAATGAGAATGTATGCGGCATTATCACAAAACTTTGATGTGTCAATTAAAATAAATCACAACCCGAATTGTTTTATTTAGCAATTTATTCCGGCTCCAGTTTATACAACAATTATTACCGGTATTTAAAGGATGCCTTTGAAATACGGTAAAGTATTTAAATAAAGGAGCGATCAGAATCTTATGACAAGCAATTAATAAAAGGTAGTATTAATTGGATGT
>VMBQ01000568.1:85059-119660 GCA_007657795.1 Dreissena rostriformis | reverse complement strand
GTTACGTAAAACTAGCATTCTTAAAAGTCTAGTATACGGAGTAGCGTTGTTACATGGGAGTCCGCAAGGTCTGCTTTTGCGTGTCATACTGTTATATTAAAGATGAAGCTTATGTAAATACGATAAAAAACACAATTAATTACATAATAAAAATGTAAATTAATGTTATTATAAACAGAAGTAATAATGATCCAAAACAAATTACGTAACAGTATTCTGATAAGTTACACGACCGGCTTTTAAACATCCACAATTCTCTTTCGGGTTATTAATCTTCTTGTCGGCTTTTGTAATAGTTCTCAAAATGGCAGACGAAACGAACGCCGAGTTTGACTTTATAGACAATTCCAAGGGAAAAAGTGTTGTTTTGGGCATATTTAAGTCTTAAAAGGAAGAGAGAAACGAATGAGATCGAGGAAGGGGTAGGATATTGTAAGCGGTGTAAGGATGGTGTAAAATGTTGTGGCGGAACATCCAATTTGGTCTCACACTTGAGCGGCACCACACAATTTTGTAAACTGAGCAATAAATATGCTTTACCAGTTTGAATAAAACAGTAATGACTTGGTCATATTGTACTTGTAGCATATTTATAATCAATTAATGTTAATGTTCCAGAGATTTATTGTATACACTATACAGTATACAGAACACTATTGCGCAGCATTTTTAATGTTTAATGGGAATATCCAATGGACAAAATGACAATACTAATCTTTCATTTATAACACAATTCTTTGTTAAGCCAAAATCAGAGTTAATTGTGTTTATAATGCATTTTGTAAACAAAGGCTAGAATTGCCAATAGGATATAACTAGAACCTAAACATACAATACAAAGATTATGTTCATGTAATTAAGTTGGTTTTGGTGATTAGCTGGCGAGTTATAATTCTGGTACAAGTAAGCAATATATTGCAATATGGTTTTTGAACTGACAATATATTGCAATACGGTTTTTGGCGTATTGTTGCAGCACTACAAAACAGTACCATACTGGTAGTGGTGCATAAATGCATTTTGCGGCTGATATGTGTTTTCCACATGGATTACCAGGGCCTGCATCAAGCTAGTTAGGGCCTAAATTAAGGGTATTGTTGTTGGCTATTTAAAACACATGGTCAAACTGTATAACAGTCATTTCAATAGGTGTCTTTTAAATATTAAAAAATGTGACAGTGCAACTCCAAATGCACCTGTAGGAAAGAAAATCGCACCGTCATTATTATAGCATTACGTCCTTTATTTATTGCATGTGACCAGTATTGTTTTGTCAAATTTTAGGGCTGAAATTTGGCCTGTCTTAAAGTGTTGTTTTTTTTTCACAAATGACTACCTTTTATTCCCCATTTAAGGTTTCAAAAATAAATTTTTATTATCGTAAACCTCAGTACATGTACATCTTTCTATTCAGCTTTATGAAGTAAACCTTAGGAAATACCATATTGACAAAACTTGTATTCTTAATTTTAAGATTACTGTAAGCTTAAAAAAACAAAACTAATATCCCAATTTTACCAAAATAACATGATTTTCCAAATCCAAATTGCCTCAGCCACGTTCCCAAAATGGCGCAAAAAACACTGTGTGGCCATCTTCCAACAAATGTGACACAAAAGCACTTACATGTAATAAACCAATATGGCAACCTCAAATATTTTGTCTGTGGTATGTTAATAATAGAATTTAATATAGAAGTCTCAATAGTCAAGTCATATATTCAGCAATAATAATAACACACTCACAAAAAATTACCACTAAATGAAAAATAGCAACACAATTAAAACTGCCATATTTTATACAGACAATAAATTCTTGCTGAAGGGAAATAACTCAGCTTGCTTGTTTAATTTTTTTTTCTCCGTTGTAAACTCCCTTGAAACTATGGTGCTTTAGTTATTTTTGTATGTAAACAAGAATGAGTTTGAGCAAATTATTTTTATTTGCCAATTACAAAGGAGGCATTGTTTTATATTTGGGTCAAGCTCTGAGAAAAGGGGGTTTAATGCATGTGCATAAAGTGTCTTCCCAGATTAACCTGTGCAGTCTGCACAGACTGCACAGGCTAATCTGGGACGACACTACACACACATGCATTAAACCTGCTTTTCTCAGAGCACTACTCATTTACATGACCCACATAATGTGTGTTCCAGCCATTAGACGACAACAAGACCCTCGGAGACTGCGGCTTTACGAGTCTGACTGCCAGAGCACAGGCCCCTGCCACTATAGGCTTATCATTCAGAATGGAAGGTGGGTAGCAAGGGTTTTGAGCCGTAAACAATCCCTGATAATTGAGTACAGGTAACATGTTGCTTGGTCTGTGTGTAGATGGGTTCACTGTTGCTTAGTACTTTCTTGAACTAAATTGTATGTAAACATTTAAGATGGAGAGGATATTCTTTTAATTTGGTGGAATATCGAATTTAATTCACAAGTGATCATAGAAAAAAATCAATAAATATATTGTTTCTATGATACAAGTGAATTAAAATCGATATTCCACAGAATCCAACACATTTTCTTCTTATGTTATGCTTTTTTTCACCGTTTTATGGTTTACTTACATTGTAAAAGAGTTTAAATGGGGAATTTCACTGCAAAAATGACGTCATTTCATCAAAAAATAATTCATTTCGTAAAAAAACATCATTTCACAGTAAAACAGTGAAAAATATCGATATTTTTCACTGTTATTTTTCACTGTTTGGAACAGTGAAATATCAGTTTTATTTCACCGATATTTCTGTATGAACCACCGGAAATAATATAATATGTATAATTTATATGCTTGACAAGTTTTGTGAAATAGTGTTCCCCATGTTCAAAATTGTGTTGGGTTTAATGGACATGCACACAAACATAATTATATGTAAATGTATATAAATCAAGGTATCTTCTGCCTTTTGCCCGGGTCCTATTTATCACATTAAAAAGCTGTCTTCTCTAGACATACATGTACAAAAAAATATGACAATATTCTTCATATTTGTGAACTAATTATAAAACTGTTAAAGCCAAATGGAAATTTATATGGTCGAATTTGTAACAATTGGCAGATACATGTATGTCCTTTGTAACTGATGTTCAAAGGCTGTAGGTTGAATCTGAATGATGGTACCAGTTAGAAAACCAAATCTGGTGGTTTGCATCACACTCTTTGTTTCTGCACATTGTATTGGATGCAAATGATCGTAATTTGATGAAGCTCGGTATAGGGTGGACATGCACATTAGTGTCTGGTCTTTACGATCCAACTATTTTTCTAGGAATATTGCATTTTCATTGTTTTTATGCCCCTGGTAGGATGGCATATATCAGTCATTAGCCAAGTCTTCACTATGCATCAAGGGATTCTGTGATAACTTTCTTCAATTGTTCTCCTGTATCTGGCTGTGTGTAACAGGTAAGAATCAGGTCTCAAGGGTCAGGGTCAAGGTCACATGCTGAGATCAAATGATACACATTTTGATAAAATATGCCTTATTTTGTTAGGATTTTACCATACATCAAGGGATTTGCACCTTTCCACAAACAAAATTTATTTGGCTTCTTATCTTTTTTGCAATTCTAATAAATATTATTATAATTACATAATGATAAGTTTCCTTGCAATATTGCATGCAACTTTAATCCAAAGTTGATGAATTTTACAAGCAGCATTTTGATAGGATGGACATGCGCACCTTGTCAAGTCGTTAAGTGCCAATGATTTTTCAGGGAGTAATTGCCCTTTGATTAACAAAGATACATTTTCTATGATGTTTTAAGCTCCCGTCTGAGATTTTTGGAACTAATGAACCAAGGACAATGTATTTTGGAGAGGGTTGATATGCGCTATTTATCCGTTAATTGTGCATCAGTGATTTTCCAGGGAGTTATTGACATTCTAATAATAATTTGTTTCGGCTTGCAATTTTTTTACACTTGTGATCAAATTTTGAAACTTATATGCAGCATGCATGTAGGCTGGGCATGCATATATGTGTTGTGTTCTGAGAAAACTGGGCATAATGCTAGTGCGTAAATTGTCATCCCAGATAAGCCTGTGCAGTCCGCACAGGCTAATCAGGGACGACAATTTCCGCTTTTATAGAATTTTTCGTTTAAATGATGTCTGTTCTTAGCGAAAATCCAGTTTAGCCGGAAAGTGTCTTCTCTGATTAGCCTGTGCGGACTGCACAGGCTAATCTGGGATGACAATTTACGCACAAGCATTATGCCCAGTTTTCTCAGAACAAGATTATTTGGCATGCATTTGTATCTAATGGAGCTGCACATTTTGAGTGGTGAAAGGTCAAGGTCATCCTTCAAGGTCAAAGGTCAAATATATGCAGGGCTTTTTTTCCTGACTTTGTGAAGCAGCCCTGGCCCCCTCACTTTGTGAAAAAATGAGTCGCAAACTTCTCAAAATTGTGAAAAAATGAGTTGCGAACTTTTCAAAATTGTGAAAAATTGAGTCGCAAACTATTCTAAATTGTGAAAAATCGAGTCGTGAACTTCTTAAAATTGTGAAAAATCGAGTCGTGAAATTGTTAAAATTGTGAAAAACGGCCAATTTTGTAAAAATTCACGGCCATGTTAGGTTTGTGAATTGTCCCTATCAAAATTGTGAAATGTCCTTCCACGGCCACTCGCAAAGAAGGAAAAAAAGCCCTGATATGGGTCAAAATGGCTCAAAAGGGGACATAGTGTTTCACAAACACATCTTGTTTATTATGTTATAAACATGATACAATTTTGTGCCTTTTCAGGGGAGTGATTTGTCCGCCATCCTATTTTCTTATTGATAACAAATTGGGTGTAAGGGGAGCTGGAAATGACTGATGCCAAGGCATATATTATGATTATCTAAAATACAAACAACTCTTGGGAAATCTGGGTGATTGACAATCAGTGAACAAATTAATAAAATGAAAATGGGTAGAAACAAGCATGGACATAAATCAAAACGAAATAGAGCGAAGTGTTTTCCAAGTGAAACAATAGTGAACTATGGATCATGTGGTATATTGTTGATAACTGAACACTGTAAAAGTGCTAACCATTTTGCAAAAGTAAAAACATTGAGAAAAAAAGAAAGAATGCCAGCATTGTTCACAGGGATCAAGAAACAAAGTGTCAAACATTACAGAATTCACCTAAATAAATACTATTGAATTTGCATCCTTAGTAAATTAAAACGTTTTTTTTTAGAAATAAAACTTTTTGTAAAGTTCCACAAGGTGTGTTTATTCGTATGTCTGTTTTAAGAGGTTCATCCCTTTGTAATGCACATCTGGTTGTCCTAAGTTAGTCAACAGAATTTCCTCTCCTAACACTTCTCCTAAAACTTACTACTGCTTTTTTCTGAAAATGAATATACTTTCTGAATAATAGTTTAAACAAATACAAGTGAGTTTTTGAAGCATTTTTAAGTTCTGTCTATGAGCCATTTTTATATGACATATTACTAAACAACTTTTCATTGGATTACTCAGTTCAGTTGTGGGCAAACTACTCAGTCATAATTATTCCAAAAAGTCCAGGTTTCCAAGGGCTATATATTTGGTCTTAAAACAGCTGGTGTTGATACTCGTTTCTATGGGCTAAAAATAACATTTGTGCAAAAGCAAACGGGACACATCAATTGACATCACATATATGTTGTCAATCACATGTAATTAAATACAGAGTAGATCTCATTGCTTTGCGAAAAAATGCACTTATAAAATCAACAAACGAATAACCGGCTAATAGGAAGTCATATTATAAAAAACTATCTGGTCATATTCAATGGTTCTCCAGTCAATAGTTGTATAATACTCAGATGGGTTATTATTATTGTATAAAAACTTACACTTGCAAAGGTTATACTGTAAACATCGAATCTGTGTTTGCTGCAGATGGTGAATATGAGCCGTTGGAGGTGACGGCCTTGTCCAGCCCGCCTGAGCTGCCCGATGTGATGAAGCCCCAGGACTCGCCCTCCACACACGCCCAGGAGCAGACCGCCTCATAGGGTTTGGGCCTTACAGAAGACACGCCCCTCCCTTGTGACCGCACTGGCCCGCCAACTTTACGTGTGCAGTGGATGACAAACCCCTTATTTCTCATTGTGTGCTGAATTTTGAATAGGCTATTGCTATATTTGCTATGTCTCTTGTAGGAAAACATGCATTTCTGGTAGTTTAATTAATTAATTATTTTTTGTATGTGGAATTTGGATGCATGCAGGTTAGTTGTATAATGCTTTTACTTGTAGGAAGTTCTATTACTGGTTTGTATAATTCATTATAAAAATGTTATATCTTGGATGAAAATTTTAAGTTACATGTAGGTAAGAATGTAGTTATGTTAATACAATCTTCATGCTCAATCCTCTCCCCTCCAACATTTTGCTGTTATAGTGAACAGGGTGGAAGTCCAGTATTACACCTACCTACAATTTGTGGTTTGAGCAGAAACTACCAGTGTATGCTTAAGATCAGATACATAAGTTTTATGCTCAACCAAGCCAAATTATTTTCTGAATTTCTGCTGGACCAAATTATAGTTCATGGGTGTTGGGGTATTGGTTAGCGTGAAGACTGTAAGTTGAAGTTTTAACTGTGCATGTAAAGATGTTAATATAAATATAATAAGAAATGTCATCAAGAAAGCTCTGTGTTATATTTGTCTCTTGTATGACACTGTTAGTTCTTATAGCATTAACTTATTCATCATTTAGTGTTTTATTACCGATAAGTTATGTTAATAGACAATATTCCATTTGATTATAAAAAACTATTCAGTTTATTTGAACTTCAAACATGGAGGGTATTTTAATGAATTTCTATTGTATGGAAACAACAAGTTAGATATGCATTTTGTTTTTCAATTCTTCCAAAAATCAAACATTACTTTTTGTTCTTGTGTCATTCATTTGTTTGTGCATTTCTAATATACTCATTTTTGAACCATCGTCTTTTAATTAAGAATGTCATGTGTATGCAATATCCTGAAATAAGCAAATAAGGATACATTTTCTTCTATAGTTGAATTATAAATCTAATAATTGCAGGTGTAGCCATCTACAGGTATATTCATTCTGTACTGCTATGTGAATAAATTACAATAATGTGAACATTAACCAGTTTCTTAAATCTCTTTTTTTTTCCAATATGTAGTATTATCCATTGTGTAAAGAATGTGCCCGAGGCAAAAGGAATCTCCATGCATATGAAAGCTGTGCATTAAATAATTGGTTAATGTTGTAAAGAACCACACATGTGGTTTTGTTTCAACTTATTCAATTTATTAAGTGGGTTTGTTTTAAAAGAATTTTATTTAGGTTTGCTCAAGTGTTTCTTAATATTTAAACATTGATTAACAAAACAGCTGACTGTTTTAAGTATAATTATACTGTCCTTGATTGGTACATATTCGTCCATGCATATATTTTTGCTTAATGTGTATACTTACTTAATGTTAATAGAGACAATATTTGTTTACTTTATGTAGACTTACTAATTCAGGTTTATTTTTAGTAACAATATTGTTATTTTTCATTCCTTTATATTGAAATAAAATGATTAAGGTCAAAGACTATGTAATTTAGTTTATTAGAACTTTGTGTGTTACGTTCACGTTTTCTCGCCGATATTTATAAGTGTACGATAAAAAAATCTATCCATTTTCATGACATAGATATTCATATTTTTACTTGTTGATCAAATTTATTATTTGTCCGCGCTTCAAAACTTACATCGCAAATGTATGCGAATTCCTTTACAAAGCAAATGCTCTTTGACGTATTTAATGTGTCTGTGAACTTAATTTGAAAATACATTTTGTTGTTTTGTAATT
This sequence comes from Dreissena rostriformis, assembly GCA_007657795.1. Classification (NCBI taxonomy): domain Eukaryota; kingdom Metazoa; phylum Mollusca; class Bivalvia; order Myida; family Dreissenidae; genus Dreissena; species Dreissena rostriformis. Next base: position 111,830 of record VMBQ01000568.1, on the reverse strand, counting down.
TATTGAACTGGTAAATACACTAAAAAGATCAGTGTGAAACATGATTGTTTGTCATTATTTGAATGTTCGATTCCGAGATATATGTATGCCAGATGAATTCAGACATGTATTGCTTTCTTTTGCCTTTGGCATTGAGCGCGGTTTCTAAATGGCATGACGCAGAAATCGACGCTTTGACTCAATGAGTGCAAGCCTTTGGCAATAAATGTCTTTGCAACTTGAACTTTGGTTCACAAAGACGCTTATTAGTAATGCCACATGAAGACAGATCTTTTTCCACGGAAAAACTGCAATTGTTCAACTAGCATTTACTGAATATTCGTTCAGAAATACTACGACTTTCCAAAACACGATTCAAAGAGCTCTTTAGAAACGATGGGGATGTCAAAGTGTAATGCGTGCGTTTTTTTTGAAAGTTTTATTTATTCACGCCGCATATCCTGTCAAGAAATCGTATATTGTTACATACTCAATTTCCAAAAATACTAGTAAACTGTGTTTATAAAATTCAAAATTGAAAGGCATCGTCATATTCGTGTATGTTAGGAATTTATTAGGTACTTCCATCTAAAACTGATAAATCAGTGGAACCAATCTTTTATCGGGCCCTATGCCTTATATTCGATATGCGCAAATATTCCTATGCGATAATATCAAGAGAAAAGGGCCAATGTTGAAAAACTCGGAATCATTATTTTCTCCGGAAGTAAGGTTACAAATGAAGACTTGCGCGTTAGGGCGTTGGTCGCAGCAGGGATAGGTACTCGAAATCACCTAGTGGAAGTGATTTTTAGCTCACCTGAGCACAACGTGCTCATGGTGAGCTATTGTGATCGCCTTTTGTCCGTCGTGCGGCGTCAACATTAACCTTGTTAACACTATAGAGGTCACATTTATTGTCCAATCTTCATGAAACTTGGTCAGAACATGTGTCCCAATAATATCTTGGACGAGTTCGAAAATGGTTCCGGTTGGATGAAAAACATGGCCGCCAGGGGGCGGGGCAGTTTTCCTTATATGGCTATAGTAAAACCTTGTTAACACTCTAGAAGTCACATTTTTAGTCCAATCTTCATGAAACTTGGTCAGAACATGTGTCCCAATAATATCTTGGACGAGTTCGAAAATGGTTCCGGTTGGTTGAAAAACATGGCTGCCAGGGGGCGTGGCAGTTTTCCTTATATGGCTATAGTAAAACCTTGTTAACACTCTAGAAGTCACATTTTTAGTCCAATCTTCATGAAACTTGGTCAGAACATGTGTCCCAATAATATCTTGGACGAGTTCGAAAATGGTTCCGGTTGGTTGAAAAACATGGCTGCCAGGGGGCGTGGCAGTTTTCCTTATATGGCTATAGTAAAACCTTGTTAACACTCTAGAAGTCACATTTTTAGTCCAATCTTCATGAAACTTGGTCAGAACATGTGTCCCAATAATATCTTGGACGAGTTCGAAAATGGTTCCAGTTGAATGAAAAACATGGCCGCCAGGGGGCGTGGCAGTTTTCCTTATATGGCTTTAGTGTATAGTAAAACCTTGTTAACACTCTAGAAGTCACATTTATTGTCCAATCTTCATGAAACTTAGTCAGAACATTTGTTCTAACGATATCTTGAATGAGTTTGAAAATGGTTCTGGTCTGTTGAAAAACATGGCTGCCAGGGGGCGGGGCAGTTTTCCTTATATGGCTATAGTAAAACCTTGTTAACACTCTAGAAGTCACATTTTTGGTCCAATCCTCATGAAACTTGGTCAGAATATTTGTACTAATGATATCTGGGCTGAGTTCGAAAATGGTTGAGATCCGTTAAAAAACATGGCCGCAAGGGGGCGTGGCATTTTTCCTTATATGGCTATGTAGTAAAACCTTGTTAACACTCTAGAAGTCACATTTATTATCCAATCTTCATGAAACTTGATCAGAACATTTGTTCTAACAATAGCTCGGCTGAGTTTGAAAATGGTTATGATTCGTTGAAAAACATGGCCGCCGGGGGGGGGGGGCAGTTGTCCTTATATGGCTATATGGAAAACTTGTTGACGCTATATAATAGCCACATTTATTGGCAAATCTTCATGAAACTTGGTCAGAACATTTGTCCCAATGAAATCTTAGCAGGGATTGAAACTGGGTCATATGAGCTCAAAAACTAGGTCACTAGGTCAAATATAAAAAAAACATGTTAAAAGTCACTTTTTTGGTCCAATCTTCATGAATCAGCTTGCATTTTTTTAGAATAGTCTAGTTCCTTTTGCTCTCAGGTGAGCGCCTTAGGGCCTGATGGCCCTCTTGTAAACAATAATACATTCTAAGCTAATCTGGGACGACACTTATGCACATGCATAACGCCCTGTTTCCCAGAGCGCGACTCATTGTCGCGTTATAAAATACACAAGAATTTCATAAAAAATTAGTGATATTATTTGCCAATTGGTATTCTGTATGACATCTATCTGAAATTGTATCACTAGTTTCGTTGTAATTCCTTGCAATGTGTTCTATTATATGTATGACCTCACGGAGTTGAGGTCAGCAAACCTTCGTCTGCATTCTTTTACTGCCAAACAAGTTGTCACGCAGTTGCCAATAGTGACCAAACAGAGTGGTATGGCTATGCAAAAGAATTCCATTAGATGTTGCTTTTATGACAGATATTACTCACGAAACCACTGGATTCAATTACAATTATGTTCTATAGGAAGAAATGTTAATAAGTCCTTACCAGGAATATATGCCTCTCAGCATAATATACAGTGATGTTAAAACCAGTCTGGTTTATGCAAAATCTGATCATTTAAGACTGGTTCCCACAGTTTTAATGCCCCCTGACCTTGTTTACTGAAGTCGTATGGTTTGATTGCAGCTATTTTGTTCTTTTACATTCCATTGTTGGCACACAAAATATTTTTTAATATATAGGAATGTATTGAAACACGCTTCCATCAGTGCGACTGTCATCCACCATGTTATTTGTAATAGTTTTATTGCGTTGATGTCTGTAAAAATTGTGTTAACAATTTCAACCATTGACCATGATTGTAGTAAAAATAGTTCAGGACCTTGTTAACACTCTAGAGGCCACATATATTGTCCAATATTCATGAAACTTGGTCAGAACATGTGTCCCAATAATATCTTGGACGAGTTCGAAAATGGTTCCGGTTGGTTGAAAAACATGGCTGCCAGGGGGCATGGCAGTTTTCCTAATATGGCTATAGCAAAACCTTGTCAACTCTCTAGAAGTCACATTTTTAGTCCAATCTACATGAAACTTAGTCAGAACATGTGTCCCAATAATATCTTGGACGAGTTCGAAAATGGTTCCAGTTGGATGAAAAACATCGCCACCAGGGGGGCATGGCAGTTTTCCTTATATGGCTATAGTAAAACCTTGTTAACACTCTAGAAGTCACATTTTAGGTCCAATATTCATGAAACTAAGTCAGAACATGTGTCCCAATGATATATTGGACAAGTTTGAAAATGGTTCCAGTTGAATGAAAAACATGGCCGCTATGGTGCGAGGCAGTTTTCCTTAAATGGCTTTACTGTATAGTAAAACCTTGTTAACACTCTAGAAGTCACATGTATTGTCCAATCTTCTTGAAACTTAGTCAAAACATTTGTTCTAACAATATCTCGGATGAGTTCGAAAATGCTTCTGGTCTGTTGAAGGGGGCGGAGCAGTTTTCCTTATGTGGCTATAGTAAAACCTTGTTACCTTTTTAACACTCCAGAAGTCAGATTTTTTGTCCATTCTTCATTAAACTTAGTCAGAACATTTGTTCTAATGATATCTTGGATGAATTCGAAAATTGTTCTGGTCTGTTGAAAAACATTGCCGCCAGGGGGCGGGGCAGTTTTCCTTATATGGCTATAGTAAAACCTTGTTAACACTTTTGAAGTCACATTTTTTGTCCAATGCTCCTGAAACTTGGTCAGAATATTTGTACTTATGATATCTGGGCTGAGTTCGAGAAAGGTTGAGATCCGTTAAAAAACATGGCTGCAAGGGGGCGTTTTTTTCCTTATATGGCTATGTAGTAAAACCTTGTTAACACTCTAGAAGTCGCATTTATTATCCAATCTTTATGAAACTTGATCAGAACATTTGTTCTAACAATAGCTCGGCTAAGTCAAAAAATGGTTCTTGTTCGTTGAAAAACATGGCCGCCGGGGGGGGGGAGGCGGACAGTTGTCCTTATATTGTTATAGTGAAAACTTGTTGACGCTATATTAGCCACATTTATTGGCCAATCTTCATGAAACTTGTTCAGAACATTTGTCCCAATGAAATATTGGCAGAGATTGAAACTGGGTCATGTGAGCTAAAAAACTAGGTCACTAGGTCAGCTTGCATTTTTTCAGAATAGTCTAGTTCCTTTGGCTCTCAGGTGGCCCTCTTGTTTCGTATATAGTCCAACCTGAGAACAACGGTCAGTCAAGGGAAATGACCAAAGTGAAGACAGGTGAGCGCATCGCTCTTATAAACCGAAAGTCCAGCACAACAGAATCGTTCTCATTCAAAGAAACAGACGCCAAAGGCTTTAACAATTTTATGTTTACGCTAACATCACACAAACAGCATTTTCATTCAAACAACCACAAACGTATCTCGGGTTTCGGGACTTGCCGATAACATGTGGTGTTCGCTTCTCCCTTGGAAATCGAACAGGTGTTTTATCCCCTTGCATAAATGCCGTTAGTTTTGAAAATATTGGTATGATAATGGCATTCGGTATGTTAAAGATATGATTAAAGACAGTGGGCAGATTTTGTCACTGCAAGAGCTACAAGCAAAAATGAATAAACCGGCAAACTTTTTACATTATGAAGGTATAAAAAAAGTTCTTTCCACATACATTGCCTCAGTGCAAAATGTAAAATTAAAAGAGTATAAAGTATATTCATACCCCATTTAGTCGAACTATATAAAACATATCATTCTGAATTCATGTTATAAGTTTGAATGGATCTCTGAAATCCCTACATGCCAAACAAAATGGAATGAATACTTTGCAGATGATTCCATACAATGGGAAAATGTCCATGGACAAGTGTTTAAAACAAAAACATACATGTATATTCAATGGTTACAAACTAGGATTACCCACAGAATATTGGGAACAAACTCACTCCTTTCTAAAATGGGCTTGTCGGATAGTAAAACATGCACTTTTTACAAAATGTCAGAAGAATCAATTACCCATATATTATGGGATTGTAACACAGTAAAAATACTTCTTGAAGATATCTCGGATAGCTTAAAAAAACGCAAATATACAAATAGTAATAAACTGCAAAATGTTTCTTCTTGGTGATACAAACGTAAATGACAACTGCTTTATTCTTTTCAGGGAAGTTAAAAAGTACATTTTTGAATGCAAAAGGAAAGAAGTTATTCCAAATTTTCAGGGATTTAAGGCTAGCCTAAAATTTGCTTTAAATATATGTATGCAAACACAACAAATGAATCAAATAAAGGCATTTTTTTGGATAGCTTTAAGATTAATTTGTAATTCATAAATGTATGAATAACAAAAATAACTGTTGTTTACTCGCCTTATATATGAAACTTGTAAAATCTGTTTACTCGATTAAGTGTTACTATGTTGTTTGCATATTGATCATAAAGTTTATATTGATTGTGTTGTAAACTGCACTCTAAGTTTAAAATCAAACTTTGTAAAAAAAAGTACACTTTTAATGACACTAGCAAATGTTACATAAATAGGTTTTATCTTGTTTGAGCACTGTAACCATAGTTATTGTAAATCGGATTCTTTTCTTGTTTAAGAATCACTAATATTATTGTGCTATACTAATATAATTATTTATTATAAGTAAAGTAAAAAAGGCGAAAAGTTTGAAGGAAGTATGATACTAATTCAGTTTGAGTAATCATTGAAATAATATATCGAAAACACATTACCCCTTTAAGCGCTGGAACCGGATTGTGAAGGCCTTTGCAAACAGTTTGGATCCAGATGAGACGCCACAGAACGTGGCGTCTCATCAGGATCCAAACTGTTTGCTATTCTGATAGTATTCTTTGGAAAAAATCGAAGAAAATGCTAATTTTAGAAATTCGGCAGACGACATTTTAGCAGACAACAAATTTCCCAGCATGCAAAGGGTTACATATGGTACTTTAAGTATATGTATGTACATGTCTTTGTAAATTGTGTGTATATACATATAAAAAAATGCCGAAAGTTTGTTACAAAAGTTGCGATTCGATGTCTGTTCGCCGCAATTAACGCTCACTATTCCTTTTATTGTCTAAATGAGTTTTCTTCTTAACAAATTAACAGTTTATGAAGTTGACGACATTTTAAACTGTTTTATCATGTTGACGTCATAAAATCGCATGTGTATTTGTTGTTTTGTGGGGAAAAAGGGCGGAGTTTAGATTTCAGTCGTTTTACTATTATACTAATTACATTCGTGGTATAATCAAAATAATATCCAGATAAGTGTTGGTTATTGCTGTAAGAAAGAACTGATTGTAACTTATTTCTAAGCAAATAAAACAAATTTGAAACAAGTTTTTTTTTATTAAAGACACGTCGCGCTGTGTTGGTCTGTCGTAAATATAATCAATGTGTTCATAATATTGTAAATGAATTTATGATATTTGTAATTTCACTTGCACTTCTTGTACATGTTTTCAATTATGTTTAAGCCATTGTTATAAAATCAACCAAAAACTTTGCGTGAACATATTTAAAATACATTTAAAAATGATCATCTTCATTACAAAAAGGTCACTATAAGTCCATACGACAGCAAAACGTGGAAAAAAACACTGTTTACGCATATATGATTGATCCATAACATTGAGTAATACATAAAGCGATACACCACATCATTCACTTGTCTTGTTTATGTTTCATATTAAAGCGAAACTTGCAAAAAAAGATTACGAATACAGGATATCAGTTTGATTTATCCATTTAGCGGTCAGCCACATCCTTTATGGGTTTTGTTGATGTTTTAATATTTGAATTGTGAAATAGTTGAACATACGGTGAATATAGGCTAAAATGTTATTCTGCATTTAATGGCGACAAATTAATTTGATAGTACCAATAACCAAGTAAATATAAACAATACATATTGAATAAAAAAATACCGCATGTGTAATATTAATTAACTTTATACCAACACTTTTTTGAGTTCACTAATTACATTTGGCCGGGTAAATGTAGACCGCTAACAATATAAATAACACTTATCATACGATTTAAATATCACCATTTTTTTGCAAATACAATATTAAACTAACATACGGATATAAACGATAATGTAGCTGCAATGTTCAGCTATGCCGTGTTAAAACTTAAATATCTTGTATTTTTTTAAGCACGTTTGCCAAGAACTGCCATTACCGAAATGACTAAATATTTTAAATGGAGGATACTATTGTTTCACTATAAAGGTGCCGATTTACAAAATGCGAAAAAAAAACAATTGTTTCAATTTTAATCTACACATGTTATGCTATGAGAAATGAGCAAACAGAAAGAAAGCTGTCCAAATATCCGGACAAGTCCGTATTGTATTAATGGAAATCCCGTGTTACCTCCAGCAAAACACCGGGTATTGACTGAGTACCAATCTACCGCCTCCACAGATGGTGAAACAATTCCCTTTCACTTAAACAACATAAGTGTAATGTATGTATGTATATGTATTTATATAATGTATATAAATGCAATAATATGATAAGTATGGTGATTATATGAAATCATATCGTATGTAGCGAATATTATATGAAATCATACGTATATATAAAACTGCAACGAACAGTGATTAATAACTAAACATACCGCTTTTACCCAGACATACGACCGAATCCTTTTTTTATATATTTGATCACCTTAGCGTCCGAAGTTCATTCATGTCACAGAATATAAGATTGACGCTACACATCGAGTGCGTTTCTCTGCCAGGCACCTAATTAATGTCAGATGTTGGTACAAAAAAATATATACTAGATCAAGAACTTTTACATGATGTTGGGCGAACCACATTTTTCAATCAAGTTTTTATTTAACCTGTTAATTATGGGGTTTGAAAAGTAAATAATCTAATACAGTGTTTTGTCAATCTATCTTTATCCATTTTTATGGATTCATTTAAATCAAAAAAGGACAATTCACACATTTCCCGAATCCACTTAATGCCTCTAGTAAAACTGTGTACAAATGTGTCAACATTTTAAGGCATTTCGCGAAATTCCTGAAAACAATAGGGCATATTGTGAAGTCCGTGGTCGAAACAGTCATTTCACGAAATTCTGGAATCCTTTAAGAATTTCGTGAAAATCCTAGTTTCACCTATGTACTGTAACATATGTACACAATACTTATTCGCACATTTACTAGATAAAACATAACACTATATAGGACTTAGAAATGTTCTATTGAATAACTGTTTTCCGGACTTTGTTTCCTAAACACTTTCATATACTGATCTTATTTTTGTGTGTGAGTCTACTTACATGACTTACAGACCAAGTACGAGTATCGTATCGATTCATTGATTTCTGACGAAGTTACAGGCCTTGGACTTCAAGGGACTTGTTCACAGTTTATCAAAATGAGAATTTTTCAACTTTTTGTCACAGATTCAAGCAACAAATGAACAATGTACATCAGCGTGCGAAATAACACTAAGACTTATGCTGAAAATACACTTTCGTTTACGAAAAATTATCGTTAGAAATTGATACAATTATTAAGCGTCTCAGACGCGAAACGATCTAAAAATTTCGATTTCTTGTGCTATCGTTATTTTTTGTAACAACACGTGGATAGTTATACAAAGTATACAATAAATGGTAACCCATGTGAAGACGGTTGGTCAGGTCCGCACATAATGTAGTCGTAAAGACTCAACGACGACCCGAACATAAACTCTGAATTACACACATACACACATGAAGACGGATGGCTGAGTGCTTTCGGCGCTTGGCTTTTACCCCATTGGTCAGTTGTTCGAGCCCTGGTGTGGTTAACCTTCTTTTTCTCTTTTTTTCCCGCTTTTTTTACTTTTATTATTGTTTTTATATTGCTGCTCTTTAGTTCTTATGTTTAGTTTTATCAATTTAAAGCATTTAATGACAAACTTCAAAACATGCCAAAATCTGTGAACAAGTCTATTTAACCATTTCATCTACAATTATGTTAAAGGAAAACTATTTCGTGCATGAATAATTATTTGTCGCCCGTGCTCATTCATTTATACAAAAATAAAACATGGCTTTTTTAAGCTGATTTTATAGCCGTTATTCGGCTATAATCACAATGGCCAAAAGTATATCTGTTATCCAAATCCAGTCCAAACATTCCAAATGAAGGGTTTGGCTTTAAAATACTTTGAAATAAATCTGTTAAAGATATAAATAAAGAGTTAAAATTTGGAATATCCATTAAAAATATATCTTTATGTTAAATATTTGTGTGCTGTGTGTAAGTATTCTCAATAATTATTAAATGTCATAAATCAAGCAATAATAATGATTTCCCGATTTATGGTTAATTGACGCTAAAATACCAAAAAGGTGAGAAAAGCCCTAATAAAACTTATAATTCATATGTAAGGCCCAGGGGTGTACTTCAGAATGTGACACCCATTTGCCCAAAGAGCATGTTATTTTTAACATCTACTTGCCCCAGTTGAAGAAAGGTTAGCCATTTTTAAGTCCATGTTGATAAATAAACCAACGCATGCATAACCAAATTTGAGCAAGCAATAAAATATACGAAACTTAATTATGCTTCAATTAACAATTTCGGCAATATATAGTAACAACCCACATCTGTTTTGTTTTTCTGATAATCAGTACTTATAATCATCTAAAAATATGTCACAATTTGAAACATTTGTAAATGTACGTCATATGACTGTTTTTGCAAGTTCCAAATGTGCATATTCAAAGACTTTCAAAGAAATAATATTTTTACTTATATATTCACATATATATGTTAAAAAAATAAAATTCGACCCACATTTTTGTTTTGTTATTGTGAAAAACAATTGTGAGGGTTTTATGAGGGGGCAGAGGCTGGGGGAGGGGGGAAAGCAATGGGGGGGGGNGTCATCCCAGATTAGCCTGTGCAGTCCGCACAGGCTAATCAGGGACGACAATTTCCGCTTTTATGGAAGTTTTCGTTTAAATGATGTCTCTTCTTAGCAAAAATCCAGTTAAGGCGGAAAGTGTCGTCCCGGATTAGCCTGTGCGGACTGCACAGGCTAATCTGGGATGACACTTTACGCACAAGCATTTTGCCCAGTTTTCTCAGAACACGACACAAATTAGAAATAAGTAAAGTCTTAAGAGCAGATCCATTAAAACTCAATTTCAATACTCATGTATTCTCAAAAATGTATTTTCTAAATTATATTTATAAGTATATAAGAATTTGCTTTCATAATGATTTTAGTATTAAACGTTGTGATGCGTTGTGATGAGGCATATATGTTTTCTTAGTGGCGACCGTACAATCTATGATCCGAAAGTCGCGTAAGCGATCATTTGAGAAGCGCTCTGAGAAAAGGGGGTTTAATGCTTGTGCGTAAAGTGTCATCCCAGATAAGCATGTGCAGTCCGCACAGGCTAATTAGAGACGACTCTTTCCGTTTTTTTTTGTATATTATATGCTATAATAGAGACAAGGAGTTCAACTTTGTTTACCGTAAAACAAGACCATCTTTACTGTAAACCATGTAACTCGAACAATTTTTAACGAATCAACTACACACTGGTTGTTTTCGAAAGCTAATAAATTAATTTATCAGGAACAAATTAACATCAATACCATTGATCCAACAGTATTTCGAAACCAGCCCTGACAGCCTTGTTGACAATGTATCGCTCGTAAAAAACGTCAAATAACATGGACAACAGAGAATTATCACAACTATTATACAGGAAAAACATACAAATACGTTTAAAAAATGTTTCATTTACACAACCATTAGAAGAACAAAACGTTCTTACACCATTTTTAAAGTGTCATGTTTTGAATGCTTGAAGTCATGTAACGTTTTTTGGATTTAACTGAAATGTTTTCTTAGCATCACTGACAGAAACACTATATGGATTCATAATTCTACTTAAATTGTAAAAAGAAGCAATGTACAAATAATAATAGTTCCGGTGAAATAAATTTTCAAAAAGTATCACTTTTACTCTAAATGATGCGCTTTTTGAGCGCCTTTTTCATAATAAAGATCTTTGGACGTGGCTTGTTGTCTTTCACCCGATTCTGATTTTTCGAGCTCAGAGTCTTCACAAATTCACAAGTGCACTTATGCTTCAAAATTAGGTCACGGGGAAATTGCGATCATTGACCTTTTTGATAATGCTGCTCTTGACCTCGTCCAAACACGTCATTTTCGAGCTCAGAGTCTTCACAAATTCACAAGTGCACTTATGCTTCAAAAGCAGGTCACGGGGAAATCGCGATCATTGACCTTTTTGATAATGCTCTTGACCTCGTCCAAACACGTCATGGGAGGCTGAAACTAAAGTATGTATTTATTTTATCGGAGTTCATTTAAACATTAATCAGTCTACTATTTGCATACCGTATTACTAGGATATGTTTTCAAGACGCATTACAATTAAACATACGAAAGGCATCCATACAAAGCACTTATCATAAACAATGTACTGTAGAGCTCATGCTGTTTTAAACGATAACCAATACATCTTTATCACGTGTATAAAGATTATATTTTAAGAAGTACAGCACGAAACACACATTCACACACTAAATTTAAATATTAAAACCCAGACATTTTTTTTTACAAATGCGTATACAAAACGAATCAACCGAGAGGTTTATTCGCCGTAATAATGTACGATTCAGAATACACAAGAATACACTCTATTTTTTAAGGTGTTTGATGTCACTAAATACTGAAATGACTTATATGATTCTTCCATATATCGGATTGATAAATTGAGTACTAATAGCTTTCTTATTTTATGTTTTTGGTGTGGGATAAAGCGATTGTGTGACGCTGGCTGGTAGAAGGACTTGTTGTAACAGTTTAAAGTATACATGTAATTCCTAATATGGTCAGGACATTTTATTCAGAAATCCAATGTCAGACCTTATTTTTAAAATCGGGGAATGCTATTCGATACGAATATAAATATTGTTTACTATTCTGGCAAAATTCTTGAGAAAAATCCGATATCCTAACCTCAAGGACTTTACAAAGGTTGGTTCATGTGATGTTGACAATGAACAAGTCGCATATTTTTACGATATTATTATATTTGTGTACAGAAAATCCCATGTTATATTCGTTTTTTTAATAACTATGCTCGGCTATAAAAAAGCAAATAAAAAAATATTGTAACCTCTGCTGAAAAGAAGGCGTTGTACCCGTTGTTTTGAAAATGTTGTGGTCGCTTTCATCCTGTCGGAGGCTACCGATACTTTTGATTTCCCTCATGAGTATGGTGTCTGTTGTTTTGGACGAGGATTCCTTCCCTCGTAGTTGCCCATGAGAAAATACTTACTACAAATCTGGATCCGTCAAGCACAATGCTCACCCCTCCGTGTTTATTAGTAACCAAATCAATGTGAAGTTGCGCATTTGCCATATGTTTTCTGATCAGGAATTTTGAAATAAGTGAAGTTAGGTTGGTTTGTTACGGCACTCTAGTGTGGGTTTTTATACTAGCAACGGTTAATTTTATGTATTACTCATGGATTTAGATTAAAGAATGTTTGCGATTTTTGACCGTTAGCTTATTATATAAAATAACAGTTTTTTCCTTTGATATTTTAAATTTTTAATAAATATTGTATTTATGTGAAAATCAAATTATAGATAATTCTCGCTTTATAATTTGATCGTAGTTACTCTAAATAAATCCTATTTTAATTTATTTACAACGCATGGATGTAGCTTAATGAATGTTTGTGAATTTCGACCGTTAGTTAATTATATAAATTAACAGAATTTTCAGTAACTTTTTAATTAATGTGACAAACAAATAATGGATAATTACCGCTTTATACTTTGATCGTAGTTAATCAAATAAATCGTAGTTATGATCTTTTAATTCTTTAATTATGTTTATAACGCATTAATAACTTTACCCGTCTTGCCCCTCTTCACACCTACTTGACCGGTATATTGGATTTCTAAATGTGGGACAATCGGGAGGACACCATTAACCTTAACAAGACCTTTAAATGTATTTTATAGGTCTTTGACCTAAACATGGTCTGATACAAAAATGTTCAGCTAATGCCTATGACCTAGTTCCCACGGTATTTTAACATTATTGTACTTTTAAAGTATAGTATTAATGCACAGTCTATTTATCATTGAGTTTATTAGCGTTTATAACGCTTTTTTAACAGTTTAGTTAAATGTATAGATATTTTTAAATAATTAGATTTTTATTAAAGCACCGCACCCCCACTGCAAAGTCTCCCTATGTATATGGTTCAGCCCAGTAAAATCGGGCTGACCACATGGTTTTTAACTGCATTTACACAGCAGAGTACGTTATGTTAAGCAGTGTGCTCGAACAATGGTTTTTAACCGAAGTTCCGAGGGTAAACAAACCTATACTGTCTGCTGTGTTGACCTTAACAATAGATCATAAATATGCTGAGCATTTAAAAATTTATACAGACGGCTCCAAATGCCCTTACTCTGGATTGGTAGCCAACTCATTTGTTATTCCTTCAAACAATATTAAAAAAACACACAGGCTCAGCAACAATCTCTCAATTTTCTCAGCAGAACTTTTGGCAATTAAGTACTCTGTGTGCTGGATATTGGTCAATAAACCTACTAAAGCTCCTATTCTATCAGACTCACTGTCATCTACTGAGTCTATAAAAAACAGGAATAGCAAATCTAGGCCTGATATTTTATCAAACATTTTGGAACTCAATCAACAGTGCCTAGATAAAGATTTAAAAGTCACATTTGTATGGTGTCCAGCACATGTCAACATTATTGGGAATGAGCAGGCTGACAGGGAGGCTAAGGAGGGCCTCTTGAGGGGGGCCGTAGCTGCTGGGGAACCCCTGGCGCCTACCGAGATCTACTTCCTGGCAAAGAAAGTTTTCGTGGGTGAGTGGAATCTCCGGACTGACAATTTGGCTTCCCGAAGACATACTTTTACCAGACCCGTGAAAACCCTCAGGCCGCATGACAAATACTCAGCAAGCATTGTGCTTGAAAGAGCCATCACGCGCCTGAGGATGGGAACCACTCTCTTACCCGGTGGCGCGAGAAAGTATGTCCTCGGGCTAGATCTTGCATGTCCTAGGTGCCTAGAACCCCTCACTGCACCCCACATACTGCTACATTGCCAAAACTATCAGGTGCAGAGAGACCAGCTCCAAGCTGCATTGCACTCCCATGGACTAGTTTAAAACCTGTCCAACGTGCTAGACCCCAAGGGAGCAGCAAGGGGTCAGGTCTTCTCTGCCCTTGCCAAATATCTACTAGACTGTCAGATAACTGACAAGATCTAGGTCATTCGGGGCGGGAGAGCAGCCAACACCCACTTATTTCCAACAGCAATGTGACTGTTTTCTTTTAAAATTTGTGGTAACTTTGTATAAATTTGACATAGTTTCATTATAACTGTGTGGTGTCTATATAACTTTAACACAATATTGTTTTATGTTTTTAAGGGGATTATTGTTCCACCCCGCCCTTTCTAAATCAGGCCAATGGCATTGACCTGATATTCTTTATTTTAAAACATTTTTAGTTAGTATAACGTTAGTTCGCCCTATACATCTTTCAGTGTCTTAAAATACCCATATTTTATTGCAGTTTAAAAAAAAAAAGAAAGGACGAGGCCGTCCAGTATCCTGGGTTTGTTGGCTGCATTGCACCCCCTCTCTACCCCTATGACACCCCTCATCCCCTTCAAACTCTTTATATAACTCTTTTTATCTTTATATAACATTCATTCCTTTAAAAAGTGCAATAATGTTTACATCCTGTATAATTAGCCGTGGGAACTAGGTCATGACGTCATCAAGTCTAACAAAGCGGCTTTTTCATTGGCTGATTAGCCAATGAAGTAGCTGCTTTGATAAACATGGTGTAAACACCATTTAACCGCCCGTAAAGTAAGCGTACGTAACGCTTTTTAACAGATTAGTTATATGTAAATGCGATGTTAGATATGCACAGTTTTTTTATTAATGAGTTTATTAGCGTTTATAACGCTTTTCTAACAGTTAAGTTAAATGTAAAGATATTTAAAAATAATAAGACTAATATTAAAGCACCGCACCCACTCTGCAAAGTCTCCCTATGTATATATGGTTCAGCCCAGTTAAATCGGGCTGACCAAATAAACCAATATTAGTAAGTTGACCTTAACACTTAAAAAATGACAAAAAAAAAGGATGTTCTCCAAGTAAACAGGATGTTTTCATCGAAATAAAGATTAATTATAACAAAAACGCTTAATGACACATACTAATACTTAGCAAATGACGTACTTTTGATTCATCGTTGGTGTATTTACGCCAACAACAAGGGACGTTTCTTTACTATTGCTGCAATTAGATCATACAGAGGACCTGTGTAAAGTTTGCCATTTAAATTCACATTCATAATAAAACATGTTCGGCGTGTTTTCGACAGCGATCGCCTTGTTTATCCTTCAGATCTCGAACGGCGTTGTTGGAGCTCCACCTCCATCCCAGGGGACCGCCCCGCTGTTCGTTGCACAGCTCGAGATGAACGGTTGGAAACTGGTCTTCCGGGCTACTTCCGGTAACGGACAAAACGTGCACAGCGCATGGATGACAGGTGTGTTAAAGTTATTAACGTCTCAACAATGTAAGACTATTGTTTTCGAATAATATTTGTTTGACTGTATTTGTTCATGTGTATTACATTTTTGCGTAATTGATGACTTATCCATAGAATCATCCCAACTTTGAAAAAGTTCTTACGAACTTAAATGACGTTTATTATGTTCGGGCAGGATGGCAATTGCACAATGTGAATTAAATAAATATGCTGATTTAGCCAAGATCGGTTTCAAAGAACGTTTTGCATACCAGGCGATAATGATTGAAAGCACACGTTTTCTAAAATGTGATTTTATATTTGTATTAAAATGTTTATACTTCTGGACGTATGCTTTTATTCTTATTTGATACTAGCTGATAGTTTGATAGACAAAACCCACTAAAATATCGTTAGTTATCGTTAACTATACACAATGCAAAAACGCCTCAAAGCTAAAACTGAAATATGGGTCATGTTCCAAACCAAAATGTTGAATTATTTTAAATCGGTAAGAAAGTGTATGTGTTTATCGGCGAATGAACAACTCATCTTCTTGGCTGGCTGCTGATTCACACGTATCAGAATTTGTAATCACCGTTGACAGTTTGGGGCGGAAAATGAAATATTTTTTATAGAAGTTGTTTTAGTTGAAAAATAATTATATTGATGGTTTTTTCATATATTCTGTAAAATTAATAGTATGTTATGTTTACCATTTAGAAATTTAATTTCAAATAAAAATTGTCGCTGCCAAGGATAAACATTCTCTTCAAAACAAATGTCGTCACTTCTTACAGGGCAGAACGCCTCCACGACCAAACCGATTGACATGGCGCGCTCCTACTCCAGCAACTTCCGCCAGGAAAATCTGAACGATACCTGGGCAAACCTCAACGTCACTTACGTAAAGTTTGCTTTGTATCGTGACAACCGCGAAGTTGGATACGTCATCTTTGACGCGCAAGGAAGCGACATCAGCAACTGGTTCGCCAAGGAGAGGGTCGTGGACTCAAGCTGGTCGGACCTCACAAAGACAGCCACGTATAATGTCTTCTCGATTGTCGGCTATGTCCGCTCGACGATTGAACGTCGTTTTCTTATCAACACCGTGAATGGCGAATGTCCCGCGGATATCGGACATGTTGCGGTCATCGAAAAGGAAGGAAGTTGTAACATGGACAAACATCCCAGATACCCGCAGTTCGTCTATGCTGATCTCAATTCAGCAGACATGTGGCAGAAGCAGAAGTTTGGGCGGGCCGATTACATGGCGATTTTTGTGAGCTATGGCCATCCAAGGGAATGTCAGGATGATCATCTTCGTGGTGAGTAAATTGTGTCGTGTTCTGAGAAAACTGGGCAAAATGCTTGTGCGTAAAGTGTCATCCCAGATTAGCCTGTGCAGTCCGCACAGGCTAATCAGGGACGACACTTTCCGCCTTAACTGGATTTTCGCTAAGTAGAGACATCATTTAAACGAAAAATTCCATAAAAGCGGAAATTGTCGTACCTGATTACCCTGTGTGGACTGCACAGGCTAATCTGGGATGACAATTTACGCACAAGCATTTTGCCCAGTTTTCTCAGAACACGACACAATTGTTTACGTCTTCCTAGTAAAAGGAGTCCGTCAGGATTTTGGTTTGATCGTGTTTCTGGTGTTTCATAATGTATTCATTTGTGAATGTCATTCACGGGAGATTCATACTACACCCGTAAATAAATATCGCCAGGAACTTAGCATAATGTTGAAAACTATTATATACATTAATTTTAAACAATAAATTAAATAACTGTTTTATAATTAGGACATTTACACTGGTTCAACTTAGCATTTTTGCGTTGTGGTTGATCGTGCCTGTAGTTATTTAAAACATTGTTTCACTCGTCTTTTTTACATTTCATCAACAACAAACCTCAGATGGCACTGACGAGATGTTTTGTTGCAATTATTAACTTAGTTATTGGACCATTGGCGACTTGGTGTAGCGAATATGTTTGTATACTAACGACGGTACGTAAGGCTTACCCAGCTTTTTTCAATGATCATACACCACAATGGTGTGCATGAACTAATTTGGATCACTTACACAGCCATTGATCACATGCGCAACATTTTTTGGGGATGCATTAACAAATGTTACAGAAATCAATAAGATGAGTAGAGTTTTAAATATCGGGTCATGTAGTGCACATAAATATGAAATTGCAACCCACCCATTATATCAGAAATATTGCACAGTCGCTTTCAATATATACAACTTACATTAGTTTGACCCAATTGGTTTATAGTTCAATAACTTGTCTAGCGGACTACCTTTTAATGATTCATAACACGTATGAAACCTTTTGGAAGTACCGGTATGATTTGTGTTATCAGTTCTCTTTCTAGGTGTAAATAAATAGTTTGACAGTGTAAGCATTGACCCCTGGGGTACAGTTTTTAAACACTCCAGGGTCATTATTTGAACAATTTTCTTAGATAACCAATATGAAGTGTTACATGCCTTATAAGAAACCGGTTGCGGACTTTTTTTTTGTAATCGAGTATTAGCTTGGGTGACTAACATAAATAGCGCATCGGAACAATATAAACAACTTGAACGAGGAGTGAAAATTGATAACGAATCCGCGAAGCTATGAAGGGGATGTCGTTTGAATTAACTGTGTTAATACACGAGGCCCGATGTTAAAACACAGGCATGAAATAATGTAACTTAAATGTAGCTTCTAATTGGAAAAATAAACAGGTCACGTGGTATTAACTTGTTTTGAAACAAGACCGATGTCGGTGTGCGAATTACTTTCCTGTATGTACACCTGGCTTGTTACTGTAAGGACACGAATCGTGTTCGATATATTAAAATAAAAGAGCGCTGTCATATTTTCTAATGTATGAAATATTCTCCCCTTCGAAGAGTAATGACAACTTTGGATTTAGGCTTCGGTTTGTCACTCTTCTTGGGTTGCAGTATTAACTATACCACGCAATGACTATGAAGATTTAAAAATAGGTTTGTGCATTTGGGATGTAAAACCTATCATGGTTTGAGTATCAAGTGTTGCATCATATCTGCCTGTAGTGACACTACTTTATAAGACTTTTCTTTGAAACATTTTCAAAGCATCACACACATATTTATTTTTAGGCTAATTAATTCTTATTTTCAAAGCAATCTACGAATATAATGTTTACAGTGAGTTGTCTTCATACAACCTGGACTCGTTGTCTTATAATTAATGGCAAACCACAATTATGTGAATTAAATATTCGTTTGTTTGTTTGTGTACAACGTTAAACTTCACATCCTTTAAACTAAGGTAATGTAGATAGTCGATGTTGCAACTCTAATTGCGTTCCACGTTTTGCACGTCTTAAACTTCAGTGATAAATTCACATGCTATCGTTATTAGCGGAACATTCGTATCGTGTTATTCGACACATATTTTCGGATTTTCACTTTAGACATTCAGTTCTTAAGAATGGGCGGTGTGCGTTTTTATTTCTGTTTGATTCTACAGATGTCAGTGTTATACTACAATGGTGAGTGTTAATTTACCACAAAAGTCAAAGGAGCAGTAAATGTATTCAATATTGCAATCATTGCAATTTATGCTATTTTTTAACATATTGTGTTTATTATTCTTTGAACCCTCAAATTAATTTGCATTGCATTTCAAATGACTGTTAGATCGGATAGGTAAGATAAAGTAGAAGGAAAAAATAAATTAAGACATAGAGTGCTATGATGCGTCATGTGCTACTTACTTTATTTAAATTCAGGCACTGCGTTTTTTTTATCTCATAACTGTGGAATGTACATTTTAGCCTCGCTCTGTGAAAATGGGGTTTAATGAATGTGCGTAAAGTATCGTCCTAGATTAGCCTTTGCAGTCCGCATAGGCTAATCAGGGACAACATATTCCGCCGAAACTGGATTTTCGTCAATAAGAGTCTTCATTTAAACGAAAAATACAATAAAAACGGAAAGTGCGGTCCTTGATTAGCCTGTGCGGACTGCATTAAACCCCCTTTTCACAGAGCGAGGCTTATTTATATACAGACGCTGCGTTACGTTTCGCCAACTACTACGCCGATCACATGGTTCTCCAGAAGGCGCCCGCCATGGCACAGATCTGGGGGACCGGAGGAATATGCGGTCAGGCGGTTACAGTCGCCATGGATGGTAAGACAGTGGCCGCCCCAACGGCGAATGGCGCTGGCGTCTGGGAAGTGCTACTTCCGGCGACTGTTGCAGGAGGACCACATAATATCTCTGTTTCTTCCAATGGAACCACGGTGTCACTCCGAGACGTTTTGTTCGGCGATGTCTGGATTTGCTCAGGGCAAAGCAACATGGAGTACTCAATGAATGGGGTAGGAAAATGATTAAAATTTTCAGCTCCATTTGTACGTTCTTGAATACAAGAACTCAAATACATTTCAAGTGTGGCTTCACCTTCAGAATGTGTTATTAGTTTCAAAGTTACATAGTTTGTGATGTATGTTGTTCCGTTTTAGATACGCAACTACTCGGCCCTAGTTACGACAGCCATGCAGAGAAACAACCTGCGGATTTTCCATCTGGATCATAACGCATTGACGGCGACGGCAAAGGAACCTGTAAATGTGTTTTCATGGCGGGCACCGGGTCATGGTAGGACTGTAGGAGTGTATATGAATTTTACATAGTAAGGTTCATTGTCATTGTTTATTTGAATTTGAATGCAGTCACTCAGTTAAAGTTTATAAATGCATTTACGTATATGTGTATTCAAGTATGATTGAGGTAAGTTGCAGAGATGCAGAGGATCTTTATTTACCGTCGTTAAATGCGATGTAAATAAATGTAGTGCACAGATACTATCACATTTGTAAACGTGGTTTTCTTTCGACAACATAAAATGCTAGTAGTTGGCCAATGTAGTAAATATAACTTTGTAATATACTCGCGCGCTAAGAAAGATTAATACACTTTCAAATACATGTATAATATACCATATTTTTGTTTAATTTAGATCAGCACACGTATTCCTTCTCAGCTGTTTGCCTTATATTCGCACTCGAACTGTCCCAGCACGTGACCCAGCCCTTCGGGATGGTGGAGACCAACTGGGGAGGCACCCGCGTTGAGGCGTGGTCGTCGCCCGAAGCGCTCGCCGCCTGCCCGCAACACAAAAAGAAACGGTACACGACTTCAGTGTAAAATCATAACTAAAATTATACTTATATAAATATTTAAGAAAATCTGATATTAATCGATTGTTTAATACAACTGTACGTAAAAAAAAACAACAAATTTTAAACCATGATATGAATACATTCATGCATCAGAAAATGAAATCATGACGTATTCTTATTGTGGAGTCCATCTATAACACACAACACATGCTATACCGAAATGTCTTTATTTTTTTCAACGTTCACAAAATGAGTGAGTGAGGAACGTGAGCGTTATTGTAAAGTTACAACCGTAGTATGTACATGTTTGCCTTTTCTCTCTGTCTCATGGGGATGTTACAAGTGGTGTACGTCTTGACTTGTTGCAGCACACATGCTGTTAACACGTGGATTCTGCTACTTTAACATTAATTATTAAGAAAGCAGCAAGAATAGTCTGACATTTAAACAACTTGGACTATTTATCTGCTAATGTCTAGCGTTAATCACGTACACAGTCATTGCCATCGTGTAATTTTTTTATAAAAACACCATTATTGTAGCCCTGTTATTAAAGCGAGTTTAAACGATTTCAATGTCAATATTTTATTCTCGCAATCTATAAACAACAAATGAATATGAACGAGGAGTATTTATTAAAAATTAATAAACATCTCATTATGGAATCATCAATCAAATGTTGTTTACTTCCATGAAATGTATATACCGACACGTTTACATCCTATTTGTTGCAAAACCAAATTTGTGTCTATGTGTCATATAAACGAGTCGGTACAAATTAATGGGGTTTTCCAAACAGTCTGCATGAAGTAGTGTATTGCTGTACAGCTGGAATTATTTTAAAATTATTTTCAATTGAATAAAACTGCACTTTCATTTATTTCCTTGCACAACTTCTTCTGAGCTTTTAGTGTAGTTTTGTAAGTTAACGGTTTAAAAAAAAAATCCCGCTTCAAAATAGAGAATTTTGTGCCATTCACACGTGCAAAAACAACATAGTTACTGCAACAAACATAGTAAATAATAATATAGTGAACAGCGACATTTTCAAAATAGTTTTTCAATCATTCGGTGTCTTAGTCAAACTTCGGCATAATTAAAAGGTAGTTAAGTGTCAAGACCGCTACACTGCAAAGAAAATTTCTAAGACAGCTCTGGATACTGTAAATTCAAAAAAATATTTTTTCTTTTTTATTTCATGTTTTATTCGAACTTTATGTTCAGGGCTATTGATCCAAATCTTCCGAGCGTCTTGTATAACGGGATGATTGCGCCCATATTGCCAATGACGATATTCGGAGCTATTTGGTACCAAGGTAAGTAATGTCCAAGCACGGCTATAGAGATATCGACTATATATGTGACTATGTATATGAGATCATAACAATAAATGACATAACTATAACAATATATACATATGACTAGTCCATCCCAGATGCTGAAAACTAGTCCAGCCCATTGATATGTTCGTTTCGTCTTAGATGTGGTCATTCAGAGTATTATTAATGTTTATACTGCAATTGTTCATTGGGAGTAAGTAAATTGTTTTTTATGTTTTCGTGTTTATTCGATAATATATATAGGATCTGGCATGAGTTGTCATATCATACCATATTTTATTACACGAGTTCATGAATTTTGTTAGTAAGCGAGCCTTTGGCGAGCTTACTAACAAATTTCCTGGACGAGTTTAATAAAATATTGTATGATATGACAACGAGTGTCAGATCTTTTTTATCACATGCTTTTAAATGAGCAAATTAAATAAATATTTACGCAAACATAATGATAAATCCCGAATGTTGTTTACATTTCGTGACGTCATTTGACGTTGCAACGTCATTTCAGCAAAATAACAAAATGCGATTGGTCAATAGACGAAAACTTAGCCAATGAAAACGCTTAAAAAGTATATTACACATGTGTAATATAAAATATATGTTATAGTTATATTACATAGGAAACAGGGTATGGCATGTGATAAAGTATAATACTCCGTGTACCAAAGGAATATATTATATATATTATAACCTACTCGAGCCAGTATTATGTTTACATTATGCCCTTAGTATTTATTCAGACACATATTTAATTAATCATACTTTTCATCTTATTCATTTAATTTATTCAAACTGATATTATGTTTTTCGGAATGTATTCGGCTATGTACAATAAAATTATATTAACATATTAAACATGACCATGCTATTATACACAACACCTTTTGCTCTTTTCACTGAGGCCCGCATATCGTTATAAGTAATTGAACTGATGTGTGTATATATCAAAAGTTTATTTGAAATATTAAACTGACGTAAACCATGGGGAATCGGCCTTTACATCAACAAAATTTGAAATGACATGAATATGTTTGCAGGTGAATCCAACGCCGGAAGACCACATTTGTACGCATGCCAGTTCAAGGCGATGATAAGCGACTGGCGGGCAAAGTTCCATCAGGCGTCAAAGAATCAGACGAGCAACACGTTCCCGTTTGGCTTTGTTCAGGTTGAAATAACACGTTTTCACTTTATATTATGAGATACATTACACAACATACATGTTCATAATTCAAACACAAGTTTTTAAACGTAAAAGCCGTTATTTTAGTCATAATGTGTCACCCCATATTCGATTGAATACATGCGATAATCGATTGTAATGTTTAACGGGATCAACAATGTTGATAAAGGATTTCTTAAATTAACTAAAACATTATTTATAAAAAAAAACAACACTTTTGTAGGACCATTTCATTCAAAATAAACCACCTAAATTGCAGCAATGGTTAGAGTGTATGTTGGACTATTTGTACGGAAAGAATTTACCGCCGATCTTTTTGTAATATTCAAATATAAATACCTAGTAAAATCTATCTTTAGTATCTATATCAACCAAATAAATATTGTAACTGAATTAATATCCTTTGACTTAATTGATACAATTACTTATTTCAGCTCGCGCCGTGGCGCAACGGTACCTTTAAAACTGGTTTCTCGGATATTCGCTGGGCACAGACGGCGGAATATGGTTACGTGCCCAATCCAACCCTTAGAAACGTGTTTATGGCAGTTGCTATCGATCTTCCTGACTACGACTCGCCCCAAGGCTCGTAAGTGTTTATTATTAAACAGATTGAAGTGTACAAATCAAAGAATATTAGGACAAGGAAATTATGAGACATAGCAAAAACATTGCAGTGTCCCACTCAGAATGAGTTACGTAGTTCTTAGAAATAAAAATAGTTGTGTTGCGTTGTATTATTGCGAAAAAGGTACATACACACAGTCCAATAATATATGGAGATTCCAGGTTATTTGCAATAGCCTGTGTAATATCCAAATCATATGGTCATTAAATCAAGATCAAAATAACGATATCATTAAGCAACAGCACTATCATAATGCTGATTATCATGTCTTACTTTTCCAAGCATCCATCCCCGTTACAAGGAGGACATTGCCGCTCGCCTGGCCCTTGGTGCTCGAGGGGTGGCATACGGTCAACAGAACATCGACTACCAGGGACCTTTCCCCACCCGCTTCTCTCAGACTGGGCAGAGAATGACCATTGAGTATAACAACGGAAACAGCGACATTTCCGTACGAACAACGACCGGATTCGAGGTATTGGCTTATGCTTATCATGGTGCAACTAAAAGACTGTAACAGTCAATATACGCGATTACACTTTAGCTAAACAAGAACTAGAGCAATTTTAAATTGTTAAGTAGGATTTTTATGCATTTACCTTACGGCACTAAAGGAAAAATAACAAAATAAAATAGCGTTTGTTACCATGTAGAAGATTTCAAGTGAATGATGTATTTGGCACGATGTTCTATTTTACAAAGCTTTCAGATTCGTAGCCACCTTGAGAAACCACGAGGCAGTTCCTCGGCTTAATTTGATGAGAAACAATTCTCTGAAATTCATTTGTAAGACTTATGAACATTTTCGATATAACATTATGCAAACATCGTCAGTTGCATAAATTCAATCATCATACTCTAAGATCGTACGTAAGCAAATATAGAATGTGACATTAAATACTTGTTCGGGACTGATAACAATCAATTTCAATAATAAAAAAAAAGATCCAGGAGACATTCACAACGCATACTCGTCTGCCCAGGAAAAACGCCTTCATTCTTTCGCTTTGGTGTAGGTTCGTTAACATTTCAGTGTGTCGCAACAATGCTTTAATAATCGAATTACAAAATACATGCTACGTTGACTCTGCGATTGAATTTTAACCTTGATTTTGATTGGTCAATGGCATCTTACGATCCGGATCATAATACCAGTCCAACGTCCCATGCTATATTTTCACATTTTTTTAACTACTTATGCAACTCTAATATACGTTATAATCTAATATTAACTTTTTAGTTCAAGTGCCTTTCCTATACCTGGTGGTTCACCGATCTGTGAAAAAACAAACCGGTTTAAGATGGACATTGGATTTTCTAAACAACCATTTGTATCGGTTCCTTTTATTTTAAAGCGAGCATACGATCTCATTACTTTTTTTCTAAACAGATAGCGGTTGTTATACACGTGAATGTCTTGTTTAGTGCATTTGTTTTGTGTTTCACTGTTTGACAATTAGTTCCTTGCTAAACACAAAGAACCTTATTGTATAATAAGGTTTCACTCTATATAGATATATATCCAATCATGTGTGTTTCCGTAAATTTATTATGTTCTGCACCTTTGCCAGTATAGAAAATGCATTTGTGTCGCTTGGTTTGTATTTTGTCAGCTTTGTTTTTTTTTATGTTTTTTTTTTTAAATTATTTAATTATTTCTTTGAATATGTGTATACAACGTTAAATTGACTACTATTAACATTCATTATTAGATTTGCTGTGGACCCTCTGAAAGCCAAGTGTGCCCAGCGACCGGATGGACCGCCTCTCCAATATCTGGACATGGCCCTACCTCCGTTACACTTGACACTTCCGGCTGTCATGGAAACAGCCACGTAGTTGCGGGAGTCCGTTACGCGTGGGATGAAAGCCCGTGCGACTTCAAGAAGTGCGCCGTGTATGGACTGGGAACCAATCTTCCGGCTCCACCTTTTGTGAAGAAAGCTCCTTTCAGTTAAACCGATTTATAATTGAAAACGAATCAATAAATTTCGTTGCAAATCAAAAGTTGATATTGATGTGAAAGAAAAGTTTCTGTTATCTCCCCTAATGCAGGTGTAAATAAGATTCTCTCTTTAATTTGAATTTTGTGAGCTGCTTTAATTGCCATGGCAACTCTGTGTCAGAAATTGCACACAATTTATTGCGGCTTCCACCTCTCTAGCACCACCATTCTGATATTAGTAAAGACCAGGAGATTAGAGGAACTGATGATCCCACCTGAAGTGTCCTTCGAGTTTGACTGGCCTATTCAGGAGCAGAGGGATGAGGCGCATTTTGCTCATTTTACAAAATTTTATTTGTAAAAGTATCATTTGCGGTAAAGATCACCTTATTTTACAACTATGCGCTACAGAATTTTCATACAAAAGTAAAGATCTCGAGTTAAATTTCAAATATCTAGAGCACTACAACACAACAATCAAGTTTGTTCAATACTCTGCAGCTACTGTTACAACGTAACAGTTCAAACCCCCCCCCCCCCCTGTTCAAGTTTCGGAAACTCTTTAATGATAGTGTCATGAACACTTTGTTCTTTTGCATCGTAAAGGAACATACAACTACAACAGGATTAATCCTTATCATACCAGATGTTTAAATCACAACTGTAAAAACAAATCGAT
>VMBQ01000568.1:69566-80742 GCA_007657795.1 Dreissena rostriformis | reverse complement strand
TTAACCCTTTGAGCGCTGGAACCGGATTTTGAAGGCCTTTGCAAACAGTTTGGATCCAGATGAGACGCCACAGAACGTGGCGTCTCATCAGGATCCAAACTGTTTGCTATTCTAATAGTATTCTTGGAGAAAAAAAACGAAGAAAATGCTAATTTTTGAAATTCAGCAGACAACAGTTTAGCAGATGACAAATTCCCCAGCATGCAAAGGGTTAATATAATGGTCCATCTTATGCATGTCAGCTGTTTACTTGCCAAAATATGTCATTTATTGTACACAATGTTTTTAAATAACCTCAAATTATCCAATACTGTTACTCGTTACCAATATTCTGCAACAGTTGTGTTAAGTTTGTTCTTGATCTTGTCTTGTATGTTGTCTGTCTTAATACATTTTAATTTGCTATATATTAATTATCGACCATTTGCATGATCTTACTTACATGTATAAAAATATTGTCAAAATGAAATGACATCACCACATCAATTAACAGATTGTATGATCTTTCAAGAGTTGTAGGTTTAATATTAGTAAAAGGAGTGTTCAAGTGTTGAGTAGCATTTTTGTTGTTTAGCTCACCTAAGCATGAGGTTCTAAAGTTGAGTTATTGTTATCAAAATATGTCTGGCATCGTGTGTTATGCATCGCGCGGAGTGGCATATTAACTTTAAGCCCGTTATCATTCTAGAGGCCCACATTTTGCTCTCAATCTCGATGAAAATTTGTCAGAATATGTATCATGACATCTAAGCCATGTTTGAATCTTGATCAAGTGTGTCAGAAAATTTGGACTAAAACCTTGTTACAACTTTAAAAGCCTCATTAATTACGGTATTGACCCAATCTTGATGACACCTTGTCAGAATGTAAATTGACAATATGTAGGCATAATCAAATTTAAGAGAAAATTTCACCACTATAGGAGCCACATTTGGGGATCTTAAAGAATCATGGTCACAATGTATATCTTGACATTGTTAAGGCAGTGATTGAATCTGGGTCAATTGGATCAAAAAAATAATTTTCAGTTGGAAGTCTTCGACATTGGTGTACATGGAACTCAGCTGAGCCCTTAATGGCCATCATAGTAATGTTGTCATTATTGTATACTGTATGTAAAATGTTATGCTAGTTATATATGTATGTTCAAATAACAGAAGCAATAAGCCTTTAACACTACACAATTTTAATTGTGTATGTAAGCGTTGTTTGTTTTTTGGCAGTATTTATTGTTTTTTAATAAGATGATATAAATGTTTGATTAATGCCAATGTACTTTAAGGTGTTCTGAGTTTATGCCAAAGTTACTTCTTGAGAGATGTAATACTTATTTGTACTGTATTTATTGTCAATTGTTATGTTCTAGATACTCTTGTGCTAAATATGCATTGTTCCACATGAATGGGTAGTTATAATTTAATTTTTATGTCCCCCAGTCTATACTGGGGGACATATTGTTTTTGCTCTGTCTGTTTGTTGGTTTGTTTGTCTGTTGGTTTGTTTGTACAAACTTTACCATTGGCCATAACTTTTGCAATATTGAAGATAGCAACTTGATATATAGCATGCATGTGTATCTCATGGAGCTGCACATTTTGAGCGGTGAAAGGTCATCCTTCAAGGTCAAAGGTCAAATATATGGGTCAAAATCGCTCAAAAGGGGACATAGTGTTTCTCAAACAAATCACTTGTTTGTCATTGTGTTGAACAGAGAAAATATTTTGTGTTATTGATATGAATGTTCCTTTGAATCTTTATGAAATAAAACTTATGCTGATTGTTTACTTTTTTTATTGCCTTGTGTGTCTATATGTAACCATGTTTTCACGCTAATCCTTATTATAACCAACCACCATTTTACATATTGATACTAAAAATAGTAACAAATTGACGTCACTAGCAGGCCGTTATTTCTTTTTGCTGGGCTAATCTGATCATATCCTCACAGGGCCAATTTTGTATAACTGAAACAAATCAGTTGTGCGACAGGAACTGAAAAAAATGGCCTACACACTCAAATTTAGCCAAAATTGATCAATAAAATTAAGTCACAAATTTAAAGAAAAAAAAGAGAAAAAACAAGGCTTGTCACCATAGGATGACATGTGCCCTCTTTTTCCACATTTTTGTAAACCTAAACGCAAAGTGTTTTTCCACATTTTTCGAAACCTAAATGCAAAATGTGACGGAATTTCAGACGGACGGACAGACAGTGCGATCACTATATGCCCAAGGGGCATTGAAATAATTGAACAACGTAGCACACAATTGAAATAATGGAAATATCAAATTATAACTGAAACTGTAAGATCCATGAAACTATTTGAGATTTAAAAGGGGTTATCAAACTAAATTCAAAACACTGAATGATTACCTCAATGACAATTAAAATCTAATACTTTAAGCAATAAAAATACAACATTATGCACTTGCATTTATGTCCTTCCACTCGTTGAATCTGAATTTAATTTGAAGCATAATATATTGTTTTTGAAATAGAGATACGCAGGAAAATAGTACGGAATGATGGTTTGAGTAATAAATTCTAGTGAAGTAACAAAATAGGATGATATTTAATATAAAGGATAATAGACCAGGCTTTACGTCTATAATCGGCCAAAGCCACATAACGTCCCTCTAGCAGCAGACATATTATAGACCTCCGGCCCAGCTCTGCCGAATGTTATTGTCAATTAAAGACCCATTTCTACTCAAAATCAACAAAGATTTCGTACAATATTCTCAAAATAAGGTGAAACAATTAACGATCAGTGTTCCTTATAGCAATTGCAAAATTTTCAACACCAGATGTGGTCTGGTAACAGATGTTTGTAGATACCTAATGCTCTTTTTTATTTTTTTGTGTGGCATAATTAATTCCATTTTACGATATCTATTCATACGACAAATGAACACTTACATGGTATTATTTTAGTGTTCTGGTGTTGCAGTCCTTCCCAAAATTATAATTTATTGCCGGCCAGGAGGTCCTATAATCATGCAGCCTTTGCCGGCCTGGACTGATCATTTCCAGCCCAAAAAAGAAAAATGTAGAAGAAGGAAAAAAATGAGATGTTTTAACCATAGTTTAATAG
Organism: Dreissena rostriformis; assembly: GCA_007657795.1. Taxonomy (NCBI): domain Eukaryota; kingdom Metazoa; phylum Mollusca; class Bivalvia; order Myida; family Dreissenidae; genus Dreissena; species Dreissena rostriformis. The sequence goes on along the minus strand of VMBQ01000568.1, from coordinate 77,647 downwards.
GTAATGTAACGACTCGCCCCCTTAACGACTCGCCCCATAACGACTCGCCCCGTTTATTATAACGACTCGCCCCACATGTATAACGACTCGCCCCACATATATAACGACTCGCCTTATCAAATAAAATGTTATATTATTCATGGTAATATAAATGAAATAAATTCAGAATATGAATTAAAGGTTCGGCATAGTTTGATAACCATCGTTCAGCGGTTTTATGCCTGATACCTTACCTTATATACGTTTATTGCAGGCATATTCTGAATGAAAAAAATTGTGTCAAACTGACAGANTAATAAAATTCCAGGTGTAGAAATCTTGAACATATCATGCAGGTTGCGATACAGTATCCCAGTTTCTGTTGACACTGTGACGTTCCTGAAAAAGGTGAAAGTTAAAGTAAAGCATTTTAACAAATTTTATCAAACTTCTAATTTGCCAAATCTTAAGATATTGTTTCAATACCCCACCAGTTTTTACCGACTTAAAACACAATAAAATCGAAGAAAAGCATAAACATGACCGAAATTAAATAAAAAATCCTACCATAAAAGTAATGATGGGGCGAGTCGTTATCTATGTGGGGCGAGTCGTTATACATGTGGGGCGAGTCGTTATAAAAAACGGGGCGAGTCGTTATGGGGCGAGTCGTAAAGGGGGCGAGTCGTTAGTAATTCGTTTAATATTATTATAAAAGTTATAACACATATCCAATCTACACATGTATATCAACAAAATTAACATTATGTTTCATTCACTACGTTATAGTAATCATGCATTTATTCATGAAGAATGTCCAAGATTTGTTTCCTTTTAACTCCTGTGTTGATGTTTAAACTTCACGGGAAGGTAACACTGACCTTTGTTTATGCCCTGCTTGCTTACGAAATAATCGGATAAAACTAGGACCAAAACGCACGTGGTTGTCAATTTTGATTCTCTCCCTTTGCGGAATGTACTCATATAGTGATGACGTAGTGTGTTATTCGCTTTGACGACGCAGCAAAAATCTTCGGATACCGTATAAACACTTAACGTCATTCAAACAATCAAACCAATCAAAAAACGTTTTACATTATCGAAGTATTCATTAATAATAAGGTAAAATCTAACTTATGCATCGATACTTGTTTTGAAAATAGCTTATTGAATTCCAAATTTCGCCATAATTGTGTTACGGGACACGAGGTCCTGCAATATTAGAATCATGTCCGGATTTTCCAATTTATTATCGGAAAAATCCGAGGACTGACGGTATTTGAGAAGGACTGTGGTGTTGTATGAATAGATATATTTGCGGGAAATTAAAATGGAATTTATTGTGTCACAAAAAAATAAAAAAGAGTATTTTGTATCTACAAAAATCTATGTTACCAGACCACATCGGGCGTTGAAATTTCGGCAATTGCTTTACGGAACACTGATTTTTAATTATTTAACTTTATTTTGTGAAATAGTGTACCAAATTTTCGTTGATTTTGAGGAGTAATGGGGCCTTAAAGTTGCTTAAAGACTTATTTGGAACTGAACTAGGTACAAACAACTTTGGACTTGCACTTCCTTCAGGTAAAAAATTGCAGATTAACAGAAGATTTAAGGTCATAGTTACTTGAATGATCCATTAGCCAGTGGACTTTGGTCATTTTTTAGCTCGGCGATTTTCGAAGAAAACCCGAGGCATTGTCATAGCCAGCTCATCCGCCGTCCGCGGCGTCCGAAAACTTTAACATTGGCCATAACTTTTGCAATATTGAAGATAGCAACTTGATATTTGGCATGCTTTTGTATCTCATGGAGCTGCAAATTTCGAGTGGTGAAAGGTCAAGGTCATCCTTCAAGGTCAAAAAAACAAAATCAAAGCACCCACAGCCGAGCCTTGGCATCCGCTTTGCGATGCTCTTGTTTATAATTCTTGTTAATTAGCTGACAAACCCAGTGTTCGCTGAGTTCTGAGTATTACCTATTGGCTGTAGGCCTTATTATACATTACTATATACCTGTCAGCAAAGTGTCCAGCACATTGTCAAGAATGACATTCTTTTATTTGAATGTGCATGACCTTTGAGATTAGGATTGAGACATTATGTGCAATGTGTCTCCTTGACAGGGTGATGCATCTAATATTAAAATTGCTTCTTGATTAATTCACAGTCTGACAGAGCGCAGCGTGTCTATAGGTTAAGCATTGATCTTGTAGTATGACCTTGACTTTTCAACTAATGACAGTTATTTTTTATGAATGATGAATTTTTAGTGTGAACAAGCTGTATGATTCTCATGTTTGAGCATTTAACTGTAATTGTGACCTTGATCTTTGCTGTTGGGATACAGGTTTTTGCGAAGGAAACATTGTGAGCTTTTGGCTACAATTTTTTGTAAGATTGTATGATTTATGACAAAGTAACTGTCCATACAAACTGCATCATGCATGTATTTGAACTTTGGCATGTATGTGTCACCTCCACATTTGAGCTAGGAAAACCGGCCTTCCTTTAAAATATGTCAAACTCGTGAATGCTATCTCTGAAGTGTACTGTTGTGTGGTGAGTAATTTTAAGACTGCTTGATATATGATGAAATTTCAGCTAAAATCAGATAAAGTTCCCCAAATTCAACTTCTGAATATGAGCTTCACATTTAAGCCATGGACAAATGATGCGCAGTTCCATATGATAAATAATTAAAAAAAGTCACAGTCAGGAAAAGCCCTGACATACGAACTCAAACATTCACACATATGTGTAGTGTTCTGACAAAACTGGGCATAATGCATGTGCGTAAATTGTCGTACCAAATTAGCCTGTGCAGTCCGCACAGGCTAATCAGGGACGACACTTTCCGCCTTAATTGGATTTTTGCTAAGAAGAGACTTCATTTAAACGAAAATTGTCATAAAAGCGGTAAGTGTCGTCACTGATTAGCCTGTGCGGACTGCACAGGCTAATCTGGGACGACACTTTACGCACATACATTATGCCCAGTTTTCTCAGAATGATTTTGAAATACTTTGGTACCCATGTGAATAAAGATGAGACAATGTGTCATGCACAAGTACCTCATAATAACCTGTTAAGCCACGTCATAAATGGAGATCATATGTCCAAACACAATACTTACTAGTCGAAATAGGTTTATATTCAACATTCATTTGAGGTTAACTAGCCCGTATCTTACTGAGACAGTGTGTTGCAAGCATTGTTCTGATTACCAATTTTTAGGGCAGTCGAAATAATGTAAGATTCTTTTTTTTTTACAAATCTCTTGCAGGACTTTAAAATGGTTTGGTTATAAATCATCTCAAGCTAGGTAAAGACTATTTATACCCAAAAACTTTTAGTGAAATTAACATGTCTCCATCCTTTTCAGACCTTGCAAATAAAATAAACATAAGTAAACATTTATCTATTAGAGGTCATATGAAAATCTAAAAGTGTTTGCTTTTAAGTTTAAGGTTATTTCATATTATGTGTTTAAGTAAAGAGCATTTGTATGACAAATCTATGTGCCGTGGCTCGAGGAAAAGAAAAACACAACAGTTCATATTAGATGACATTTACTCTGATAAAGCACCATCTGCTTGACCTGATCATGGGAGAGGTATTTACTATTTAGGGAAATTAACGTAAGAGTAAACTGCAATATACCATAGATTGTTGTCCAAAAACATTACCAATTCAGCAACAAAAATCAGATGACAAACCTCTACAGACACAATGGTATTCATAGCTTTGATCATCTTGCCTCTTGGATTTTGTATATTGAGATATGGACTATAGATACGTTATGTGCAGATACTGCAAATAAATGTGGCGTGTTATGAGAAAACAGCATAATGCTTGTGCGTAAATTTTCATCCCAGATTAGCCTGTGCAGTCCGCATAGGCTAATCAGGGACGACAATTTCCGCTTTAATAAGATTCTCTCTTTAATTTTAATTTTAAAGAAAAGTTGCACATGTGAGCATTAGAGATAGTAAAAAGTGATTATTATAATTAATATGTTTTACAAATCTGTTTCAGCTTAAGAATTATTTAATTCTCTGATTGTACTCCTTTAATTTAACGTTTCAGCATTTAGAGGTTTTGAAACGTCAAATGACGATGTACATGATGACGTCATAAATGACGTTATATAAAGTGGCGCCAAAAATCGTAAAAATTCGCCAAAAATGAAATGACTTTAAATATTTACATATTACATGTCTCAATCTTTTATCAAACGTGTGCTTTATAAACTTTAAAGTCATTTCATTTTTGGCGAATTTTTACGATGTTTGGCGCCACTTTATATCACGTCATTTATGACGTCATCATGTACATCGTCAATAGACGTTTAAAAACATTTACTTTGTTATTTAAAATGTGCTGTCAAAAGACGTTAACATGTAGTTTACATATTTTTTTTTCCATTGTTTTGATAAAGGCAAAATGCCGAAAAATTAAATTAAAGGAGTACAATCAGAGATTTATTAATTCAATATCCCTTAGGATAATTCAACTGAGCTAGTTATTTAATTTTAAGTTATTTTTATTTGTTTTATTTAAAACAAATATGAAAGCTATTTCTCATCGCAAAAACGACTAATGTGTCATTGAATACAACTCGTGTTAGTGGTTAGTTAGGTGAACCGTTTGTCATTTTATAAATTACAAATGTATAATTCCTTGAAATTCGTTCTTCATGTTAAAGTTTATGTTTGCCGATAGTTAGGTGAAACGGTGTCATGCAATAAATAATCATTCTTTGAGATTCGTTTCTTCGTGTTAGCGTTTACGTTTGTCGATTATTTGTGGATAAAAAATCTTGTTAGTAATCAGCGATCGACACTGTGTACAAATCCCCCCCGATAACATGCTTAATAAGCCGCCGTCGCCACGGGAGAGGTTGCTTCAGACTGATATGACCCGCCGACATAAATCATGCGCGAAATTCTAAATATATACGCGACCTACCATACATAATACTGCGTGCACAGGCAAATGTATCCCGCGGCGACCAGATACAATCCAGCTGGCAGAATCGTTTCGAACATTAATAGATAGCAAACAAGACTGACAAGTCGAATTATAATTACCTTGGTTATTTCCATCGTTATTGTAATCTTTAGTATATACATGTAAGTCTAATTATAAACTATTTAACGGGGCAAGAAATCTTCGTGTCTACTTAATTTGCTCTTGTTTTACAATGTTTAGGAAAAAAAGAGATGAAATGGAGGATGTATGCAACATATGACAGGACTGCGGAAGGATATTATGCCAACTTTATTAACTTAAAATGCAAAATGTTTCAGAATTCCGGCTGCCGAGCTATACAAATGACTTCATAACTGTATAGTTAGTACAACATCTCAATCCTTTCTTACGTTATTGTGGAATAAACTGCCATGAGCAGAATTCGGCAAAAGATAAACCCAGCGAAATGAGCGTCGGACTGTTCTATAATTACAGCTATCTATTACTTCGTTGCCCAGTATCCCCACGGTGCCTATACCACGTCACTTTTTAAGATCTGTGTTGGGGCAATACTATCAACAAAAGCGCGACCCAGGTAACATTTTTAAGGATGTCTTTTTAAATATTTCACCATTTTTAATGGGATGAAGTGGAAAGCCCGCGCATTCGTGAGAGTTTTCTATAGGTATCATGATTGTTTTAAACAAATAAGTATTTTTTCAGTAAAGTGCAACCGCGCGTTTGTAATATAAAGTCCCCACGCTGATCCAAAATTTGTCTAACCGTTCAAACGCGCGGTTACACTTTACTGAAAAATTGATGTAATTGTTTGTAATGTGTGATCACTCACTGGCGTTTTCTTACATTATTGTTTTGTAAATTTTAGTGTTACTTTATTGAATTATTTCAATCATCATTTTAGGAAATGTTTGTTTTTTTCTTCCATTTTTTGATCACCTACGTTAACTAGTAAAATATCTCTCAAATTGATGTATGGAGATGCTTACTGTGCAAAATAAAATCAATGAAACATTTGTACTGTGTTTTCTTGTGCAGCTTATCAGCAGAAGTCAGTCTGTCATATAGGAAAAGACGCTGATGTAATTAAATAAAACAAATGGGCATTATTCAGTCCTGATATAGCTATCAGTTGATTGTTGATAGGTACTTAATAACTGTGAATTGTACACGCAGTTTTAACAATTATTTTAGTGGAATGGTATTGATTGCTTTATAATCATATTTAGTCTTCAAAATAACGATTATAATATTTGAAATCAATAATTTTAATACGAAAAATCACTCTTAATGATATGGCTGGAAAGTTAACGGCAATTAAACAATTAATACAAATAATAAAGGGTATAAAACAGCGAAAAGTATCTGTCTCGGCATTGACGCCGCCATCTTGTTTTCGTGTGATAAGCCCCTTTGGTACTGGGAAATAATAGATAAAGTATGCGTCGTTTGCACGCCAATGGTGGGGAATTCCCAACAGTGTACATGGCATTTGTACATGAATGAGTTTATTTTTTCTTAACAAACGAACAGTATATGAAGTTGACGTCATTTTGAATTGTTGTATCATGATGACGTCATGAAATTAACGTGCATAAAATTATGTTGTTTGTTTTTTTGTTTTGTTTTTTAAGGGCGGAGTTTAGATTTCAGTAGTTTTACTATTATACGAATAACATTCGTGGTAGAATCAAAATAATTTCCTGTCAAGTCTTGGTTATTGCTGTAAGAAAGAACTGATTTTAACTTATTTCTTAAATGTATCACCTGCTCTCAAATGCTCTAGCAATAGTGCCCTTAACAATGTATGCTTTTACATGAAATAAAACAAATTTCAAACATGTTTAGTATATATAAGACGCCTCGCTTTTTGTTAGCTTGTCGTATATAAAATCCATGTTTTCATAATATTGTAAATGAATTTATGATACTTGTATTTGTACACGTTTTCAATTCTGTAAAAGCCATTGTTATACAATCTGCCAGAAACGTTTGCGTGAACACATTTTAGAGAAACTTAAAAATGATCATCTTCATTACCAAAAAAAGTTACTTCGTACTCCGCATGATGATTGTTTTAGAAATGTTTCTGTTTATAAGTCCATAAGACAGCAAAACGTGAAAAAAACACTGTTAACGAATATATTATCCATTACAGAGTGAATAATACATTAAGCGGTACACCACATCCTTCACTTGTCTTGTTTATGTTTCATATTAAAGCGAAAGGTGCACACATGTTTACGAATACATGATAACAGTGTGTCGTGTTCTGAGAAAACTTGGCAAAATGCTTGTGCGTAAATTGTCATCCCAGATTAGCCTGTGCAGTCCAGCCTGTGCGGACTGCACATGCTAATCTGGGATGACACTTTACGCACATGCATTTTGCCCAGTTTTCTCAGAACGCGACACACAGTGTGTTTATCCATTCATCCTTCATGGGTTTTTGTTTATAGTTTAATTATTTGAATTGTGAAATATATGAACCCCTACGGTGTCTATGTAATATTGCATTTAATGGCGGCATATTAATTTGAGAACCAATTAAGTTTAACCAGTACATGATGAATTACAAATTACCACTTGTGTAATATTGCTAAACTTTATACCAACACTTAATTGAGTTCACTTATTACAGTAGGTTCGGTATATGTAGACCGCTTAACATATAAAAGCCCCATTAACACACTGTCACGTAGTCGCTTATTGTTCGTTTTCACGTCATGCGCATATTGCCATAATGACGAGATTCGCATCAATTACATTTTGCTACATTGCGAATAGGGCAAGTCCGTCCCTTTCCAATAATATTAATTACTCCGTATAAGGTGAAACGAAATATTCAACAACAACGCCATATACGAATTCTAGTCCAATTTAATATCTATCATAGTTCATATTTTCAGTCATACAATTACATTCTGATAACTACATGATTGGATCTTTACCGATCCGTTCGCCTCGAAATCTGTATCAAGTGTGTTACTATTCTTACAAAACTTGCTCACAGGTTAATTTGCATAAAACTCAATTATAACTTTGATTGGTCGAAGTGCTTCACAGAACACCCGTGTTATTTGCTGACTGGTTGGATGTTGTTAAATG
>VMBQ01000568.1:40332-57537 GCA_007657795.1 Dreissena rostriformis | reverse complement strand
CAATATTGTATTATTTGGGTTAACCCTTTGAGCGCTGGAACCGGATTTTGAAGGCCTTTGCAAACAGTTTGGATCCAGATGAGACGCCACAGAACGTGGCGTCTCATCAGGATCCAAACTGTTTGCTATTCTGATAGTATTCTTTGAAAAAAAATCGAAGAAAATGCTAATTTTAGAAATTTAGCAGACAACATTTTAGCAGACGACAAATTTCCCAGCATGCAAAGGGTTAATCGTCGTTAATTTCGTGGGTTGATCGATCCACGAATTTAACACAAACAAATTGGAAAATGACCAACGCAAATTCCTTATTTTTTTCCAGAATCAGAAATCAACGATTTTACGTGTTGACGAAGAATAATTTTATAAAACTCCATCGTATTTCCGAAACCGGAATGTTTTTACTTGAAACAGTGTAAATGTAGTCTTAAAAGACTGATTTGCAAAAATACCTAAGACAGTCTAAATCGCAAATACGTGCGTTCGATAGCTTATTGCTAGTATGTGTTTGGTAATAAGCATAACGAGGTAGCTAACTTAAATGAAAGCCTGTGCTTGTGTGCATATTTACAATAACCAACAAGCAGATAGCTAAAACTAACTCGTTTGCACTACATATTATCAAAGCTATATTTATATTTCAGACGATTTGATAAGCTTTTGAATAGAACTCGAATCTGGAAAAATTGATTGTGTGTATATATGCGGGAAAACAATAATTAAGCACCCGTATTTATTGTATACGTACAGGCTCCTTTTAAACATACTTACATCATTTTTCCTCTGTCACTCCTGCATATCTTGAAATTTATATAAATAAATGGTTCATTTACATGTAGTAAACGTTATGGCTCATATAATAAACTGAGCTGTTAATCATATGCATGTATTATACCACTCATTAATTTGATTCTTATTGCGTATATTAATTGCTGATTTTTGGTATTGAGGACCGGTCACCAATTGTGATTGAGGCCCACTCAACATTTAATAAGCGTGGTCGATCGAAGAATGTTTCACAGCAAACACGAATTTTAAACACTTTAACGCGACTCTTTTTCCCCATCAAAGAACTTATACAATTCTCAATCTATTAATAAGACTCATTAGGCCCAAACACGATAGGAGGGATTCTATAGTGACAGTGTTTAAAATGTAGTGAGCTTGCGCTTTAAAATTATCCATCGCTTGGCTGCACTCAACTACATTTCCAATTGGTGAAATGTCTTTAATTGCAAAAATGGTCAGAAAATGAGCGGTTAGAACACTAATATTATTTATAACAATCAGTATACACCACTTCTAGCCGTCTGTACGTTACATGAACTCCCAGTCAACGCTGAAACAGATATATCACTTAATCGTTAAGATTCGGTTCTCTTTGTTTGAGGGCTGACTTGGGCCCTTTGTGGTGTTAATTATATCTTAATGATTTATATGCGATCGTCTGTAAAAAAAAAATGAACTTGTAAGCTTAGACCTTTCATCGAATTCCGGTCCACCGTTCCAAATAATAAAACAAAATAGGATCGTATAAAGCAAATAACGTTCAATACGTGTTTAATCCGTTTTAACATTACTAAGGCAGTAAGTCAGATAGATCATTAATCATTATTTGTTTTCAATAATACATTTTAATATCATGAAGCATGTTTTGTTAATTAATAAAAAAGAAGATACAATTACATGTGTACTGTTTGATAGACGATTCAATTGTACTGCCGCATACTGTTTGATAGACGATTCAATTGTACTGCCGCATACTGTTTGATAGACAATTCAATTGTACTGCCGCATACTGTTTGATAGACGATTCAATTGTATTGCCGCATACTGTTTGATAGACGATTCAATTGTACTGTCGCAAACTGTTTGATAGACGATTCAATTGTACTGCCGCATACTGTTTGATAGACGATTCAATTGTACTGCCGCATTTTGTTTCAAACAAAATCAATGATGCATGAGTTAAATTTCTCGTTATTGTTCCCACAATTGGTCATAAAGGGAAAACAATCCTTCTGTTCATAAATCAAGCAGTTGAACATATTGCATCCTTTGGTTGTATTAGTCCATGGTGTACTTGTAATGCTTTTGGAGTGGTTTTTATAGCAAGTTCATATAACAGTTGATTGCCAACGCATTTGACATGTGTTTAATCTGATCAGTACTGATTGTTGGAAATCAACTCTGTACTAGTGTGAATATGTTTAATATAACGTTAATTATACCGAGATATGAACTAATACGTGTGTACGTTACCAAAAGATTATTAAATCATTTCGTTACACAAATATCGGTCATCATCTGAGTCATAGTTGTGCTGATTTCCAAGTAATACAATCACAGTATAATATCATTTAAGAGTTTAACGGAATCATCTAAGTTGTTTTCATACATTCGAAGTACAAACTTCATACTATTCAGAACGTGTTTGTTTTAAATTCAACCTCCCTGTGAACCATTGATGTGTTATCTCGACCAACACTCTCAAAGTTGACAAATACATCCAGAAAAAAAAAAGTGTCAAATTGCTCATGCACAGCTATGAAATATCAAAGCGATACGTAAACATTTTCTACATGATCTATTATTTATTATTTAGACTTTATGATTGAAGTATTGGCTTTCCATCGTGCTCCGCAACGGTGCAATAATGTTCCATAGAAAACAGTGAATAATTAAGTAACTAAACTTTAATTTCAAACAAATTAGTTGTTCCATCTTGTTAGCTTAATTTAAATTAGAAATATATTATTTTGTTTATTGCAATAATGTTTACATGTAGATATATTTGAATTCCTGCTGCTACGCGGGTTTCCAGGATAAAATCAGTACGTTGGCCATTATTCAAACTGTTCTTTCATTTCCATTTAATATAATTACGCATATTTTTTAGGAAAATTAATGTAATTTCGTATATATAATGTTTTTTTGTCAGCTTGTGAACTAACACACCCACACATCTCCTATAACTGTCATGTAAATGTGTTTTACAACCTGTTTGAATTGCAATCTAACCGTGCGACACACACAACGCCGGTTCATCATAACCCATTTCATTGTTTACAATCGATATATTGGAATGAACGCCTTACACTGATGGAACATTTTGATGCTGCACAGAAAATGCACAGAAAATGAGGATAGAGTATAATGAAAATCAAAACTAGTCACGTGACTATCGATGAAAACTTCGCGTACCAGCCGCCAATCTATTGTAGAAATCAGCTCGCGGTTCTGAAAAGCAATAGTGCCAGTCTGAGATTGTGGAGCATCTGCCGTGTTAGTGGGTTTTTGGATTAAATTTGGAAGTTCTTAGCCTCAACCGTTAGTTTGATTCAAGAACCATGTTCGGCGACCCGGTAAGATATTCCTAACTTGCTACTACTACTTTTCTTTCTACAAAAAAAAACAACAACAACAACACAAACAACATCAACAACGACTTCTGCTTCTTACTAATACTACTACTACTACTACTTCTTCTTCTACTACTACTACTACTACTACTACTACTACTACTACTACTACTACTACTACTACTACTACTACTACTACTACTACTACTACTATTACTACTATTACTACTACTACTACTACTACTTCTTCTACTACTACTACTACTCATACTACTACTACTACTACTATTACTTAAGGGTTGCATTACATAACTGTTATATCATTACGCCATTTGAGCATACCGAATACGAGCCATTTAAATGGTGTATTTATTCTCATCACCTCTTCTTCAAACCTTGTAATAATGAAGCGCAAGTATGCTTCGAAATACAATGCAACGATATGCTTTTCCCGTCTTACGGTGTATCTGAACAAAAGCGGATATTGTAAGGTGTCTTAACGGGTATTTTACATTACACTTTAATGAATATCTTGAAAACAACATAACATTGCATTATTACACTGGAAGCCATCTACATGTCAAACATGTTTTCGAAAACAAACGACGCGCTTTGGTTACTCCTTTTGGTAACTGCTGAATAAACCGCCACAAAAAAAGAAAACCCTTATAAGTCATAATTGAATCAAAATGATTTCCTACAGGTTATTTTAAAATCAAACATCTAGTTTAAAATCATTTAATGTAACCATATAAAAAGTAAATGCCTTCACTCATTTCTCTTTATAATTATAGAATTCAAAATCACAAATATATATGTTTTCCATTTTTTAAGTATATAATACAATTTGTTATAAGTTTTCAGGTGTATTAACAATTACGGAAGGAAGGAAACTTTTAACAGGAAAACGGCCATTGCATTTAAGTGTTTACATGTGTTTCCAAAAAAAGATAATGATGGAATTCAAGCTTTTTATATTCAACACACAAATCCTTGTGCTGTTAAACAGTAAAGCAGATACGCAATGCGAATGGTTTTACAACAATAACTTCAGACATTCATGAGCTGCCTGTTTTACTTGAATTCCGACGATCCTCATTGTATTCGCAGATAATTACCGTTTCTTTGGCATGGACAATCATTCGCTATTTCCTGGTTGAATTGCACGAGCATGCTGATGTTTGAAAACAATTACTAATAGCAATTTTGCTCATTTTTTCTGTTTATGTGCGTACCGTAAATCATAGGCTTTGAATTTAACTTGCTAAGCCACTTTCGTTTTTGTTTATTTGTTTGGGGATCTGTTTAGCCTTTTAGGTTTAATGTTTGATTGCTCTGTCTTAAATATCACAACAGTATATGCCCTGGATGTGCTTTAAGAAGGCGTTATTATAAATCTCAGTTTGTATTCAGTTTGTATACTTGAAAATACTTTGTAAATGTTTGTAAAAAACCGTGTAGTGTAGCTTACACTATTTATGTACTATGACATCAACTTATAAAATGGATACTGCATGTTGCACTGGCTACTGGCTCGTTATAGAGAACCCCACAATTTACACGAAGACGATAGTCCAGCTGCAATACTAAAGGCAGATCATCTTATAAATCATCCAGATCGTTTAACAACATGTAGAAACAAAATAACATGAACCATGAAATTGATGACATTAACTTGGAAAGTGATGAAATTTTGCAATATAGATACAACCTTTATAGTTAACACGAATACTCACTATAGTGTTAGGAAATTAGAAACAGTAGACACAGAGGGAGCAATTTGCATTTCAACAATTGTGTAAATCAAAAGTTTCTGCATTCGTATATTATATTTTTCTTACTGTTTATGTATTATTAAATTATTGAGCTCCCTCCAGGCCTGAGCCTGCATTATGGGCTATCATCAATATCGAAATAATCTCATATTCATGATTAAAATAATCACATCTGCATTCCCCATCCTACAATGTAGCAGTTTGCAGTTATTTATATGTCAAGTGGGAATAATATAACGAATAATTTATAAGATTATCGGAATAGATTATGAATATACCATAGCTGCCATGCCAGTTTATATCGAAATATAAATTAATTATTATTATATGGAAATAATGACGCTCGAGGTATTAAAACTGGATATTTGTAATGCATTGACATCAAGCATAGTTGACAACATATTTAAGAATTGAATTTTAAATGATCCTATGTCAAACATATAAGCCAATACTAGTATGTTTAATTTTACGATTTGAATAACTGACTTTGAGAACGATTAGAGGNTACTACTACTACTACTACTACTTCTACTACTACTACTACTCATACTAATACTACTACTACTTAACAGTTGCATTACATAACTGTTATATCATTACGACATTTGAGCATACCGAATACGAGCCATTTAAATGGTGTATTTATTTTCATCACCTCTTCTTCAAACCTTGTAATAATGAAGCGCAAGTATTCTTCGAAATACAATGCAACGATGTGCATTTACCGTCTTACGGTGTATCTGAACAAAAGCGGATATTGTAAGGTGTCTTTAGGGGTATTTTACATTACACTTTAATGAACATCTTGAAAACAACATAACATTGCATTATTACACTGGAAGCCATCTACATGTCAAACATGTTTCGAAAACAAACGACGCGCTTTGGTTACTCTTTTTGGTAACTACTGAATAAACCGTCACAAAAAAAGAAAACCCTTATAAGTCATAATTGAATCAAAATGATTTCCTACACGTTATTTTAAAATCAAACATCTAGTTTAAAGTCATTTAATGTAACCATATAAAAAGTAAATGCCTTCACTCATTTCTCTTTAAAATTATAGAATTCAAAATCACAAATATATATGTTTTCCATTTTTTAAGTATATAATACAATTTGTTATAAGTGTTCAGGTGTATTAACAATTACGGAAGGAAGGAAACTTTTAACAGGAAAACGGCCATTGCATTTACGTGTTTACCTGTGTTTCCAAAAACAGATAATGATGGAATTCAAGCTTTTTATATTCAACACACAAATACTTGTGCTGTTAAACAGTAAGAGCAGATATGCAATGCGAAAGGTTTTACAACAATAACTTCAGACATTCATGAGCTAACTGTTTTACTTGAATTCCGACGATCCTCATTGTATTCGCAGATAATTACCGTTTCTTTGGCATGGAAAATCATTCGCTATTTTCTGGTTGAATTGCACGAGCATGCTGATGTTTGAAAACAATTACTTATAGCAATTTTGCTCATTTTTCTGTTTATGTGCGTACCGTAAATCATAGGCTTTGAATTTAACTTGCTAAGCCACTTTCGTTTTTGTTTATTTGTGTGGGGATCTGTTTAGCCTTTTAGGTTTAATGTTTGATTGCTCTGTCTTAAATATCACAACAATATATGCCCTGGATGTGCTTTAAGAAGGCGTTATTATATCTCAGTTTGTATTCAGTTTGTATACTTGAAAATACTTTGTAAATGTTTGTAAAAAACCGTGTAGTGTAGCTTACACTATTTATGTACTATGACATCAACTTATAAAATGGATACTGCATGTTGCACTGGCTACTGGCTCGTTATAGAGAACCCCACAATTTACACGAAGACGATAGTCCAGCTGCAATATTAAATGCAGATCATCTAATAAATCATCAAGATCGTTTTATAACATGTAGAAACAAAATAACATGAACCATGAAATTAATGACATTAACTTGGAAAGTGATGAAATTTTGCAATATAGATACAACCTTTATAGTTAACACGAATACTCACTCTAGTGTTAGGAAATTAGAAACAGTAGACACAGAGGGAGCAATTTGCATTTCAACAATTTTGTAAATCTTAAATTTCTGCATTCGTATATTATATTTTTCTTACTGTATATGTATTATTAAATTATTGAGGTCCCTCCACGCCTGATCCTGCATTATGGGCGCACCCAAAGTGTGTCCGAACACTACTACCTTATTTACTTACCAGACACGCGAAAGCGGGGCTTTTTGGATTTATAGTTGCCATTTCCAGCTATGTTTTTTATTAAAACAATTTATTTTTGAGTTCTCCTGTGTCTAGGGAGGAAACCGTAGTTCCATTAAGAAACTCCACTTATCCGTTACGGCGACTTGATTGACCGGNATTTACATACCGATAAGAAATGATTGACATTCTTTTAGCTCTATACACATTTTGGATTAAAATGTTTAAACGGTGTGGTCTTCTTACAAACAGCAAGATCACATATGTACTATAAACAGTCAATTTGATGGAGTGCCGATACTTAACTCACAATGATAAATATCTATTTAAGGTTATAACATATAATAGCACACTTATAAAACAAAACTCGTTTTGTATAGTTTTCAGTTCAATTGGTGCTTTGGTAATCGAACTTAAGTCCTTTTATAACATGTCATTTGAGTACATATTGTTCTTAATCTAGTGATAGGCAGCAGTGTTAACGTACATACAACTGCAGCCAGCAGTTGATGGAGATATTCCGCGAAATTCACAACAGAATTGTATCGATTATGTGTCGCACAGATTTATCCTCGCGGTGCCATATTAAAGCTTGTAGGTTTAAGCATGGTATCTTTCTCTGTGGTGATGTCTATATCTAATAAACGTGATCATGACCGTACGCGAATGCCATTTTAACTAATGAGTATGTGAGATAGATGACATGGTGCTGACCCTTTTGTCGAACACCATTGTAACTGAAGACTAGTTATAATGGATGTAATGGAGCTGACCGTTTGTTTTATGCCATTGCCACTGAGTTATCATGGTTCAAGAAAATGTCACACATTTCTAGTATTTGTATAACGGATGTACTCACGTAATATTTCAAGAACGTTCGCCCTTTCGAAAAATATCTTATTATAAAAAGGTGTACACGTCGCTTGAATCGTACTATATAAGTGTTGGACATCGAACTAGCAAAAGGAACAAACAAAACATGTGTCCATAGAGCAATACTTCTACACATTCCTCTTTTGTCTCAAACCTCAACGTTTGTCAAAAATAAGGTGTGACCTTTACCTTTAAAGAAGGGAGACGACTGATACACACATTACGCCGTCTTTTGATAGTGAGTATATGCACGTTATTTCAATTATTTGCATCATACCAAAACTATGCTTTCTTTTGAAAATGTAAAACTAAACTCGTAATTTTACGAGACCTAAAACGTGCATAAGCTAGATTAATAAACTAAGTTAATTGTATAATTTAAAAGTGTTGAGTTAGTTTGGCATCTCTATGACTAATAGCAACAGTTAGGACATTAAAATGCTTAAAGTGGAATGAGTGGGATTGTTAATTGATACCAATTCTGCGTACGAAAATGAAACCGATGAAAAACACCAAAAAGACAACGACGGCAATCATGACGTAGATGTTTATGTTTCTGATGATAAAGGTTTTGATATGTTGATTATGATAACAATGTATGTACGCGTATACTGCTTAATACGATGAATATTATGATGATGATCATGATGATCATTGTATTTGTTTTGGGGATTTAAATAATGATAAATATATTAATATAGTGGATATCGGAGGCGAATATAATTGCAGTGATTATAATGTGAATAATGCTGAAGTGAATGTATAGTATGCATACAATCACTACAATGTTTCATTATATGTTTCGTGATTTGAAATTATGATAATAATTATAAATAATAAAATAAACATATACTGTATCTATATTAAGGAGCTGGTTGGTACAACCCAAGAGAAGAAGAACTGGAAAGGCATCATCATTGCTTTGCTGGTCATTCTTACCGTCATCGCCTTGATCGTTACTGCAACCATACTGGTCACACCGAGTAAGTACTGCAACCATACTGGTCATAAAGAGTAAGGATGATTAGTTAAACAATATCATTAAAATAATCCCCAGTCTGTCGCTTCTATACTTTACAATGGATCTTGGCCTAGTATTACGAACAAGTATTCTCTCTATATTCTGACTCAACTCTAAGTTGTTGCGCAATTTTTTACACGAGTTTCAACATCATGCTCTATCTGGTGTTCAAAAACATGTTCTTTGGGGTTTTGCCTGAGACTAAATCCTGAGTTTGAGGATATGAATATGTGCTATTCTTGTAGCTGAGCTTTGAAATTGTCCGTTACTGAACGACATGCTCACTACTCAGCTGAGTGGATACTTAAATCTCATCTCCTGAGTAAAGCAAACACTTGAAATGTTCTTGATACTAGGTCCTGGACTTGACCTCTTACGCAACTATAATATAGTTACATATAACATCGAGAAATAATTGTGGGAGAGTTATAAAACTTTTTATTAAATATTGTTTTTTGTCGTGCCAGCAAGTGCAGTGATATATCTAACGGAAATTATGCTTCGAAACACCGCCACATTGACGTTGAATACATATAACTTATACAAAAAAAGAATCTTTGAAGACCGAAAACACGAGACTTGGCGAGTGGATAATGTGTTTGTACCGAGCAAATACACGTATCTGTATTCTGCACGTACTTGTTATTATATTTATCCCATCATTCTCACATGTTTCTGTCTTCCTGTCGAAAATAATTAAACGCAAGTGGTTGAAGACGACAATTAACACCTTATTAATTCATGAAAATAAACAGAATAACGTAAATTTACTTCTCGGGTTAGGTGCACTTCAACATTGTTAAATACACCGACAATAAACAAATGGTTTGTGTTGTTTTTTTTTTTAATTCGTGTAATATGATAAGATAAATCAGTTATTGTTTGTATACATTTTTCAACAACTTTACTATTCTTGTATACACTCAAACGCTCCGTTGTTAACGCCCGNCTTCAACATTGTTAAATACACCGACAATAAACAAATGGGTTGTGTTTTTTTTTTAATTCGTGTATTATGATAAGATAAATCAGTTATTGTTTGTATACATTTTTCAGCAACTTTACTATTCTTGTATACACTCAAACGCTCCGTTGTTAACGCCCGTTTACTGTTCACAGATACAGTCGACGAGATCGTCAAGAAGAAGTTAGAAGGTAAGATTGCATGTTTTAGATTTCTAGATTGAACGTGTTTTGGTTAGGCGTCGGATAAGTTATTCACACAATTGCATATGTGGGACGGACTGATTTAGCCACATACCCTCACGAACACATGTGGCTCCCATTTGTGTTCATCCTTGCCTGTTTGCGTTGATTTTCTGTTGTTTTTTTCTCTATTTCATTCATGTGTGCCTCATTGTTGTGTAATTTGTTTTGTTCCATAAATAAATCACCGCATGGTATAAAACGCATCCCCCTATGCAGATGCAGCTGAAGGTTTACTCTGTGTATTTTTCATTGAAATATAATCATCGAACTACCTGCAATCCTCACTATCTAACATGTCCTATTAAACAATTCGATTCTCTTTGTAGTTTGCACTTAAATCGACCTTCGGATGTATTTGAATAATTAAATACTTGTATCGCAGTTCATCTTAATACTTGCTTGTAAAGAACAACGAGCAAAGAGGAGTAGACATTAGCGTTCGTTTTATCTTGTCGTATATTTAGTTTTGTGTAGTAAATGTATTGTTCAATAAAGATAAAATATCTGCATGCGTCATCCAGAAATTCAACTTGTAGATAAGGCTTCATGAAGAACAATTTAAGTTAATTGCAACACAATTTTACGAACAGTGAGAAGTGTACAAATACAACTAGGGTATAGTGTAACATTTGTATATGCAAAGATAATTATAATTTTATTTTCTGTTACCAAAATATTATTCGAAATTTAAATGTTTAGATATGTATACATTACGTAATCACGTTTGTATACAATAATTAATTTTCAAAATAGACTGACAAATGTAAAATATATTTTATGAAAGGAGCATATTAGGGCATCATGTAATTAAATATGCCTTATTCTGAAAGGAAAAAGTATCGATCTGTTCAATATATTCATAGAAATTGACAAGGGTTATAAATTAAGGCTTTAGGCTTTAGCTTAGTCAGCAAATGGAGTAAAACACGCTACACAGAACACGTGATACACCGAATTTAAGAACAACAAATACTTTTCCAACCGCGAAAACAACAAAGGCTCCTTTTCTGAATGGCTCATAACTGTGATTGGATCAAAAGTTGATACATCTTCAAATGATGGCCACTTCAGCAAAAAAGCCGAATACAGCTGGTATGTAGTGCAATGGTGCATATTGTGGATAACAAACACAAACTGTTTATCTTGAAAGAGGTCGGAGAAGCTGATGGATATTTCGTCAGGACACAATACATGTTTTGCCTATTTATATCAGCCCATCATTAGATCAATTAAACAAGCAATGCTCATCAAGTAACTGTGCATGAAAATATATATTACATTGATGTATATACTCAACATGTTTATTGTAATGCAATTAAAAAGGTATCGAGGCGCTCAAACATTTGAAATAAGTTGTATTATCGGTATTTGTAAAGTATGTAAAAGATACAGCAAAACAAATGGACATGGACTCAAGCATAGCTGATCGCTTTTATGTGATTCGGTTGAATACGTTTAGCCCGATTATAATCGCGTAAAATATAAATTTCTAAAAGCAATTAACACGCATAATGGCTGATGTATACGCCAGAAGGTTCAAAGTATTTCCTAAAAGCTTATCTCATTTTTATTTCATATATGCCGGTCAGGGCGACCGAGAGAGGGCCTCTGCTGTTAATGTTGAACTTTTATATCCAAACGGATAAGTATCAACATGTTCAATAATTTTGAAATATTAATGACGATCTCCATTAGCTGGTACACTAGACAATTCGAGTACAATTATGTCGCCAATACCGGAGCACTATATACGTTTCGTTCGATTTATGTACAAACAGGACTATTTATGTTTAAATCAAGTATGAATATAAACAGTTTATCTTGTTCTTTGTCATGCCCTAAATGTTATTAATTTAACGATACTCTTTATTTTGAGAATTTATCTTTAACTTTGAAAACGAAGCGACCCATATGCTTAATTGGCATTGCTGTTTTAATAAATCGGACTTACCGTACATGTTTAACAGCTTAGTATTTTAAATTATCTTAAATATTGAACGCAGACATATTCCAGACAGTTATCAAATAGTCAATTGCTTTACAAATATTGTTGTTTTAATTAAAAATGTTCATTATTACATGTTTTAATATCATAGCCTGGTCGAATGTATTGTGTATACAATCTATTTTGCATACGAACGTGTTATCGACATGTACCCACGAATGTGAATTTATTGACCCATAATGTCACAATTAAACAACAATTGACACCGCGTTTAATTACACGACGGACTAAACTGTGATTTAACAAGATTGCATTTGGGATGTAAAGCGTTTCATGATTGTTTGACATCTGGTTTGACTATAAAGTGTTGCAGCATTTCTGCCTGTAGTGACACGACGTAATTAGACTTTTCTTAGAAATATTTTCAAAGCAACAAACAAATATTTTTTTTTTGTAAGTATGCTTATTTGCAATGCATGCTACGAATATAATTTTTACCGTGAGTTGTCTTCATAAAACATTGAGGCGTTGCCTAATAACAAATTGCAAACTACAATTAAAGCCCCATTAACAAACCTGGCTTGTTACTGTAAGAACACGAATCGTGTTCGATATATTAAAATAAAAGAGCGTTGTCATATTTTCTAATGTATGAAATATTCTCCCCTTCGAAGAGTAATGACAACTTTGGATTTAGGCTTCGGTTTGTCACTCTTCTTGGGTTGCAGTATTAACTATACCACCCAATGACTATGAAGATTTAAAAATAGGTTTGTGCATTTGGGATGTAAAACCTATCATGGTTGTTTGACATCTCGTTTGACTATCAAGTGTTGTAGCATTTTCGCCTGTAGTGACACGACTTTATAAGACTTTTCTTAGAAACATTTTCAAAGCAACACACACATATTTATGTTTAGTTTAATACATGCTTATTTTCAATTAATGCTACGAATATAATTTTAACCGTTGTCTTCATACATCCTGGAGGCGTTGTCTAATAATTAATGGCCAAGAACAATTATGTGGTTAAATATTCGTGTGTTTGTTTGTGTACAACGTTAAACCTCACATCCTTTAAACTAAGCGGTATGCAGATAGACGATGTTGCAACTCTAATTGCGTTCCACTCCTTGCACGTTCTTTAACTTCAGTGATAAATTCACATGCTGTCAGTTCTTAAAGATGGGCGGTGTGCGTTTTTATTTCTGTTTGATTCTACACATATCAGTGTTATACTACAATGGTAAGTGTTAATTTACCACAAAAGTCAAAGGAGCAGTAAATTTATTCAATATTGCAATTAGTGTAATTTATTCTACTTTTTAAAATATTGTGTTTTTTATTCTATGAACCCTCAAATAAATTAGCGTTATATTCCTAAGGGACTGCTGGATCGGATGGGTATGATAAAGTAGAAGGAACATTTAAATTGAAACATATCCAGCTATGATAAGTGATGAGCTACTAACGTTACTTAAGTTCAGGCGGTGCGTTTAGTTTATCTCATTACTGTATCGGATGTATTGATTTCTACAGTTTGCAATAAACATTTTACCCTCGCTCTGGAAAATAACGGGGCTTCAATATTTTTCGTTTAAAGGAAGACTCTTCGTGACGAAAATTCAGTTTACGCGGAAAGTGTCGTCCCTAATTAGCCTGTTCGGACTGCACAGGTTAATCTGGGACGACACTTTACGCAAATGCATTAAACCCCCTTTTTCACAGAGCGCGACTCATTTATATACAGACGCTACATTACGTTTCGCCAACTACTACGCCGATCACATGGTTCTTCAGAAGGCACCTGCCAAGGCACACATCTGGGGGACTGGATGAATAAGCGGTCAATCCATCACAGTGGGCATGGATGGCAAGACAGTGGCCACTCCAACGGCCAATGGTGCTGGCGTCTGGGAAGTGTTACTTCCGGCGAATGTTGCAGGAGGACCACATACTATCTCTGTTACTTCCAATGGAACCACAGTGTCACTCCGTGACGTTTTGTTCGGCGATGTCTGGGTTTGCTCAGGACAAAGCAACATGGAGTACGGAATGAATGGGGTAGGGAAATTATTCAAATTTTCAGCGCCATTTTTACGTTCTTAAATAAAAGAAATAAAATTATTTCCACGTGTTGCTGCACCCTGCGAATTTGTTAACCGTTTCAAAGTTACATATTTTGTGATGTTATTTATTCTGCTTTAGATCCGGAACTACTCGGCCCTAGTGACGACAGCAATGCAGAGAAACAACATCAGGATTTTCCGTCTGGACCATAACGCCTTGAACGCGACGACGAAGAAACCTGTGAATGTGTTTCCATGGCGGGCACCGGGTCACGGTATGAATGTTAATAGTGTATGTTAATTTTACACGTTAAGGTTCATTGCCATTGTATATTTGAATTTAAATGCAGTCACTCAGTTCAAGTTTATAAATGCATTTACGTATATGTGTATTCAAGTATGATTGAGGTAAGTTGCAGATATGAAGAGGATATTTATTTACCGTCGTAAAATGCGGTGTAAATACTGAACAGTTACTATACCGTTTCTAAACGTGGTTTTCCTTCCGTCAAAATAAAATGTTAGTAGTAAGTCAATGTGTTAAATATAACTTTGTAATTAACTGGCGCTCTCAGAAAGATTAATACACTTTCAAATACATGCATTATACACCATATTTCTTGCTCAATGTAGATTTGCAAACGGATTACTTCTCAGCCGTTTGCCTTATATTCGCACTCGAACTGTCCCAGCACGTGACCCAACCCTTCGGGCTGGTGGAGACCAACAGGGGAAGCACCCCCGTTGAGGCGTGGTCGTCACCCGAAGCCCTCTCCGCCTGCCCGCAACAAAAAAAGAAACGGTATACGACTTCATTTTTAATATCATAACTTAAATAATACTCATAGTAATATTACAGAAAAAAACTGATAGTAATCGATTAATTTATAATACTGTACGTAAAAACAACACATTTTAAATCATGATATGTATACATGAATGCAACAAAAATGAAATCATGACGTATTTTTATTTTGAGTCCATCTATAACACAAAACACATGACATACCGATATGTCTTTTATAACAACGTTCACAAAATGAGTGAGTGAGGAACGTGAGCGTCATTGTAAAGATACAATCATAGTATGTATATGTGTCGTGTTCTGATCAAACTGGGCATAATGCTTGTGCGTAAATTGTCATCCCAGATTAGCCTGTGCAGTCCGCACAGGCTAATCAGGGACGACACTTTACGCCTTAACTGGATTTTCTCTAAGAAGAGACATCAGTTAAACGAAAAATTCCATAAAAGCGGAAATTGTCGTTCCTGATTAGCCTGTGCGGACTGCACAGGCTAATCTGGGATGACAATTAACGCACAAGCATTTTGCCGTGTTTTCTCAGAACACGACTCATATGTTTGCCTTTTTCTCTCTTTCTCACGGGGCTGTTACAAGGGGTGAAGGTCTTGACATGACACTGCACACATACTGTTAATTAATACCTGGATTCTGCTACGTTAACATTAATTATTAAGAAACCAGCAAGACGTCCGATCTGTGCAAAAACTGGAATATGTATATACTACTTCCTAGAGTTAATCACGTACACAGTCATTGCCACCGCGTAAAAAAGGTTTAAACGACACCATATTGCAACCCTGTTATTAAAGCGAGTATAAACGATTTCAATGTCAACATTCTCGCAATTTATAAACAACATATGAATATGAACGAGGAGTGTTTATTAAAAATTAATAAACATCTTTATATTGAATCATCAATCAAATGTTGTTTACTTCCATGAAATGTATATACCGACTCGTTTACATCCTATTTGTTGCAAAACCAAATTTGTGTCTATGTGTCATGTAAACGAGTCGGTACAAATTAATGGAGTTTTCCAAACAGTATGCATGAAGTAATGTATTGCTGTACAGCTGGAATTATTTTGAAATTATTTTCAATTGAATAAAACTGACCTTCATTTATTTCCTCGCACTACTTCTTCTGAGCTTTTAGTGTAGTTTTGTAAGTTAACTGTGTTGAAAAAAGATCCCGCTTTAAAATAGAGAACCTTTCGTGCCATTCACACGTGCAAAAACAACATATTTACTGCCACAAATATAGTAAATAATAATATAGTGAACAGCCACATTTTCAAAATAGTTTTTCAATCATTCGGCGCCATAGTCAAACTTCGGCATAATTAAAAGGTAGTTGAATGTCAAGACCGCTACACTGCAAAGAAAATTTTAAGACAGCTCTCGATACCGTAAATGCAAAAATTATTTTTTTCTTTTTTATTTCATGTTTTTTTTTCGAACTTTACGTTCAGAGCAATTGATCCAAATCTTCCGAGCGTCTTGTATAACGGGATGATTGCGCCCATATTACCAATGACGATATTCGGGGCTATTTGGTACCAAGGTAAGTAATGTCCAAGCACGGCTATAGAGATATCGACTATATATGTGACTATGTATATGACTATGTATCACTAGGCCAGATGCCTTAAAACAGCCCAGCACTTTGATATTTTCATTTCGTCTAAGTTGTGGTCATTTGGAGTATTAAATTGTGTTAATGTTTTCGTGTTTATTCGATAATATAGTATAATACTCCGTGTACCACAGGACTATATTATATATTATAACCTACTCGAGCCAGTATTGTGTTTACCTTATGCTCTAAGTATTTATTTATACACATATTTAATGAATCATACTTTTCATCTTATTCATTTAATTTATAATGCTCCCCTAATTATTTTTTATTTTATTTTTTTTTTTGGGGGGGG